>CM073773.1:37908829-38494640 GCA_037158775.1 Hetaerina titia | reverse complement strand
TCATATAAACTATTCATTTTTTTCACTCCTCCGTATTTAATCCAATGTTTTATTTTTTTATGGACATCCCTCAGGTCTCGCTCCCAACCTCGACTTTTCGCAGCTCGCATTTTACCTATTCTCCTTAATGACCTCAATTAGTTATCCCTTTCTCTTCCATCTACTCGCTTTTTAGATGTTCTCACATCCCCACTCCAATTCTAGTCTATGAGAGAGGAACTTATAAAGCCATTTTTCCTTTCTAGAGTGCGAATTTTGAGCTCTCAATATAAGCGTTTTCTCCCCTCACTCTCTTCTTTTTTTTCTGAGTTTTATTTATAAAAAACGAGTATAATGCTCTACACTTTAACAGCAATCATAAATAATTAAACATCAATAGAGCTACAACTATTTTCATTTTATCTTTCATGAAAAGGCTCTTTCTTCTTTGGCTTCATAATTTATATTTTAGCGTTAACATTTCCATATTTCTGAATACCATTATTCCCAAGCCATAAGTTGTATCCATTCGTGTATGTATTCAGAAGTTCACGCACGGCTGCTATTGGAAGGGAATGTATTTTCTCTTCGCCGTTTCTAAGAAAGTGTAAAAATTCAACTTTTCTCTACATGTCTCGCTTTCTTGGTATTATAATATAAACTCGCAAACTTTGAATACCTTCCTCTCCCCACGATTTATTCCTTTCTGTAAGATTCTCGCGAATTAAAATCGCTCTAAATACCACCATACTTCTTCCTCCTGTCGGTCACAAGATTCAAAATAAAATTAAAAGACAGAAATTTCAAGTTGGTTCCCCTAGAAGGCGTCTACTTATTTAGAAAAATAGCGAGATTAACAAATCAACTCTTTTTTTTAAGCTGTTCTCTTGTATAACACAATTCGTCGAAATTATACATTATTCGTAATATTCTCGCTGTATTGAAGAAAACTCATTCGCTTACAGCTTTCCTCTCTTCTCGAAAAAAATCAATCATTGTGATCAAATCCCTTTGCTTCCAAGCCTGTAGTAATGTATCGATCATAAATAATTCATTTCTGTGTAGTTTCCAGGTCAAATGTTTCAAACATATGTATGGTAAGGTAGACCATTTACAGTGCTTTCTGATCTGTTACATATTTTTTAGATTTAGAAGCTGGGCAACTATTTACTTTGATTTGAGTAAACTTTAACCGTGGTTAGGATGAATTAAAATTAAGTTTAATTTTTCAGTCCATTAAAAAAAAAGCTGAATTGGGGGAACCAGAAGCGCTTTTAAACATTTTTGAAAAGTATTATGCAATCTCTATCACCAGTTTACGGTCCACTTTCCTCGGAAGCTGTTTAACCGGGTCTCCTTTGCGGTGGTGAGTGGTGGGTTCTCTCAAATACGGCATTTAGGCGATTCGAGGCATTTTCTTTCTAGCGTTAACGCCGCATGCTCAGTGTATAATGAATCCACGGAGTGAGTAATGATTTCTCTCTCGAGAGTAGACGAGATTATTGAATTTTTAAAAAGTGTAAAGGTAGGGAAATGGTTGTCACTTAGGGTCCATTTAGAATGGTAAAACTAACATTTTTAACGAGGTACCTCATGGGTACTCCCGTTCATTCAGAAGTTACGTACAAACGGAATGAGAGGTCAAGGAGTAGGAGTTAGTGGGATAAGATTACTCGATCAGACGGTGCGCGGGTGTAAATCCAGTGATGTTACAATGCAATGAAATGCCAGAATGTATAAATCTTTCACCCTGAACATCTTGTTCCTTTAAGGTCCCCAAAATTGCGGAGTGTAAGAGGACACCCCAGTAGCTTAACTGACTAAAGCACTCAGCTGGATATAAAAGAATCCCTTGACCGGGATTCAAAACCGGACCTGAAATTGCTACATCATAATGTAAATTTAGAGAAATACTTCCTTAAAAGTTACCGTTGTGGCATCTCCCGCGGCTTCTTAAAATTAGTCAGTGATACTGTTCAGATTAATTGTTTTAATCAACGCTCTTTGATGGTGTCACTAAAAATATTCATTTTAGTTTATTTAAAAGAAGACTCTATGTTAATAATAGTAGATAACCCCGTTTTAAATGTTTATGGTCTAATTTTCCGGCTAATATCACTTCTTGGGAAACCGGATGGTGTTACTGGGAAAAGATCAGGCCCTATATCTTAAATAAGTGGAACTCACACGCCTTGGAGATTAGTTTCACGAGAGCTCTATCCTCAGCTTATATACATCGACCTTCGAAATGTTTTTTGCTGCGCTGATTTATTAAAACGTGTGGTATCTCTTTCTCTGAAAAAATTACTCTATATTTTATAAAATAATGTAAATTATTATTAATATTTTTTATAAAATAATTTGTGTTGCAAGAATTCCAAGTACTAATAATTATGTATCTATTACTGTCTCATTGCTCTTCAATAAGGGATAAAGAAAATAATTGTGTAATTTGCCTAGAAGAAGAATCATCTTAAACATAAGTGTATCATTGTTACGTAAACGCGCTTGTTTATTTTCAGCAGTATTGTGAAAACTAAATTCACCGCATAATATTCTGTTAGCTTTCAATCGATGACTACTTTCTTTTAATAATGCACGTAATCTTTTGCTTTGGAAGTTTAGAGGGTCTCTGTGTTTAGAGTTTATTTTTTGGATATGTAGTACATTTTAATTAAAAGACTTATGGTCATTTTTCTGCAATATTCTGTTATCTCCATAGTTGTATGCTCTTTTTAATTCAGGATACGGGATTTAAAACGGAAATATCAGAAGAATGAGCATAACGTCCTTTCAGAGAAAGGAGAGCGATGTGCTCAAGATGCCGTAGGAGTAGAGCTGTTTATCCATACACAATTCACAATCTCTTTCTCATTCCTCTCATTCTTTGGCCTTTTTCAACACTTTCATTCATTCCATTCCGCGTTATTATCCGCTCTGAATCCCTCCATTCTCTTCACGTTCACGGCTACCGTAACTAAGGACAACCTTCAACGACTGAGTCTCCAAGACCGATTAACACAAAAGCGGAAAAAATAACGCCAATCGTGTCGCAATTGTTTTGGGCCCGAGACCAATGGGAGGAAGATGGTTGATGGGAACGAAAAATTTGCTTTCTCATCCATTTTTTCAGAAACCTTCGGGAAGATTGCCAATGAGGGCTTCGATTCGAACGTGATTAATGTTTGCGAAAAAATATCTTGGCGAGAAATGTTTTAATCTCTTGTGGAGGGTGATTGGCTCGGTGAAATGAAAAAAAAAATCTTACTTAAACGCAGCTTGAGTTTTTCGACCGTTAGGGATTTTGACAATCACTGCAGCGCTGACGAGAAAAAGTTTCAAGCAAAATTTCGGCGCTCGATATAATCCTTCCACGCGGGTACCCGAGGGATCTCCGGCATCGATTTCTCATCCAGCCCACTTGATTAGATACTGGGTGTTCATTGACTTTATGGTGTTTTATTTCGGGCACGAAAGACCTAATTTATGCTGAAAATCTCAAGCGGAGATGTGAATAGAACAAGATTTTCAAATTTATTTTAATCACTTCTGTCAGCATGGGCAATCAAATTTCCTCAGTAATTATTCTCCTAAGAAGCAAATGTTTCGTAATTCTACGCCATCTATTCTTTCTGAATGAAACCTAATCAAATAAAACAATTATTATTTATCAAATTACAACGAAAGAATGCTGTTATTAACTTGCGTCGATCGCTCGCTGCGTTATAGTCTCATATCCGGTTATAAATTTTCTCATCTTCAAAATATTTAGCTTTTTCGGGTGAGTTGGCTGCTAGGGCTAGGTTCGCCTTCCGGCTACAAGTGGAGAGGAGTATTGAGCCCTATTATTACACTCACTTCGGAGGTTCCTGGGAAACATGATGTGAAGCCAATATAGTTTTACCGAGCTCCCGTGGGAACTGGAATTACCATTAAGGGCTGGCGGATTAAATCAAGTTTATGGAGATTTTACTCTTCTAAAATTCTTTGTTCTAATTGAAATTATAAAAACAATTGCCGTTCTGGAATCTTCAATTGATTACGCTTATACAGTTAGTATTCCAGTTAGTTATTTACTTTTTATGGGTTTCCTTTATATAATTATACGTCGCATTGCTTTTGTCCATTAAGTCCTGCTAAGTTTGCTCTAGAGATAAAAATATCATAAATGTTAATTTAATATAACAAATTTTCGTATTAAATATTTTAATTGTAACCTTCACTCAATATTCAATAGGAGTGACAGGCTAAACAAAGGAAGTAATATCAATTTTAATTGCCTGCTAAACGTTTACGCAAATAAACATTATCAATTCAATCACGCTGATCTAAGAACCGAATTAGTTGTATTTGAAAAAAAAATTAAAGGAGTGATATCTGAGGATGAAGGTATATTCTTTTTTGCCTTGAAACCACTGTTGACGCGAATTTCTATGGCGACTCTGCCTTTCATTCTCATTTTCGACTCATATTTTAATACGATCTATGAAATGGGTACAACGCTACCTTAAAATTACTCAAAACCGATGACGGGGCAATTATTCCACGTAGCTAATTCATTATTTTTTTTATCTCAAACTGTTTTTCATTTATTTACTAATACAGCCTAAACGTTATCCTAGGATTCAGTCATTTCAAAATATATTATATGAGTTGGTCCTCTAAGGAATTTATCTAAAAGGTTGTCCTCGAATGAGAACAAGGTGAGAGCGTTATCATTCCGATATTAACTTACGCCGTGTCGCCACGGTTTGTTCCTCTCGTGCAAGGGCATTCTGACGGTTCAAACGACGACTGCATTATGTATTTCGATAGAGGGGCTTCCTTCGTAATGTTTATGTGCACTACGTTTCTCTACTATTATCTCCAAAGCCCGGGATCAGACCGCGGAAAGCGTTGGAAGCATCATGGCTTCAATTCCGTACCGATCAAATCATTTGTGTATCCACTCTTGTTAACTACTACTCCAAACACACTCTCCGAGTCTCAAGTCTAAAGTCCACTCTCCGTCAAAACAAATCCATTAGGTTCTCTTTTACATGTCCATTGGAGGCCGTCTTTATTTACAGTTGACGCGAAGCTAAGCCGTGCGACGCCGGTTGTCACGAGGGGAGTGGTGGTATTTTTGGGCTTCGGTGGATTGGAAGACGCACCGTTCCCTTAGGGTCCATCGTTGTATCACCTTCCGCATTCTTAAAGCTAGATTTGCCATATGCTGTTATAAGTCGTGTCTCTTTATTATTAGAGGGACTAGGGTGGGAATCACTCGCGTAGCAAAAATTAATTAAGAGATAATATATGTTGCATTATTTGGAAGCTGGTTTTCTTTATGATTATCTTAAAAAATATATTTAACTAGCCCTATTATGCTATGGTAGGAGATAACATGAGAATAACAGTATAGAGATGTGGTGTGAAACTGCCAGGTTTTAGGCGCAAGTTTTCCAGCGAACGATAATGGATCAGAATATAGATAGATAGATAAAGGACTTTATTTGGGCGAAATTGAGACCTAATGGTCCCTTCTTCCATTTAACCCATTGTCATATACATAAAATACAAGGTATAAAATTTATAAAATACATGCATATATACACATAAATACATATAGACAGACACAAATATATATACACATACATATATGCATACACACACAAACACACACATATATATATATATATATATACATATACATATATAGATTAAGGATACACCTACACATGTAAACATACACAGAGTAAAAGACAGTGATTAGAGAGAAACATTAGGATAAGAAAAGTGTAAGCAAAGAATGAGGCTTGTGGGAAAAGCTAGGGTGAATGACTGCAAACGACTGCACTCGGTAAAAAACATTTTATTATTAGTGACCTATTCCGTTTTTATCATTGTATTAACACGTATTTTTGTC
The DNA here is from genome assembly GCA_037158775.1 of Hetaerina titia. Lineage (NCBI taxonomy): Eukaryota > Metazoa > Arthropoda > Insecta > Odonata > Calopterygidae > Hetaerina > Hetaerina titia. The sequence goes on along the minus strand of CM073773.1, from coordinate 38,488,753 downwards.
TTTCTTACTATCAGCTCGTCTCATATGCATAGGGTGGTATTTTACCTTTAGACAACGTAGTCTAGTTGTATAGCTGTTGTTAAAATTATTTCCATAACTTCAATTATTCAGCATATATTTTTGTAACTTACAATTAAGCAAAACTTAAGTTTGATATTGCATGCCCTAACTGGAATCACCCCCTACCACACGCCCTTCCAGTGACTTGAAGGGTGCAGCGTAGATACATACAGCCGCCCACGTATTCCGCGACTTGGCAAGGAATAATGCCCACAAGCAATCTAATATTGCAGTTAATCAGTAGTAATGGTGACGTAAAAGTTTCAAAACTACAAACTGGGTGGAAATGGAAGTTATACAAAGTTATTGACTAGCAACAAGAGCTTTGTTTAATTTTTTCCTTGCACTTCTCCTTCGTTTAATTTTAAAGAAAATTAATTATTGCGCAGAGTGTCATCTCTTACCAGCCACACGTAATAATTAGTATGTGGTGGCAAGAAGGAAAATAGGAGGAATTAACCGTATAAAAGAATTGTAAATGAATAAAATGCACTAAGTTGCAAATACACGTTTTTGAGAAACTATTGACATTGCCTTTGAGAGTGATAATTTTGGCAAAACAAGCAAGTCATACAATTCACTCGATCTAGCTAATTTAAAAAGAATACTAAAACCGATCAATCTCATAAAAAATTAAGTGAGCAGAAATGAGTCTCATTCATCGTTGCCTACAATTCGCATTTAATTGGCTCAAAAGAGGGTTTTTTCACTGTTAAAATTAATTACTAATATTATTATTGTAGTAAATTTTTGCAGTTAAAAAGTGCTCTTATTCGATCATTAATACGTTCCAATTCCACCAGATCATGCCTCAAACGACGCAATTCGTTCGCATCCAAACCTTTTCTTTGAATTGATATTACTTATTTTAAATAATTATCAAATCACAACAACAATTAATCATTAAAAACATTTCATCATTCTCTTTAAAACGGTTTTGGATGTAACTACTGCTTCTTTTTTTAGATTTTAATTATTGACTAACATTAAACTTCTCTGTCACGATAGCCCGTTCGTGATCAGAATTATTCCCTCCCATGTTCGTATCCCCTTGCAGCTACTAACGAACATGCACTGGATGTCAAACTGTGCACTCGAACAGACCGCCGATTAATCTTATATATACTCCGTCTGTCCACTCCCACGGCATGTCCGATTGTTTGTTTGGAAGAACTCGTAATGAGGTTAAGTTAATGAAGAACTCCGAAGGGGATTTCGTCATGCTAGAATAGGATATGAAAATTAAAAAAAAATATCAAGCAAATTTCCCATTGGTGTGGAATTGTCTTTCTTACGTTATCCTGCTGTTTAATGAAAATCCAGCTTATCTGTTTAAACTGCAATCTCCAAAATTATTCTAACACATTATTTCGTTTTCCTTAGGGACATGTGTATGATTCCATTCACAGTAATAAAAAATAAAGGAGCTCCAGGAGACCCTTGCATAATTGTTCGGTGTTCCGAATGATTTATCTTGAATCCCTTACTTAATAGACTTAAACACTCGTCAACTGAAGTCTAAAACTTTACTTGGCACAGGAGAAAATTGGGGATTTTTATGGAAGTTGTGTTGTGCAACCTTAATAAATGACTCCTTTTTGCTAATCTTTCCAAGATGTCGCTTACTTATCACACATATTTTAGTTAGATAACACTTTATTACATCTTTTTATGAGTAAAATGCTTTAAGTTCGCAACGGAGTCATTTCTACGCTCCTCTTAAAATTATGTTTGCGTTACAATATTTAATGCACTCACATGTTTGACTTGAGCTATACCTTGAATCAACTTCGAAATAAATCACAGAGATCATTGTCTTACATGGTGAAACTTTCAAAATTTGACGACGAAAATCTGCGATCTTTAAAAGTCTGTGATAACAATGTGTGTTAAAATAAAACTAATACTGCCGCCAGGTAGTTGAATGATATCACGATTTCTCAAGCTCTCCAGTTGGGATCAGTATTTTCGATCGTTAAAATAGAGGGCAGTAATGGAAAGGAGAATGTCGAGTAAGCGGAGTAGAGGAAGGAAGAGAGTTGGGTCTGTAGATATCATTAATTCAGGTAGAATTTATACAGAAAGTTAAGGCATATTGAGAACAAGTGGAAGCTCTCGGTTCAAGTTACTTAAGGTTAAACAGTCGTTAAGGATCGTCGAAAGACCTATCTGTTATAGGTAAATTGCCTTGGACGAATGAAAATGTGGGATTTCTTCGTGGACCAGCTTCATTTATTTTTATTATTTTCATTCGCCAAAATTCAAGTGACATGATCATGATATACCAACAGAAACTATTGTCGCAATTATTGTTGATATGGAGCGTAGTCATGTGCGGCGCGGAAACGTGGTCACTGAAGCAGGTGGATAGACGTAGATTGGACGATTTTGAAACGTGAGTGCGGAGAAGGATGGGGAAGGTGAAATGGACTAAAAGGAAAACAAATGAGGAAGTGTTAGGGATGGTGGGCGAGGAGAGGGGTTTGTTGGGAGAAATCTTAAGGTGGCAGTAAAAATAAATGCAAGGCTTATTGACCGGCAGTGAGATGTTGAAGACGGTAATAGAGGGGAGAATATTAGGCAAACGAGGAAAGGGAAGGAACAGGATAGGGATGTTGGACGGGATGAAGGGAGGAAGGAAGTACATAGAGATGAAGAGGGACCTGAAGAAGAGTAGGTGCTGGATTGGGTTTTGTTTGGAGTCACAAAATGTTTATTAGGTCGTTGGGTCCATACAAAACCTACCTTAATCGTTATATTGCTTAATAATAATAATAATATACATTGCGGTTGTTTATGGAATTTAAGTGTTTTTTAACTTCTTTGAAATTCAGTAAAATTCGGTAACTCATCTATTCAAAGTAAAACTGCCCTTGGAGCGATTCTTGACCGGGGTTTATCCTAGCTCATTAACGAATGAGCCTTTGATGGAAGTTCTGAGTGACGCTATTTTAAGCATAATGACTTTGATATATTGAATATACTTTGACTTTTAAGATACTGAATATAAATTGTCCATCACATTTTATTCCGAAGTTCAAGCGATGTAATTTTGATATTTACCTGTGGTTTTATAGATATGACACGCCAGTTGGGATTTCTATCATCCAGGGATTCTCGGACGTGAATACATATTTTCTGTTTCATCCTCGGATCTGTTCACTTTCACGCCCGTCCCCGCCCCTGTCTCTAACAGGACGCGTGCCCATTTGACGGAGCAGACTTCCTTGCGGGCGTACGAGTTTAAAATTGGAGCACGGAAGGAAAATAAAAGGTGTGCGTGACACGACCCGCCGTATCTGCCCGTCTCGGGAGATAGGATGGGGCAAGATGAGAGATAGAGGGAGACAGGAAGGGAGGGAGAGTGAAGCGGCGAGAAATAAGACAAAAGAAATCCGAAATGCAAGATATATACTTTCTTTGGACTGCTTCCAACGACTTTAATAAACCACGCCCCGGCGGGCCTCCGCCGCGACTTCGCCGGATGGATAGATTGACTCCCTCCTCGGCCGACTGCGGCGGGCTCGTCGTCTGGCCCGAGAGGGATGTTGTTCGGTCCACTGACTGTAGCCTGCCCACCCTCCTCCCACTTTATCATAACTATACGGATCATGCGACTCCGCAAGAGGAGCTCGCCCTGTGGTGGCCGAGGACTAGGGGAAGAAAGGGAGATGCTAATTTAAAACTTGAGAGTACTTGATCCGAAAAGTTGCCAGTCGAGAATAAAAATATGCAGCTTAAATTTCTCCACCAAACAATCCCTCCAGATGCTTGTTATTCGGGCACATTTGTTGAGACTACTTTGCATTTTACTTTGGAGTGAAAGGCCGGGGGAAAAGTATTGGGAAATAAGGTATTTGGGTTGGAAAGTTGCACCGACGATTGAAACCGTGTCCAAACCTATACGTGTATTCAGTTAAAGGGAAAATTCATTATTATGCAGGACGTACGTCCATTATCTTGGAGGTTTTCGAATTTGTGACCATAAGAGTTTGTGGCGAGCGTCGGATAAGCTGGGTCGAATCGGATTGAAAGGATTTCCCTACAATTCTCAATGTGGGTGTAGTAAAAAGTTGATCTAGCCTCTTTCTGCTGTCATTCATATATATAGTATGTAGAAGTAAGGAAACAAAGATTCCAGCGGTCCATCTTCTTTGACACTCCATCTGTCTAATCTGAGGAAAATAATTAAGATTAAATTCAATGCTGTCTGCGGCAATTGTGTGCTGGTAATCCGTTGCTTAATACGTCACCTTATTGTTTTACGATTCTATTTCAAACTGCAGAATGTTGTCAAAGTCTCTACAGTGGATATTTATACTTTCATTGTGAAACTTAAAATTTTACGTCAATGCTATATTTTTCAATGTGAAAGTCATGTATTATATTTCTTAATCGTTCTCCATTATATTCTTTACATATCTTTTAACTTTTGGCAACTGATAGACGCATTTCGTTCCAAGAACCGCATTCAGACTACCTTATGGTGACTTCTTTGAACGACTGTAACACAATATATCTTATTTCATAATTTTTACAGTGCACGATATTCTTTTCTAGACATAAGTCCCATTCAATAAAGCTAAATCGTCTCTCTATGTACTGCTTTACTGTTAAAGAGCACGAAACTCTTAAAACCTAGAAGTAATTTCTTAACCTAGGGAAGTTGTCCTCTTTTGAGACATACAGGCCTGTAGATACATGTACAAGTCTTGTATAGAGCATGCATTCGTCTACGGGCCGGATTTAGAGTCAAAACGACCTTTTTTTTATTAAGAGAATGCCATTAGATAGTTACTGAATAAGATTAGTTGATATATAAAAAGCTGTGACTAAAATGAAGAGCTCTCTCGAGGCATCAAAATGAGAATAAATGGAGTTGTAAAATATTAAGCTATTCCGTCCTTTCTAATCCTGCACACTAATATCACCGGAGTTTTCTTTCTGGGGATAATTTGAACGACTTACTTTGCGTCTGTACTTCACTTTCTCCGAGCCTAAGTCGGAAATGAAATGGGTTAAATTCCGAAGGCTCCAAAATGGAAACATCAACTGATGTCAAATGATCAAAATGAAAACTGCAGTTTTCATTTTTCACATTTAATGGCTGGAAACTACTGCCACTCAATGTAATGGTATCTCGCAACGTATGTACACATGTATAATGTCGTTGCATTTGAATATTTTTGCTTACTTCTCTGCTGGCTGTCTTTTTCTAGCGGCGTATGTCTTATTTGAAGCATGGAACTGGTTATACATTTGTCCATTGTTCCGCCATGTGGCGACTGTTTTGATCGCTTGGGAACAAGGCTGAAACTCAAATGTGGTCATGTTAGCGATCATCAGCCATGATGTTTTCAATGAAATTACGTCATGTGCGTGTTGATGTCGTTGCTCTTTGGATGGCGGAAGTGAGTTGTATTACATTTCTAGCGCTTGGTGCAACAGCATTGCTTGGGCTGGTTACAAGACATATGGTGAATATCGAATGAATAATTTGCGATTTTATAATTGGCACTAGTTTAGCACTAATACCAAACTTTTTGTGAGTGATGACACATCCCCAACCGCGTTGAAGATAAAATGTGCTATAAATTTAGTGAAGGTAAAAAATATTATCCGATTTTGGCATGTGAATCCTATTTATTTTAATCAAAACCTAGTAAAATCATGAATTAATATCCTCCATTACATGCATGTTTTCAAATCGTGTCACCTTGTAAAATTCATTTTTACCTACATCCGTAAGTATTTGCAATGAAGAGAAACTGTTACTGTTCTTTCGCTTAGTGTTAAAAAAACATATGTTACTGTAATTACAAGTTTTTCGTGTTTTTCCAACGTCATAAATAGCTTAAGAGTATTTGCACCATAATATGAAGGGATGCCTTGAATTGGAAATATCCTACGCATGATTCTAATGGAACTAGATCGGTTCCATTAGAATCATGCGTATATTATTGTACCCAACCTTTTCGCTAAGAAGCGCCAACATGTGATGTGAAGTGTCCACTGTTTTTTCTCTGACCTTTACTAAAAATACCCGACTAACCGGAGAACCGTAAGGATTTTTCTAGGCATATCTTTTATGATTTTTAATCTTCCTGCTCTCACTGATCCCCTCAATTCCACACCCAGATTTTACCGGCGAGGTCCCTTTCACCAATTTTCATAATTTCACGATAAACCATAAGATTAAACTTGAGATTCTCTCTTAAATATTCGGCCCAAGTGCTTTTATTCATCCTCCTCTTATGGAAGTCATTTTACGAAAGCGGGGGCTTAGGATAAAGACCGTAAAAGCCGAGAAGAGGAGATCAAGTCTGAGACAAGACACGAGTTTTAAGACGCGTCATCTCCGTCAACACTTAAAAAAAATATATACCCTCCAAAGGGAGGCTCTCTGACGCGGCGATGGGCTGGGGAGAGACTTCCATGGCTGATGTCCGACCGGTCCATCGGCGCCGGAGGTCGAACCCCGATCCCCTTCGGAGTACCTGCGAGGCAACCAGCGCAGCGTGGTGTAGAAGGTCGGCAGTTTTTCGGGATGCTGGGGAATGGGTTTAGACGGCGTCGCTGGGACGACCAACCGTCACTGGAGGAACCGGTTCTCCACCCCGGTCACCCTGACAGCCGAAGACGACCCGGAGGAAGTTTAGTTCGCGGCCGCGAGGGATTGGAGGCGGCGCTGGCTGCATCCAGGCCTGTCCTCAAACGCCCGTTCGAGTACCGCTGAACTGAACAGCTGTGAGTGAGTGCAAGAAGGGATGGGAAGGGTTGTGAGGGGGGGATTGTTGCGGAGAAAGGAGGGGGGCATAGGACTGGGAGCCGGGGAAATGCAAGTGGAAGAGGAGGAGAGGGCGACGGTGCGCGCAGAGAGGAGGGAGGATGAAAACAATGGGAAAGGGGTTGGAGGCAAAGAGCGTAAGGGTGGATAGGAAGGTGGGAGGGTGATGGGGGAAGGGCTTTTGTTTGCTTAGTTTTAATGAAGTTTGACGTTCACTTTGCGACTGTTTCCGTGCAAACGAGACGATGAGCCGAGGATAAACAGCATTAGACGAATCTTTTCAGCGGCCGGGTTCGAACCCGTGTCTAGTCAGGCACTCAGCCGTGAAGATGGGAAAATGGCCCCACGGGCAGCGCGACTGAGATTGCTGCTTCAGGGGGAAGGAGTGGTAGTGTAGGTAGTGAGAGGCTCTACGAAGCGTATGAGAAAGAGGAAAGGAAAGCAATGCTGTGCGTGTTCGTACACCGGAGGTAATTTTAAACAGGGGGCGCAGGTGGAATGCGCTGTTTGCGAGTTTTCGACGCGTGAAGAAACACAGGAACTAAAAAGTGCATTTTCATCAAACGATGTAGGTTAAGTATGATATTGCATGTTAATCTCCATTTTTAACACTTTTATTAGACGCGGTATTGCGTTTGAACTTTAAATTTCAAATAATGTTTTTATTGGTCCAATTTTCATGAAATAATAATTATCGTGGATAATGCTTTGTACGTTAGATAACATTTTGTATTTCACATAGTGAAGGAACAACATCCGTTGCACAGTAAATTGAATGCAAAATTATTGATACACAATATAACTTATCGCTAATTTTTCAGACAAATGGTTAAAAATTCGGCTTTTATGAATATAATCATGCATCTTTATTCATATATGCAAATGTATCTTTACCCCTGAAAACTAGTACAGCGGTGTATAAGTGGTCCCAAGGTGCCATTCAGTTGAAAACACTTGTAATTTCATTAAAAAGTTTCGTATTAACCGTAGAGTTGTTTCTTTTCGGGAAACCTGAATATATTTTCTTAATGTTCCTATCGCTAATGTGGCGGCGAAAAAAAGGATTCTCATTCCTACACCATACTCTCTTGACTTGTCGACTCGACTTTCATATTAATGTGGGGTGGAATTACTTTGGGCGCTATAATCTCATGATTTTTGACTTTTAATAATAAAACCACTTTACTTTTCCACATAAACTTTTTAATTTTTACTACCTAGGTTTCGTTATAACATAACATCATCAGCACCTGACGGAATTATTATTATTATTAACATCATTAACACCTGATGATGTTATGTTATAACGAAACCTAGGTAGTAAAAATTAAAAAGTTTATGTGGAAAAGTAAAGTGGTTTTATTATTAAAAGACCTGATGATGTTATGTTATAACGAAACCTAGGCAGTAAAAATTAAAAAGTTTATGTGGAAAAGTAAAGTGGTTTTATTATTAAAAGTCAGTATGAAGATTTTCCACCAAGTTACGCCAGAAACTGTTTTATTTACTCATGATTTTTGTTCAATTATCGTTAATGACGTCTTGCAGATTTCCTTTGTACTTCGAGGAGATTTTACAGTAGTTTTTCCTGTAATATGCATTGTCATTTTCACGCTCATATTTGAAAAAAATAAGCGGACACAATTTTGTTTTATTTATCGCTAGATAAATATTTCTTTCCTTGGCCCCAAATTCTCAAGGCGCATTGAATACATGATCTTTTTCATGAGAAATAACATTTATTCGTAACTTATTTTTTTCTGATGTTTCTCCACTGTTTGTTCGATGATTTCAAGTTACTTGAATTCGTCTCTTTAGAAATTGGAACGAACTTTAGACCTTTTGGGGGGTTTTTATGGGAACAACTATTATTTCACTTTACCGGACCATGCTCGCATTTCCATGATTACGGAAATAAAGAGGTTAAGGTGCTATATCTCCATGAGTGCATTTTTGTTCGATTATTATCAGATTAGGTGGGAGCCTCCCTAAACGAGAAAATATTTATTGAAATCGGTTGAAAGATCGATTTAGTCCGTTTTTTTGTCATCTGCTGTATCAGAGCGTACATCACTACACAGATCATACACCAGAAAATAATAGAGAGATCTTAGGGTGTGTATCTATGTGCCAATAATATATACCGTTGATATCCTATCGTTATTGCTGATACATGCAAGATAAACATTTTATTCTACGTTAGGAGATAAATTAACTTGCTTCATGACAGCTGTAGAATAAATTATGTGAAAAAATGTTTTTCGAGAACTCGGGGGTACGTAACTCAGCTTCTTGTATGCCAAACTAAGGATAACAAATCAAGCATATAATTGATTGTACTAATATGTTTCCATATCATATTTGAAAAGAAATCACTGGCGCAAAAATATTATATCAATGCGTGAAAATAAAACACTAAGGGGATAGATAGTATGGAATATGTTTTCATGGAAATGACTGTCCCTTTGAGCATTGGCAATTGATTATAAAATTAATTTGGGAACTATTTCTATTGCTTTACTTCCCTTTCCCGATATGACATTAATTATGCATTTTTCTGACGGTAAGTAAACGTAAGTGCGTAGATACGACTTCAGATCCTACTGACACCTTAGATATTTTTGTATACGAAGCAGTGATTAACGGAGAAAGATCACCGGGGGATTTTAGTCTCTTCGATCGATTATAATCGATTTAGATCAAGTAGCGGAGTGGTGTTAGGAATATGGGTTAAAATGAAATATCAGAAACTGCAAAACACCGAGGTGTTTATTAATAGAAAAACAAAAACAAGGCGCAAATTATGAAATAGAAGGGACCGAATCAAGCATCTCAGAACGCGTGAATACCTTGGATATTACCCTGAAAGTAACCCTTCATGAGGCACACACTGAAGAATAAGCGGGTTAGTCTTAAATAAACTTGGTTTAATTGGACGGGTTAAAGGCAAAGGGAATGCAAGGATAAGAGAGATAAGTCATTTGACTTTAGTTAGGTCACATTTAGATACACAGTAATCATTCGGGAACCATAAGTATAAAAATATTTATCCAGGAAGTAGAAAAGGTTTTCAAGAAAGACTGCCAGATTCGTTTTTTGCAACACCGAGGGAATTATTATGGCACCAAATCGTATTAGTAGACTTGACCATCGTGGTAAAATAAGACAAATAGAACTTGCTGTAGGAGTAATATTCGATCTTCCCTCGTACGATGCGTAACAATAATAAAATTGAACCCAAGCACTAGAATGTATTTACTTAAAGACAATCACTGAGAGAGTTAATCAACGAGTGCATGATGTATACAGGTATGCATTTGTGTTTGCGTAGAACTGTTTATAAGCGTTCGTATTAAAATAAACTTATGTAGATGGGCAATGTCAGGTGGCACACACCCCTATCATCACAATTAAACTTGAAACAATAAAATGAGTGCCTAAAATACAATCTTAACCGCAAAAAAAATAATAAAATTAGGCAAAAAAATACACACTCAGAAAATATCTACTACCAATCTTTATGGCAATAGAATCTCCATTTCATTGCAATAGATTGTCAGTCAGTAAAAAATCAAAACTAAACTGAGGTAATATACATACAAATGCGTGCATGAACTAACAGTTGCGCATGTATGGTCGGTGCGCTGCCACTCGGCGCCATACGCTGTAGGATATAGTTTAGATGTAAACACTTAAAATTCTCCGAGTCCATATACTTAGATTGCCTCAGCGGCAAGACTCAGTATGAGTTACTCTATTTCATGCACGTACCCATTATTGAATGTTCTTCTGTTGGAGTGTAAATGAGTTTGATCTACATCTATAGAAATACTCCACGATGCACCAAAAAGTTGTGTGACAGGGGGTACAACCACCAAGGGGGAAGGGTAAATCATGCATTTATACGGACAATAAATTACTCGCAGCACGTATGACGTGACCGAAAATGGCGCCCCCAAAAGTTTAAACTCGTTATGGTATACAAGGAGATATTTTTTTGTTGTATTTATATCTTTGCGGACCGGAATAAATGAGTCTTCTTCTCGTGAGTGTAATCTACCACATCTTCTCAATTACCCGTTGTAGGTTTTGAATAAATAAATTTGATTCAACCTTTATTGTGTACCTACATATAAATAGAAAATATGTGGGTGTGTATATGTGTGTATATATATATATATATATATATATATATATATATATATATATATATATATATATATATATGTGTGTGTGTGTGTGTGTGTGTGTACATATACATTTCTATATATATATCATTTCACTGTTGTTGTTGGAAACGAGGAAATAAAATAGGGAAATGGAACAAAGGGCGCGAAGAAGTAGAGAACACGAATAAGAGACAGATAGAAGGAACAGTGCTTTGTATGCATGGCCTGGATTGGTGGAGGGGAAGTACATGAGGGATTTGGAGTGGTAGATTTTGAGAAACAATGGAGAGGGGAAAGGGGTAGGGAGGAGAGGGTGAGTGAGGAAGGGGTGGAGGTGGTCTGAGTTTTAGTTTTGAGAGAAAGAGTGGGAGGGATGAGGTAAAGGAGAGGACGGGAGAAATTTGATTTGAGTGGAAAGCACACAGGAGATAATGGAGTAATTACAGAGCAAATGGCAGATTAAAGTAGAGTTGCAGCACGAATGAAAAAGCTCTTGTGTCTATATACGGACTGAGTCTCATGTGTTGTGTGTGTGTGTGTGTGTGTGTGTGGGCGAGAGAGAGAGAGAGAGAGAGAGAGAGAGAGAGAGAGAGAGAGAAAGACAATAGGGGAAGAACGAGGTTCGGAGGGAGGGAGGGATTTTTGGACTTAATCCACAAAAAAACGGATTTTTTTCCCCAGAAAATAACGGAAATAAATTGGCCTTCCGTTCTGTTGTTGCCTTATGATGAAACAGGCACGATAATTTATATAGAAACACGGTTAAGCAAAGGGCGAATGCAAGTCGTTTTCGACCGACATACACGAAGCTAATGTCTCTGTGTGTCCATGGAATTTCTGTGATGAATTACCCCCTACGAAGTATACGACGCAGTCACGCGGCTCTGCTCCGCGGAAACATTTTTGGATAGAAGCGGACTATTTTATCCTGGCACTCGCGGCGGAAGGGATTGGGACCGAGGGGTTGGAGGCAGGAGGGGGGTAGGGGTTGGAGGGAGGGGGGGCAAATGTGCATTTGCACGCACATCTGGAAAAGAGTTCAATTGCGGGAGTGGACGATAATTCAAACAACTCTAGTGGAGAAACGTTTCCATCAATGAGAATGAAAATGCATAGTCCCCGCGCGTGAAATCACTCCGTGTCTGCGGAGTGGTAAAACAGATTGTCCCACTCGTTCGCAAACATTTAAATGAAAACAAAAAGGGCGAGGGCGAGGACAAAGGACGGAACCGGAAGGGACACGGACACGAAATGGCTCGTCCATTCGTGATACGGACTTGAATTCATGCGTTCCGCCCTGCACATGCCTCCATCTTTCCCTTCTTTGATTCTTTCTATATGCTGCGTTTTGGAGCCACTGAATACGAAAATATAAGATTTTCTCCATGAAAACCTGTTATGGATTCAACATTTTGCTCTATTATCCCATGACCGTACCCATGCCAATTTTCTCTTACCCGTGGATTTTGAAATTTGGGTTCCGGTAAAAATGTTGGTCCTCGGAATCAATGGCATCAGGTTTGAATGGGCACCGCGACGTTTTTGCAGCCAACTAATATGTCAGTAATTCTGCGTGTAGCTATCACACCAACATGGATTACTTAATGAATGTATGTTCAGTTATTAAGGAAGAGGATTTGGGAACAAAAAAGGGTATCATCTAACCCATATCCCATGTATTATTTGTGAGTTTTGTATCTCTAGGTGCAAGGGTTTCTTATTGTCCTGTGCTTGCTAATTAGCGTTTTTTTCTTTCTTCTCTGCATTTTACATATCCACAAAGTTAATCTAGGAAGGAAAAGTGAGACCTTAATTTATAATAAAATATTTTTGAGAAAGGTGGTTGCACCACCGAAAATTCGAGAACCAGTGAGTCCCTCTTTTATATGTTTTAGTTTATGTGTTTGTGTCGACTAGTTAGTGAATTTACATTATATATATATATAAATAAGCGGGTCGCGGTGGTCTAGCGGGTAGAGCGTTGGACTGCTGACCGGAAGGTCCCGCGTTCGATTCCCGGGCAAGGCACTTTGGGCACCTGCAGCTCCACCCAAGCTAGTTGATTTTTCGGGTACCAGATCTTCCTGGGAAACCATAACCGGCTTGGTCCACGGGTGAGCTCTACCATCACCTACTAAACCGACCTTCTGGTTGATTGCTGTGTTTATGGTTTTTTTATATATAAATAAATAAATAAATATATATATATATATATTATTGTTAGGTAATCTACCGTTTAAGGTAGGTTTTTGGATGGACACAACTATCAAATAAACATTTTGTGACTCCCCACCTAGCAAACTAATCTATATAAGATCCCTCTTCATCTCGGTGTACTTCTTTCCTCCCTTCATCCCGTCCAACATCCCTATCCTGTTCCTGCCCTTACCTCGCTTGCCCAACATTCTCCCCTCTATTACCCTCTTCAACATTCCACTACCGCTCAATACGCCTTTCATCCATTTTTCCTGCCTCCATAGGATTTCTCTCAACAAACCCCTCTCCTCACCCACCATCTCTAGTACTTCCTCATTTGTTTTCCTTTCGGTCCATTTCACCTTCCTCATTCTTCTCCACACCCACATTTCAAAAGCCTCCAATCTACGTCTATCCTCCTGCTTCAGTGACCACGTTTCCGCGCTGTACATAGCTACGCTCCATACCAGAGTTTTTACGAGTCTTGTCTTAACATCCCTACTCAAAGTCCCCGTCATCAACTCCTTATCCCATCACTATTATCTTACCGCACTTATCTTTGACTGTTAGCACAGATCTTACCTTCATACTTCCCGATAATAACTTAACCTTGCTGTATAGCGCACCAATTTCACCCTTCTTCTGTAAACTTTCCATATCCTCGCATTGCGTTTTCCACCATTCTTCTTTTGCTTTATTTGTGGCCCTTCTCAATTTATTGTTTAACTCTTTGTACTTCATTTTGCCTAACTCTGTGTTTACATTCTTTCATCTTCTTCTCTCATCCATCTTTGCAATCATCTCATCCGTGACCCATGGTTTCCTTATTCTTTTCCCGTTAATGGTTCGTATAGTGTCTTTTGCTGCTTCCGATATTCCTTGCTTGAATCATTTCCATTTTTTTTCGATAGTTCTCAGTTCTTTACCGTCATCTATCATTTTCTCTACAGCCTGGTGATACTCCTTCCTCGTTAATCCATTTAATGCTTCTACGTTCCATTTGCTAACCCGCCGCCATTGCCTTATCTTCTTGAAACGGACGTTACATTTCATAACAACTAAATTGTGGTCAGAGTCCGCATCCGCTCCTGGGAAACTGTGCGAATTTATCACACTGTTCCTAAACCTGTGCTTAACCATAATATAATCTAACTGATACCTTTCTGAGTCACCTGATATTTTCCATGTTTATCTACGCCTTTTGTGATGTCTAAACCATGTGTTGGTGATGACTAACCCCTGTCTCCTACAGAATTCAATTGCTTTCTCCCCGCGTTCATTCCTCGTGCCTAACCCATAGTCCCCCAACTCACCACCCTCTCTTCCTTCGCCTACCGTCGCATTCCAATCCCCCATCACTAACAAATGTTACCCTGCAGGAACACTCGCGATGATATCCTCTAACTCATCATACATCCTATCGACTTCTTCCTCCTTGTGGTTGCTCGGTGGCATGTCTGCCTGAACAATGACCAAGTTCGTCGGCTCTGCTTTAATCTTGACGAGTAAAATGTGTATCTGTTGCTTGCTCTATGTTGACTACGCTTCTTCCTACCCCTTTATTTAATATTACGGCAACCCCTCGTTGGCTCTCGTCCCCGCCGCTGTATATCACTCTATAATTGTCACTCCAGTAATCCCCGCTATCCTTCCATCTCACCTCGTAGAGACCTAAAACATCTATATTACCTCTTTCCATCTCCCGCTTAATATTTTCTAATTTTCCTTTCCTCAACATTGTCCTGACCTTCCATGTTCCTATTCTAACTACTTTCTTCTTCTTCTGCGTCTTCTGTCCTGCTTCTGTTCTTTCTCCCCCGCCAGGATTTCGTGGGATGACGACCGCGGAAGCCTTGCCTCCCCCGCTGCCGGGCACGATACACGGCCCCTTGGGCCGAGTCCCGCAGTTCTCAGCCAGGACTCAATTTCTGTTTTGCGTCCATCATTATTTTCTTGGGAATGATAATTGAGGTGGTTTCCCGTTGCCTTCCTCAATAGTGTTTTTAACGTGACACCATCACTTAATGGCCGCCCCACTGGGGTCAGACGCCTTTGCAGCCGCCTCACTGAGGAACAGACGCTGCGTGGACAACCTATCGTCTGGCTCCTAACCTTCGACCTATCTGGCGTGGGTGACCCTACCAGGAGCAATGATATTTACTCCCACCAGCACAGCTCTAGGGGTCATCGGAACACACAAGCCCTTCCACCACGACAAGGTTGTAGTCCATGGGAGTGGTTGTAGTCCATATATATATATATATATATATATATATATATATATATATATATATATATATATATATATATATATATATATATATATATATATATATATATATATATATATATATATATATATATATATATATCGATGATGCGGAAGTACTCACGAGAGCAATATAACTTTTGGACGGCACAATAGAACACAGAATAAAACAGATAACACGTAAAAGGACACTCACACTGTAGATGATTTAAGCTTTCGGCCTACTCCGAGGCCTTCTTCAGGTCAGACTCTTTTACGTGTTATCTGCTTTATTCTGTGTTCTATTGTGCCGTTAGTAGACACAAACACAGAAACATATAAAAGAGGAACTCCGGGGCCAGGAGTTCCTCTTTTTTGTGTTTCTGTTTCTGTGTTTGTGTCTACTAGTGTCAATTCCATTTTCATTATTTTTCACGTCCGTGGGATTTTCACAAAAGTATATATAGATATATATATTACACACACAGAAACATGAAAGAAGGACACTTACAGTAGATATTTACGTTTCGACGGCACGGCCGTCGTCATCAGTCGTCAAATCTTAGTGTTTATGTGTTTGTGCGTCGCCGGAGAGCGTCATTTTCAAGATTATACATACATACATATATATATATATATATATACACATACACACACAGGTATTCGTATTAATTAAAATAAAGGTTGATTAGAGAGGAGTATAATGAAAGTGGAACAATCAGGCACGTTTAATGAGCTTTCTCGATTGAAATAACTTTACTATTGACACTAGAGAAAGGAAGGAGAAAAATGTTTGAAATATATATATATAACTAATTATTTCATTATGGTCTTCATCACCTTTCTATTCTTCACTGATTAAATCATTCAAATGGGGATTTAAAGGATTGATTAAATCTCAGAGGGATTATATTTTTACATGTCATAGAATTTCTATAAAATATGCAAAACAATTCTGTACATTGTGTAACTAACGATTACAAGTCATAATTAATTTAATAAAGGGGTTATGGCAACAAAACAATTTGAAAACAGAACAATATTCACTGAATTGTAATTGCTGAAATTCGATGCGTTCAATTTTATATTAATCGGGAATTTCGTCCATAAAGTGAAAATTATTTTTCGTCAAACTAATATAATATTTAAAATGTGTACAATGGGATTTGAATTGGCTTTTCGTCACTCTTGATTCCTTTATTCTCTATAGAACTTCTCTTACTTGCCGAAACATGTGTAATTACCAAATTTACCTCATATTTAACTTCAGAGTTTTTTATTTATTATGCTAAATTTTTATTGTCAGCTGTTTGGGAACAAGTTTTCAAAGAATTTGATCTATTATTTTGATAAGATGAAATGAATACGCTTAAGATCAATCAGACAGAGTATTCTGTCTCGTGTAATTGGAAATTGGGAGAATTTTTTTAACTCGAACTTCTCGACTTCTCCTCGAACTCGAACTTTGCTCCTCAGACTGCTTCATCTTCTGCTCCTCACTTTGAATGATATCTATGCTTTTTAAATGGACAGTTAAACAGCAAAGAAATGCAAATAAAATCACTTGCTGGAACGATATGTTTGAGGGAAGGGATTTTGAAAAATACTGGATTAGATCGTGATTTCTATTAGTGTCATCATTTGAGAATTGAGTTTAAATCAGTCGATGGGAGGAAGAATAGTTGGCTGCTCCCAGGGAATGAAAACTATATAAATATGTGGCGAATAAATAATGAATATGGCAAAGCATTAATTTGACAAGGGCGAAAGAAATACGTGACGATAATACGACATGCAATCGGTTAGGTTTGCTGATGACCAAGCATTAGTTGCTCAGTCAGCCAAGGGGTTGCAAGCATTGCTGAGTGAATTGGAGGTTCAGTGCGATAAATATGGGATGAGAATCAATGTTAATAAAACAAAGGTTATGCGAATTTCCAGAAAGAAAAAGGCTAAACTAAATATTAAAATAGGCGGGGAAAAAATAGAGCAGGTAGAACAGTTTACGTATCTCGGAAGTGTTTTGGACCAACACGGTCAAAGTGGTAGGGACGTAAGGAGAAGAATTGCGCTAGGCAAGGAGGCTTTCTCAAGGAGGAGGGAGTTGATGACGGGGACGTTGAGTAGGGATGTTAAGACAAGACTCGTAAAAACTCTGATATGGAGCGTAGCTATGTACGGCGCGGAAACGTGGTCGCTGAAGCAGGAGGATAGACGTAGATTGGAGGCTTTTGAAATGTGGGTTTGGAGAAGAATGGAGAAGGTGAAATGGACCGAAAGGAAAACAAATGAGGAAGTACTAGAGATGGTGGGTGAGGAGAGGGGTTTGTTGAGAGAAACCGTATGGAGGCAGGAAAAATGGATGAAAGGCATATTGAGCGGTAGTGGAATGTTGAAGAAGGTAATAGAGGGGAGAATGTTGGGCAAGCGAGGTAAGGGCAGGAACAGGATAGGGATGTTGGACGGGATGAAGGGAGGAAAGAAGTACATCGTGATGAAGAGGGACCTGATATAGATTAGTTTGATAGGTGGGGAATCACAAAATGTTTATTTGATAGTTGTGTCCATCCAAAAACCTACCTTAAACGGTAGATTACCTAATAAATAATAAATACGACATGCATGAAATTAGTGAAAGAAAGTAGGCCCTGAATCTAAAACCTCGTCTTACTACATACGAAGGCATGGTTTTATATCCTATCCCAAATATCCTGCGTTTGGTACGTATACTGATGAATATTGGGCGACTAAAAAATTTTTTTCTCACAGGAAATAATTAAAGCAATAAAACGAGCATGGTATAATAAACGTCAGCTAAATGTTGCTCAACGAGTAAAGGGAATTAGTGCTATTGTTTGGGAAACATACTATTTTTGTAGAAGGCTAAACTTTACAAACCCAAGGTGTTCTCTCAAACTCACTTGAAATTGTATTTTTTTAGTTGAAATATTCTTCCGATGTAAGAAAAGTATATGTGAAATCCATGAAGAGAATTAATAATTTTCCAAATCAAAGAGGTGAAGTAAATGTTACGTTAGAATTCATTTACATCACTTGCTCGAGAGTTTCATAGGGCATATTTTTAGACAGAACAAATCATAAGGTAAATAATATTACACAATACCCTGTAATGTCAGCTAAACGAGGTAGAAGAGGAAAAGGTTGAACAGAATGAATGGAAATATAATGTATGCGCAATTGAAGAATAGTTTATTGCTGTGAGTGATATCAAGTTGAGTCTTAATAGACGAAGCCAATAGAGGTTGGCGTATTTCGTCAGTGTACATCCATAACCTACCTTAAAATACTTGTTAGAACTTACGAGTACAATAGTTTGTAGTGTTAGGGTTCATAGAATGCCTACCACAAGGCAGAAGACTACCCTGTACTACTTAAAATAGATATATAGTTGTATTTAGGATGGCATTTCCATCTGGCGTACTACGACAGCAAGAATATTCATATCGGTTGGAAAATGGGATGAATAGAACCCATTTTTGAGTTTCAATTCAATCTGGCCATGAGACAGGGAAAGTAAAAGGCATTATTTAGTGCCCGAAAAAGTTTGAAATATCATGATTTTTTCCATCTGAGATTTAGCTGCGTGCACATGAATCTACTTAAATGAATGACAAAATATTTATTGTATTATTCGAAAAAATATTAAAATATTTAGCGGTACCTCTATATCGAAAAAATATACTTGTAGCAGTAAAATTTGAATCAAGAAGGTAATAAGAAACTTACTAGCAACGGATTACAACTCATTAGTGAAAACATTGTGTAAAAATAAGCTCTTATGATTTGTTTTATTTCAGTTGGTATTCATATAGTGATATGCTATGGGGTTATTTATTGAATTTAGACTTGAAAGCTTTTAATTTTGTATGAACAAGTTTCAATAATCTCCAATCAGGTGGCTGGAATAACAATTGTGCTGATGACGCAGCCAGAAACCGCAAGTGCCGCGATGCAGCATACAACAGAACTCCATGCAAACCATTCATTGTAACATTTGGGGAATATACCATTGACTGTAATAAACATTGAGTGAAGAGTTAATTAATCACGCTGAATTTATGATGAGCCTAGAGAGAAGTGAAGAAATTAGTGACCGCAATGCAATCATTTCTGAATATACTTAAAGGTTTCACGCGTCAATTTGTGGGAGTTATTGATTATTGTCGAAAATCAAAGTATATTTGTACAGTCATTAAAATTTTATTTTAATAATCATGTCATGTTTCAACTCGCAATATCATTTTCAAGAATATCCGTCCATATTAGATGAAACCATTTTAAGAGTGCCAATGCCAAAATCTGGATTAATATCAAATAATTTATCAGACCATAAAAGTAACATGATAAATATTTCAATCCTATGATTGGTTTACTGCATTTCCCAATTCATCTATTTTCAATCTTCTATTCCTAACCTCCTTATAGCTTCTTTGATTTAAGCCCTTAATTTGTCCTATGAACTTGTCTTTAGGTCTTTTTCGTGGGATCTTCCCTTCAATTTTCTCTTCTACCTTGTTTCTAACTCACCCATCGTGCCTCAAGATTTGTTCAATCCATCTAGTTCTTCTTTGTCGTAGTGTTCACCTTCACGGTCCTTTCCTTTTCCACTCTTCAGTATTGCATATCTACCTCATTCATTACTTTGACAATCCATTTGGTCTCCGGCATACTTCTTCAGTGCCGTGTTTTAAAAACATCTATTCATCGATGGTTCACTTTTCCAATGTTTCATGTATCTGATCCGAAGAGTACATTGCTCCATACGAACGTTTTGACGAACTGCTTCCTAATGTGCAACCTCAAATTCTTTGGCCATGGAACTAGTTCTCTCTTATCATGGCAACCTCCTAAGATAGAGCTATTCTTTGCTTGGTGCCGGTAGAAGTTTTTCCATTCTAAGTTATAATTCTACCCAGACATTCCATTTGCTCTAGTTGCATTCCACGAGTTTCATATCTGCCTTCAGGTCTCCTCTTTCACACACAAGGATTTAGTTTTCTTTTGACTGATGCTCATATCATATTGTCGAAGTTCAAGGTCACAGCATTCAGAGTTTACCTTCAATTCCTCGCGTGTTTGTGCTACTTCTGCGATGTCGCCCGCGAATCAACGTACGCTAATTTCTTCGGCATTCACCTTAATTACTTTGATGCCCAATTCGTGTTTTTCTTTTATTGTAACTTTAGATGGATGTTAAATAGTGCTAAGAGAGGTAGCATCCCAGTATAACTCCTTTATTCATGCTTTCTATTGTTTCAGGCTCAACTTTGTGGAAGTTCACGTTCATTAAATTAAGAATACAATGTATATATCCACTGTTCTTTACCCTCGTACAACCTGTTTCATCGCTTAGGCGTCAACATCAGGTAAAACAAAATTGTTTTTTTTTGTTTTCTTTGGACTGGATCTTTGGAAAGAACAGTGGATATATACATTTTGTTTAAAATGTAATAATCATTTATTCATATTGGCTTCTATTGTCCGTATGTTTTTCATTTGCATGATTGTTATGTGATTTCCTGATTCATGGTTGATACCGGGTTATGGCTTATTCTTCTTTCGTTGTAATCTATTCCAAGATCTTCTAGTATCTTTAACATCTTGTTCTATTCGACGTTTTCAGATGTCCTAAGTCCACGAATGTGAAATAATACAATGGCATGCTTATGTGCATAATCTTTTTCGGTCAATACCTTAAATCTGAACAAAATCCGAAGATTCAGGCAAAACATCACTAAGAATTCACAAAGAAACGGAAATTTCACGAATTAAATATTTATTGCAACATTCATTATCAACATTCAAGTCATTATGATGCTGCAATAAGCAAAACCCAGGTTTGTATAGATATTTGATTAGTGAAATTGCCAATTTCACGCTCTTCTCAAGTCATCTGGTAGTTTTCCATTGTCGTGGCTAATTTTGATTATTCCAACGAGGATATCATTCGCTTTGCTCCCGAGTGTCTTATTATTTCTCCGTTTTTTGTCAATTCCTTGTCTTGCTATTCAGCAGTTCTTTCACGGTCCTTTCGAATGTCGACTCTAAGAGTATATGAATAAAAATATATATTAAGTACATCATATATTATTTTATATATAAATCAATAGAATGAATGTATTTTTATTTCGAACACAGTTAACTTTGGATGGCAAACGTTGACGCATACAATTCAAAGCAATAAAGTTTTGTTTATTCGACTACAAGAACTAAAACGAATTCCGCAAATATTTTAGGAGAATTATGTCAACATTCGTATCGGAAGCATTTCACATAGGCTGATAGTACGTGGAAATCATTCCTTAAAATAACGAGACACGGAATTCAAAGGTACATCTCCAGCAAACAAATATATTGTAGTAGCAAAAACCACGATCATACGCCGAGGAAGGTGGAATAGCCTTAAGGTAACGGAGAGAAATACCTTTGATATAATTCGACAAACACATATAAGTCAGGCAAAGCAAATCTCACAGATAAATCGCAGTGAAAATATTTGACATATCATGATATAAACATTAAAACAGTTGCGATCTGACCAAAGCAATTTTGAAAGGAAAATACTTTTAAGAGTAGCTGCGAGATCATCCGATGACTTCTTGGTGTGACGTGAGACAAGAAAAATATAAACGGTCCGCTGTTCAATCTCTTACCGGCTCTTAATTTTGAAATTGTCACTGGTAATGCACAAAAAACGGACTTAAAAACTATTTCTTCCGTAGTGTCTAAACTGCTGATGTCAGAAATCCAATTCTTGTGCTTTTCGAATTTAAAACACCAATGAATGACATCACCAGATCGCTTCAATGGATAGTTCAGCAACTCCTTTGAATCAACTAAATCCCTTGAGCCGTAAGGGATTCAGATAAACGCTCCAAGTCTGTGAGCGACATACCAATGTTTTTTGACAACATTTAAGTCGGTAATATATTTCAGTAGTTACTGTGTGCATGGATCAGAAGATGGCTGGCGTTAATCCTATATTTGAAGGAAGGGAATAGTAAACTGAACTTTAGGACTTACCGTCCGTTATTATTTATTTGTAAGACACTGGTTCATAACTTAAGAGCAACGCAATGCCATTCTGTTACCGCGACAAGGTACAGGTTGGAGAAGGACGGATAAGGCAAAATTTACATAAATCGAAGAGAGCTTTTTAAAAGACATGGAATTTGTTGGACTGCCTTACAGGAACTAGAGCGTGTAAAGTGCGTTGTTAAAAAATATAAGGATAAATAAGTGATGGTAAAATGCTCCTTTTTTGCCAATTAAACGGCACATGAAATGTGTTTCGACCACTTTGGACCCATTCCGGGAAATATATTCCAGGAATTGAACTAAATATTGAGAAAACCTGCCCGGTTCGTCAAAAACTAATGACATATGCCACTAAGGGTAACAAATTTTTTACGTAACAATTGATAAACACTCTTATAATACTCCTGTAAATGAAACGGCAACATCAATACTACCTTTGTGGCTCGCTGCTCACAGAATTAGCGTCAACGTAGATACATTATGCCGTCATAAATCAATAGGGGGATCGGGATGGTGTGGTTAACGTACAGGCTCGGGTTCAAATCCTGGAGACAACAATTATTTTTCAGTGGTATCCCGATCCCTACTTGAGGTGCTTTGTGGAGAGCACTTCGGGTGAGTACAACGTCCGTCGGATTGGACGTTAAACTGCGGACCCCTAGGCACATTTCGACAAGAATCGGCTAATGCCGACGCCGGGTTTCTCTCCACCCTTATTTTCCCATCCATCCCTAATGGCGCGAATGACCTTAGCCGTCGCTCGCCTCCCATAAAAAAAACTACAACTATGAATCATTAGTGAGAAGAATTGAAATCAAATCAATTTTCCATCGCTTCTAAAGCAACCACCCTAACCAAGTCGGGTGGTGGTCGTTTGTGAAAATTTAATCCATGGAATCGAAAGGAAGGTTAAGTATGAATTCGTGATCACGACACGAGACTAAATTTTGACTGTTTAAGTTCCCAAAGATAGCGGTTATGCACACCCTTGGCTTTCGCCTAGTGCTTCACCTTTTCTTTGTCTCTCTCTCTCGGGCATCTCTTTTTGTGCCGCTACCGCCGTCACCCCTACACACACGTGGTGTGGCACGGGGGAATAAGATGACAGAGGTTAATGAAGGCGCGCAGGTGGGAAGATGCGAGACATGGGAGGGGGACGAGGGAGAGGCGAACTGGAGGATTCACCCCCGCGGCGCGAGGGGCGAGTGGTGGAGGGTGAGAGCCGTAGGAGGGTTGGCGGGCAAATAGAGACGGCAGCGAAGGAGATAAGGAGAGGGGGGATAGGAGGAATGGGAGGGTGAGGCGCGTGAGCCGTGAGCATCGAAGCGCGAAGGCAAAAAGAAGGGAAGGAGAGAGTGAGGGTGGGTGGGGGCGGATGGTGGTCGTCGAGGAAGGGGGGCGGCGGTGGGAAAGGCAGGAGCTTCGAAGTCGTGCTTCGGGGAGCGTCGATCCGGGAATGGAAGTTTTTAGAGAGAGGGTGGAGAGGAGGAGGGAGGGTGGGGGTTGTGGGAGAATAAGGTAAACAACGAAGGCACGCCAGGGGGAGGCGAGAGGAAGCGAAGACGGCGAGAGAAACGAAACTAAGTGATCTATTGTCCTCCATGGCGGTTGCGGCGGCAGTATGCGCGTGAAAAGGTGAGAGGGAGAGGCTAGGGGAGGATCGAAGGGGTTGATTTGGAGGGATTGGGGGCGGGAAGAGGCATCGAGGAAGGGGTTGAGAAACGGAGATAGGGGAAGGGTTGAAAGGGTTCCCGCGTGGGACGAGGAGATAGATGATAAGTTAGCATGCCGATGAAGTAGGTAGGTAATAATGCGCGAGGGAGGGGTGGTTGGCGTTAGGAGGAGGCAGGAATGGGGGGATTACTCGGCGAGTTTGTTTGTTTATGTGCCCGGAGGGCGGTGGTGGGTTGGATTTAACAGCGTGCGTGTGTGGGATGAGGGTTGATGTCAGAGAGCGGTTCGATTGGCGGGGAAGGGAGTGAGAAGGAAGCGGAAGTTGAACGAAATGCGAATCCGTTTCGATTAAAAGGGGGAGTTGCGAGGGGTGATAGGACGAGAAATATCTGTTTGCTCGAAATAACGTGACATTGTTTTTTTAATGCCGATTTTCAAGCGAAATTTTATGCAAATTACCGCCTCCCAGCATATTTCGCGGTCTTCGTGGATTTGCGGACAATGCGACGATTAAAGAGTATGTAGGTGGGCTCTGAGCGATGGTAATTTGGCGGTTAGTTTATTTCGGAAAAAAGTGCATGTTGGCTCAAATATGACTTAATACAAAGAACTCATTCTAGTTGTTGGTTTAAATTATCGCAGTCGTTGATGGAGAGTATATTTCCCAAGACGTTGACATTTTTTTAAAGTTTTGTGGTCTCATTATACGCAATCATTTGCACCGCAAGGAACTCCTATGGAATAGGGCTCTTTGAATTCAAGGAGGACGTCGCGATATTCTTTTTTTTACTTGGAAAGTATAATGTGTTTCTTCGAGTTGGATTTTAAACTTCCTGGCAGAATCCTCGGAAGGCGGTGTACCCTCGCTTGGGGTCTTCAAAGGAAAATGTTAAAATTTTCTGAAACTGCGGAATAATTATCTTTCCTTACACAATTCAAGAACTTTTTTCTCTTTCGACTTCCCGAGAGTAACTTTTGGTGACGAAGCAACTCAAAAGTTCAAATCTCTTCTTTCATGGCATGATATAAGATACTTGTAGAGTACATCTAAATTTTGGTCATGTTCTGATATTAGATTTTACACTTGCCATATTAATATAAAAAGTGTTTCTTTTTAAGTTCTTTGAAGATACCTGGACGATCACTTTTTCAGGACGTCCCAGTGTATCAGTCCTGCCCATATCTCCTAGTAATGTGAGGTGGGCAACGGTAGAGCGGTATCTCCTCGGTACGGTGTACTTAGATACCCTCCTGTTTGGAAGTTAAGAATAGTGATAACGGGTCTGTGATAAGTGTCTGTTTAAAATAAGTAGTGATGGCGGATATAGAACAATGCTAAATTTGGACTCTAATTTTAGGAAGAGGGTGGAGGAACTGTGTCCAAACTATCTGATAGAATGCTGCAAGCAGTATCAGTGCTATACGTTTCAATGGTACTGTAAAGGCTTAAAATGAATTTTATTCAAATGCATGGCAGACGAAGAAATGAAAGGATATGCAAAGGTCTGCGCAAAGATTTTCGGTGGTGTGTGAATTGTATAAAAAATGAATGGTCGTATAATACATCAAATTTGGCAGTGCTTAAAACCTTCTTTCTTCCCAAATTATCGCGTGGATTGACACTTCGGTATCAACTTCTTAAGAATAAGCATAAGTATCGAATAAATGCGGTATGTTTAAAGTATATGAGGAATTTCTTGTATCGATACGAGAGAGAGGGTAAAAAATGGATGGGTTATTTTTGAAAGAATGGGAAATGGATGCACCCGTAATGGATAAGTATGCGAGAAGTATGCTGAGCTTGTTTTGCCATGTTGAGGGAGTGAATGAGATACTAAACAGCAAAGTAAGGTTCAACGGTGAGATTAAGAATGCAAGGGAAAATAATTGATATGGGGGAAGGGCTAGACTGAGAACATGGTGAGTGAAAATTGTCGAAGACATTCTCAAGATAAGCATTGGAAGTCACGACAATAGAGTCATTAGAGTCACAAGAATAGATATGCGAAACGTTGTATTTATGTGCTCGAGTATAGAGAAGCATGGGAGAAATATTTGAAATGGAATATGCGTCCTGGTAAAACTAGCATCAATCTTTTTTCGACCAAATCCAAATTGAAACCGCGTGAATGATATGTATTGTATTTCTTGCAGTTGTGCCCTTTATTTATTTAGAAGTTCTCCCCAAAACCTTTAATGGAATGTTGATACTAGGAACTCAATTAAATCCCTTTACAACTGGTAAATATTTACCTGAACAATGGGAATTTTTTGATATCTGATCGGGTAGTGTGTAAATATTGACATCACCGTGGCCGGGCGCATTTTGAGGAGAGAAAAAAAGTGTCGTGCATTAGGTTATACGCGAGTGTGAGGGATTTAATTGGAGAAATTAACTAAAACCTATCCGGCTTCAATATTTATCGATGGTCGATCGAAAATATTGCTCTGGGAGTTCCAATCAAATCGGAAGCGGGTGCACGCTCGCACACTTGACTCAACACCGACGTTGTTTGATGCTCGGTCCAGTGCGCCTACCTCTTTTTTTTCCTCACAATGCTTGCGGTAATCTCTCCGATAGATTGTAGTAGTTCAATTTTGAAACTTTTTCAATTACAGCTCGAGGATTTATTAGAATGCAAATTCCTTCCTATGCGCGGGCGACCTAACCGACCGTTCGACCGCTAAGGGGAACTGTGTGCTCCACGGCTTCACTTAGAACGGGTGGAAAAGTGCTTACGTGCGAGGGACGGTGTGGAAAGAGGGAAGGGATGGAGGTGGAGGGATGGGGGCGAGGGAAGGGGTTTCCCTTTTAATCTAAGGGTTGCACAGACGACTTCCAGACCCCGAAAAAGGAGTATCCGTCCACTTGGCTCTCTTCTCGCTTCTCCATCCCTCCCCGTCCCACCCCGTCCCACAGCCTCGTTGAGTCTTCCGGAGGCGTCGGCCCCAGTCTTCCCGATAAGTCCTTTGACCGAGGAACAGAAACCTGCACTTCGTCCTCGGAACCTCTGTGCCTGAGTCAGAGGTTAAGAGAGGGGTCTCCTCTAGTGATGAGTAAACTAGTCGATAGCTTACACTCTGCCCGTCGCAGCTGCCCCCGAGGCAGCTTAGAGATGCTGCTATACACCTCCCTCTCCCTTTCCTGCGGTTCGGAAGACGCCGTCGTATTTGTCCCCTCTCCCTCCACGAAGTAGACGCAGACTCTATATTAGGAAAGCGGTTCCCAACATGTTGGCATTGGGAGTCTGTCTGCTCTGGTCTTTTCTGGACCGAGGAAGGACACCGAAACCATCTTCCCCGTTGAGTGGGTGCTGTAAATCCTTTTCTCCAAGAAAAAGGAGCTTCACCGATCTTTTTTTCATTATTTTCCACATTACTTGCATTGAATAATTCTTATTGATTGCATTTCATAGGACTAGCTTTCTTTAATTTACTGAACTTTAAAGATTAGTTGGTATTGAATACCTATGGGATCTCTCCTCTGCGTCTTACGTACGATACTAATTATGTTTGCCTTCCTTATCCAGGGATGAATTACTGATTCGCTAGCCAACTTATGTAATATTATGAGTAAATTTTGTGAATAAAAATGACTGATAAGTCTAGTCAGACCGTACGCACGTCAATTATAGTTGTACCTAAAATGTTAGAAGTAAACCAATTGTTGATCACGATAGTTGATTTATGTTAAAAAAAAATTGGGAAAAGGAAAGGCATGACTCTTATTCTCCCATGAAAGGCTTGGTTTTTAGTAGATTGATTCTTGATGTCCAATTTCGTATCCAGTTTTCGAAACATATTTAGTGTTGAGGAATGAAGTATAATCATGAGTAGCTGGTTTCCTTTATAATATTAATACTATTTGATTAATGTCATGATTGATGACAAATGGTACACGTGCAGAATTTTATGCAATCTAGTAATGTTAATTTTCCATGCCTGTATTACATTTTTATTAACATTGAAAGCAGAACCTGAGATATAGTTAAAACTGTTGTACTTTTCCGTTAAAATCCATGGGGATAATTACAGTAGTTTTAATTCCAGTTGTTTAAATAAATGCCAGAAATTATTGAATATAGTAAAGCAAGTTTTCACGGTCATATAATATTATTTATAGATTAGTTCAAACGAATTTTTTCATGCCACATAATGTAAATCTACAAACATTTAATATCATGTATGCCGCTGGGAATTTTTCTCATTTATTTCTACATTATAAATTATGAGTTGTGACTACTAACTACTGTGACAACTAAGACTGGTTGTGTTGTTGGAAAATACAATGTAAAGATACTTTAATTCCGATATTAAGTGTACTTCAGTTGATTATTTAAATTAAAATATGCAAAATAGAAGTGCCTGTGGGAAAGGAAACGGTTTTGCTTATTTTCCAGTTAAGGAATTCAAATTGTCTTCTTTCTTATAGACAATTTTCAGCAATCCAGGAATTGTAAAAATTTAGGAAATGCTTTTGAAAGACTGCATTGCTTACTCATTTTGTAGATTGTTCGAGAGAAGAAAACTTTCATAGTGCCGCTTGGGAGTGTAATCAAGACTGAAAGCTGGAGCATCTGATGTTATAATGACGAACTTTCAGGTGCGGCCCACATCATAGAGTGAGATAAAATATTTCGAGAGTTTTTTATTCGATTGATACTAGTGGTTGTGCTATAAGATGTGTTCCATCACTCTTTCATCCCTTTTCAGTAGTATTTGAATACTTTTTAAAGCAGCGTTCTAATTTATGTATTTTCCATGCATAAATTGTGTACTCAAGACACGGTAGTTTTCAAGATTCGATCTAAAAAAAATAATTTTTTGATGCATTGCCTTGTTTTTGTAATTTTCAATTATGATAATGCGCGGAAAATTTCGTGTAGTTTTTACGACGCAAATTCTGTTTCTTTGAGGATTAATTTTTTTTAACAAAAAAGATTTTGGTCTTTCATAAAGGAAATGTTTGTCCAAAGTGAAATTCTCCTCGACTCTCCCAAAGCGCAGTGCTTTGACTTCCTTGCTACGCTTCCATTTCTACCTTTCTTATTGTTTCAATTTTCCTCCACTTCCGTTGTAATTATTGTTAGACTTGATTCCCTCGTGGTCAGATCTGTGGTCGTTTTGTCTTACCTCAAGGACATCTTGTCTTGGCGTGCCCGGTAAGCCTGGAAACTTTGTATAATTCATAGAGGAAATTGCTCTGGGTTTGCAATTACCCACTTGTCTCAGGATTCATGATGGGAGAGTTATTTGTCCCGCGGGGACCTAGTGAGGCATGATACTGCTGCTCAAGTGCACTGTTAACGACCGTAAAGAACAAGCAGTTTCTTATTAAGGGTTCGTACCTGAGTTTTAAGCGCGTAATTACTACACAATTATACCTTTTAGATTTACTACCTTTGCCTTAAATATCCATCTTTCGGTTTCCCTTATAAATATTGCAAGCATTTGCCATATTCATGAGTAACAGTCTAGGGAACCATTCAGCTAATCTCATTATTTGACATAATATTCGTGAATTGACGAAAAAACATTTTGCATAAGAGTTACTATGGATAATATAGTCTTTTTCAAACTTTAAACATAATCAATCCTTTTGGTCTTGCAAAAACTGCAATAATATATTCGCGGGAGGTAACACTTCAGTCAGAATAGATGATCTCTTTGTAAGAACCCTGTGTTCCCGTCTGCAAAGTTTCTGACTGTTATTTCGCCTTTCCCCGAGTTTTAGGCTACCAACCTCGGCTTCATATCTAGTTTACTTAAAAACTACAAAGTTGGAACTTTGAAAACTACGAGTGGAATATAAAAAAATTGGACCTGAAGGCTGACTGGAAAAATATCTACCCAGGATTTTTCTACATTCACATGATGGTACTGATTTTAATTACCTCTGCGTTTACTCTCGATAGTCAAAATGATCTCTGAAATGGATCAGTTCCGTTTTGTACCACTCCGATGCTGAAAGTGCTTTTGAAAGCCAATTTTTAAATCCCTCATGAAGGAAGAGCGAAAAATGGTTTCAATGAAAGAATACGTCGTTTTGAAGAACTTTCCGCTCTTTACTCGTGATCTTGGAGTTATCCTGAGATAAAAGTCTGCCCACGGAGTTATCTGAAAATTCTCCACATTGGCACACAAATGAGTCTAGATTATGCACCCCTACACTCCGTCGGAGCTTAATGTTGCATGACATATGACAGCACCTGCTTCGATCGCAGCATCCTCCGTAACCGTGGCACCCTCAACCCCACCTCAGTCCACAGTTTACCCTGCTAATGGCACCCATGCGACATTTTTCACTCCGTCAGAAAAGGGGCCAGGGCAAGGTTACAACCACGCCAGTCCCACCCTCCTAGCCCCTCTCTTGCTCCTTAGCGAGGGCACCCTTTGGTTGTTGTTGCAGCTGCCTCTTGGAGTGCTTGCTGTCGTGCCCTCGGGATCGGCGGTGCCTCCGGGTTCAGCAGTGCGTGGAGGCGCTCGAGGGTTTGTTTTTATAAAAATGGAACCGTCGGGATTCCCGTTGGAACTGGTCGCAGAACAATAGAAAATCCTCCCTCTCTCTCTCCATCCCTCTAGTTTCCACCTAACAAGAATTACGATCGTAGAAAGTTCTTCCTTCCATCCCTCTCCTACTTTTCCGATCCTCCCTTAGGGTCTTTCCTCTCTCTTGTTCGGGAGTAATTGTCGTTTCCGGAGCTTTTTTCATGCGCACCATGTCTAAGATGCGTAAGCATTGAATTTACTAACATCATACTGACGTCCACAAATTCTTCACGAAAAAATATAATTTGTCTTGACCAGAATTCGAACCATAAAATAATTTACGAATGAACTTTAGGATTCCTCTATTTGAAGATATTTCATTGAAAACTTATTTTAATTCACTGTACATCTTCAGCTATGCTGTAAGTTTATAGGTAGCATCTTCTGATATGTTCTGAGTCGCAGTAAGCCCTAAGAGGCTAAAGTAGAGTTAAACACGTAAATAATTTTTTTTTAGAAAGTGTAGCACAGTCTTATCTAATTGAGATAGAAATACTATAATTGAGATAGTACAAGGTTATTGCACAACTTTTATTATAACACGACCCGCGGCGGCTTGCAGGATACTTGGTAGATGTTGGTGAAATGTGTGTGTACTTCCGCAAATTATCGAGCACAGCTATTTACCATGGAACATCTCAGTTTGGCGGTTCAAAAAGTTATTTCATAGCTAATTTCCATTCGTTATTCTGTAAGTGTTTTTGATTGCGTTGACATTTGCTTTCAGTCCCAAAATATTTTCTCAGGAATTCATACCAATGGTCCAAAAATAGTCTCAATTACATTGTCTTGAGTAAAATATGAGAAGAGTTTTCGGAATCTGTCAGAGCAAGGAGTAATGAAGGGAATAAAGAAATTGTTTGGATACAGGACCGTTTGGTGAGCTGTCCAATTCAATCCTTGGATTGATAACTCATGATCATGACGAATTATTCATTAACATCTTATTTAACTGCAATGATCAATCCTAAGGTTGATTCGATGGATGAGGGTAGACCTCATCTAGCTCCAAGCCCGGCGGCGGGTGAAATTCACTCGCCAGGATAATAGCTATATTCATTTGACAAATCACGTCCTCCAAACTATTTCATTCATTCGCAAATGTATGGTCTACTACCTGAAAGCTGCAATGGTAGAAATTATGAACTGACTCTGAGCGTGACGAGAACCCGTTTTAATTCCGGCTAACCTTTCAGATGAACCTTGGCTTTTGAAATAGTGCCCTTTGAAATATGGGTCCACCCAATAGAAATAAAATACCTATATCCATCTATAGAGTAACAATTTTAAAATTGCATAAATATCATCACTCCTAATGCTAATAATAAGTGCGACCAATTGTCGGTCTTGGAGTTATTCGTTTTCACTGAATCAGAAGGTAATACTTTAACAGTCATCTTAAATGTCAAAGTTGACACCATAGAGATTTGTTCTTTTTGAACATGTAATTTGTCATAATGGTTATCTACGTCCTTTGCAGTATACATAACGTCCTACGTTATATACACATCATACTTTGCCATTAATATTGTCTACGCCCTTTGCATATGTATCGATTTCCTCGATATTTTCATTAAATCCCTCTTCTGAATGCAACTATGAGACAAGACTCGGTAATAATTGGTAAGTCTCCAGACATGAAAATGCATGGTGCAGAGTTATAGATGCGGAAATGGCACACACCAATTTCATTTTGGAATAAGGTCATTAACGGCAAGAAGTGAAAAATTCCTTTTTGATGATGCCGTGTTACTTAGTAGGTCGCTGCGTTTCATTGAATTTTTATGGAGACCCCTATCTTGCTACGTGGGCCCGAGAGGCAATTTCTCAAGTCTTTACAAAAGTCGCGGGGAAGGCGGCTAATTTTTTTAACGAATACCATCCCCACCGATTTATTTTTTTTCTTTCGCTCAGGGGCGTCCTCGTCTGGTGGAAGAATATGTATGCATGTGTGTGTGTGTGTGTGTGTGTACTGGCGGGGCGATCTTTACGGGTTGTGTGGGTTACCCCCCTCGGCTCTCCTTTGGCACGCTACGTGAAATGTCCCCGGTCCCCACAGACCGACTCCGTGCCATCTCCCCATCTCTCCCTCACACACCCACTCCCTCATTTCCCTCCTCCCCCAAACCTCCCTCCCTCACCCGCCAACTTAAAAATTCCAACTCTCCCCACACTTCCCTCGAACCCTACATCCTCCCCTGGGGAAGGAGACGGAAGGAAAAGAAGGAAGAAAGCTCGCGGGGGCGTAAAACGGGAAGGGTGGGGGATAGAAGAGGAAATGTTTTCGTAACTGCTGCTCCCCTCTGGTGGTGGAGGCTCGTAGAGTCGCACGACAGTTTGTCTGACGAATAAATCACGGTTGCGCGCATCTTTCTTCACCCACTCCCCTCCCCCTCCTCCTTACTCCCAATCCTCCCCCCCCCCTATGTCTTACCACCCACACCACCCATGCATCCCTCCGTGTACTCGCCCCGCAACCCCCGACCCAGTCGACGCCCCCAAAACACCATTTCTCAGCACGCCACTCTGCGCTCTCTTACGCCCTCCATCCCCTTGCCACTCGCAACCTCCCCGCCCTCCTGTCCTCCATCCTTTCGGCGCCCCCTCCCCCGCGTCACTCCTCCCCTCGTACCGTACAATAAAATCTTAGCTTCAACATCCATTACTGGGAAGTGCAAGCGGGGTGGGTGGAGAGAGGGATGGGATGTGACTAATGGAAAGGAGAATGGTGTGGCATACCGATTATAAGACGATTCCGAAATGTAAAATGGACTCTTTTTCTCGAAAGCTAGGCGCGTTAACGGATTAAATTACCTCTCTCAAGTGTTTATTTCGCAGCTTCTGCCAGCGGATGCGAGTGACGATTGTACAGTTAGGTCTGTTATATGGGCGAAGGACAAGTGTCCTTTCCACCTTCTCTCTTACCTTTGTTCATTACCTGCTGTTGTCTGCGGATTCCGTAAAAGATGAATGTTTTGGGCGCTCATGCTTTATGCTATTCTTCTATTATAGCGAGCATACTATAGTACTATAAATACTAGTATTTATAAATTCACGAAATTTTTAAGATTTTGTTTAACAAATATTGTTTCAAGATCTTGTTTTGGCGTATTTAATGAATTTAAGTACCTGGATGGTTCCTGGACGTCAGTTCTACTTCATATTAAATAATATTATACTTATTAAGTCCATTTTTCTGCACCATTAGCTCTTATTCGTGTATCAGCCACGCATTAGTGTTGTAAATAGAATATCTAATCGTCTCCTGGTGATGTTTCTCCGTATGCATTCAGCAGTGAACCTTTGCCATATAGCACCTACTTATCTCTAACTATGAACTTAACTTATACATATTATG
This sequence comes from Hetaerina titia, assembly GCA_037158775.1. Lineage (NCBI taxonomy): Eukaryota > Metazoa > Arthropoda > Insecta > Odonata > Calopterygidae > Hetaerina > Hetaerina titia. The sequence continues at coordinate 38,454,653 of CM073773.1, read as the reverse complement.
TTGTTACACATCTTTTTTAGTCTCTCTTGAATAATAAAGGCTCTCTTCGTTTAAAGTATTGAAAATTCAGGCTTAACTATTTATGTTTTCCACACACTGAGCAGTCTTGACTGGAGAGCTGATTTATGACAAGGCAATAAAAATTCGTATCCCTGGGAAATGTTCTAATATATGCGAAAGTGCGTAAAATGTATATTCCTATCATACCAGAGTTTTTTATTTCTTGGTTGTCACAATAATTTATAAATTTTTGTCAATTTGGTTTTAGTTATCCATAACGATCATCGAATATCTGTTCATCTTTGAGATAAGAATGTGTATTAGAAAATTTCAATATTTGATCGCATATTGCGGCATTTCCGAGGCAAAATAACGCCGAAGTTATTGGTATAGTTCCAATTGCTGGAATCTATCTTTTTGTCAGTCATTCATCTGTTCTCATAATTCACGCTGGTTGAAATACTTTTCCATTGGCAAATTTATCTTTCCATAGGTTCTCATTATAATTGATTTAGCCATCGGTAGTAGAAAATGAATAAATATGAAGTTATGAAATTTGTTCTCCGAACTCAGAAAGAACAGCAAGAAATTATCGTTCGCATAAATGTATGCGTTTCTGATATTCGAACCTTTTTGAAAACTATATTTAAATATTAATAATAGACATCTTGTTTCTGCATTTTCCATAAAAAAGTAATTTTTTTCTTGGTGCTCCCTATCATTTTAAAATATTTTCTCATGTTAGGTTGCTACGTATTGTTGCAATATACCTGTTGATTTAACGAATACTAACAAGAGGAACAATACCCACGATTTAATCAATGCATGGCCCCTAAATATGTCTTATCGTACAAGGATATCATTTTTCAGTAATCATTTTTTTCCATAATCGTCTGATAGTAAATTTAACTATTGCCTGCCTATCTATCAGCCATTTCCAGGAATTTCGAAACATTTATTGATAGTAGAATATTAGAGTGTACTTTGGCAAATTTTTGAAAAGTGGGCCAGCGAAGAATAGAAGCTTTTTAAACATGGTACTGGATGAGAATACTGAAGATTAAATGGACCGACCAAGTAATGAACGAGAAAGTACATAGAAGAGAATATATGGAGAATATACATGGGGAATATAATGTGTATGGAGAATATAATATATATGGAGAATATAATACACATGGAGAACTCTACGGCAAAGAAGAAATATATGGATTGGACAGACAATGAGGCATAATGATTTCATTAGGAATATAATAGAAGGGAAGATTCCACGAGGAAGACCATGAGGACAAATTAAGAAGGACGTAAAACAGAGAAGGTATCCGATATTGAGGGAATTGATATTGAATAGAGTAGAATGGAGGGCTGCAGTAAACCAATCCTAGGATTGAAATAAGTTGAAAGATGAAATCCTAGGATGAAATGAGATGAATTATGGATACAACAGTAACAGATTAATACGTGAAAAATGGGCTACACTGGTTTGGCCATTTTTAGAGAATGGGTGAAAGTTGAATCGCCAAGTAGTTGGACGAGAGAAAGAGTAAATGCTTTGAGCGTCGGGTCAGCCGAAATTCAGATTAGCCTCTAGTTAAAATACTAGTCTATTCCTCCACCCATTTGGGACTTTTTCAAAGATTGTATATAATTCCTTGGTTTCCCTCTGGTTTATTTACATTTGCTCTCATCTGATTACATTGCTTCCTCAACTTCATTGCTTTCACCCTTGCAGAAGCTTGCTGTTTCTTGTGCAGATGTAGAAATGTTCTGGTGAACCCATTTACTATTCTTCACACTATTTCAAGACTACTCCGGACGCACAGAAGGATATTCTATTCCGCCTCCAAAATTACGATTACCAACCTAACATTTTATTTACGACGCATTCATTTCATTTTACCCAAATATAAACTTGTTTTGGAGTATGAATCGTTCTTTTGTAGTTTGAAAATCCATGGAAAGCTCTCGATTTTGTATTTTTTTGATGGTTAGGTAGCCTGTAACATAATTATATTGATTTGCTTTATGAAATATTTTAATTTATAGTCGATTTCAATCGTAGTTTGACGAGTATTTGTTTCAGCAATCATACTCAGTTATCACCATAGTTTAAGTAGCTTTCAATTTCTTCAAATAACCATCGATCATTTCGTATATATTTTTTATGTTATCGACATGGTTTATATTAGCTTCTATCGTCAATTCCTAAATGAAATCTAGCGTGTGTCAGTCACGAGTGGAATTAGTGCTATTCTGTTTGCTGTATTTGAAATTTGAGTGTAGCTTCTGTTTCTGTATCTTGTAGACCATTGTGGGTGTGGTTATATCTGTCTGTCTGTCTGATAACTCTTTGGCTTTGGGCAAAGTAGGGAAGAATCAGCTTTCGGGTCTGAGGATGAGAGCGAATCGGAGTTTTTTGTGAAAATAAATATTTAGATCTTATGCATTTTTGAGTTGTCTGTCTTGCATGAGTAGAATGCTATGTGATACAAGTACATAGTGGCCACTTAACGTGTGAGCCAACCCTTTTTAATGAGTTTCCATATTTGTCTTCTTCGTGTAGTCTGTGTTTGAGGAAGTGGAGGAGTTTGTTTTAAATGAATATACTTTGTAACTTCTACACAATTTTTATTCGTACTACCGGTTTCCAGGTACCTGCTGATGACGCCGAAGCGTTGAAACCGGTAGTACGAATAAAAATTGTGTGGAAGTTACAAAGTATATTCATTTAAAACGAACATGAAACTCCACAAAGTCGAGTCTGAGACCATAGAATTCAAGTGGAGGAGTTGATTAGTATAGACAGTGTTTGTGGAAGTATTGGAGTATTTTTAGAATGGTTATTGACTTGACACCCCCTGCTACACGTCCTTGCGACGGTCTACAGGTTACTGTATAGTTTTAATTGTAAGTATTGTTATCTCATGAGATGTTCATACGTGGCTAATATTGCTTATTAAATGTCAGAGTGAGGTTAATTGTTTAATAAGTAATCTTCTGGATTCCATCTGGTTGCACACTTTTCCCATTCTTTTGATTATAATCATTCACCTCCACCATTAACGGTACTGACAGATATAGGCAGGTGTTCTGCTTTTCTCAGCTCTGCTTTTCTCTTTGTGCTAGATATAGTTTTCCAGGCAGTGATATCACAGCAGTTTCGCGTTTGCCATTTCTAGTTCGAACTCGGGGAAAATCACAATAATGAGTTTTTTATGCATTAGAGAATTTTTAAATAATGTACACAAAGATCTTGTCTTTAATCAGGTTTCTACTTTTTATTGTGTGCATAATCGTATATGATTCTTTTAAAATTCCGCATGTTAATTACTGATTCTAGCAAGGGGCAACAGTTTTCAGGAGCAGAATATATAACAGAATTTAACGTCATCCGTACGATTTTATTGCTGTTCCATCGTAATAACTCAGGATACAATGTCTATACCACTGGAGAAGTTAACAACTAATGCGTGCCACCCGGCTGGATCAGCCCCGTAGCCTCCGTAATCACATTTTACAGGGAATCAAATTTTCCGAGTGGGGGTTTAGTATGCATTATCCTACTGCAGAATCGTTAAAAAATAGATGAGTTCATTCCAATGTTTAATTGGATCAAAATTTGAGTATAAAATTCGATGAGATATAAAAATTCCGGGAAATGTTTTTGCATTTAGGACCATACGTTTTTAAATTAACTCGTTACAAGTGGATGGACATTTTACGAGTAATTGATTAAAATATCCTCTATTTTACCTTAAATTGCTTTGGAAACACATATGAGCAACTAGAAGTGTATCATTTGAGGAAATTACGGGAAAATAATTCAACTGCCCGAGTTTTTTATGTGCTATATTCGGTAATATTCGGAATAATTCATCTGTCATCTATTTTGCCTTAAAATGTCTAAAAATGTAGAAAATTTACTGTCTTTTGTAAAAGCTGACTTGGAGGTATTAAAAAAAAACTTCTTTTGTTTTGGTATTATTTTGCACTATTTCATCTCGCCATAATTTTTTACGCCCACGGAATCTTCCGTCGCTTTCTCATTCCCCTCTTATCAATTCCTTCCTCACTTCTATATCTCGGCCGCTTTCTCTATTTCCGGTAAAGAGAGACTTTTTTTTGCAAATGGCCGCGTATGTTTTGTTAAATGCGCTCCTTCCCCTTCATCTGTCTCTTCTTGCCTCTCCCCGAATCCTTTCGCTCGCAAATTCCATCGCCTTCACTCTCTTTCAGCCTCTCCCACTTCCAACTCCTGCTTTTCGTAATTTCACCGTTTGGCCCTTCTCTCTCTGTCTCCTCCTTCCTTAGGAATTATTTTGATCATCTCCCTATGTAATTTTTTTCCTCTTTCCTTCTGTTATCATCCCTTAGATTCTGTTCTGTCTTTTCATGCATAGAATAAAGAAATATTATTTCAATTATTAGTTAAGGAGGCTATCCATATCGTTTTGCTTGATTAGTTAACCTATTTTGTGTGCGCTTTTTCAAATGTATAGTTCACACGGATGCAGAAAGTAACTCATGTGCCCGAGAACTACTCAGACACAAAATCTAATCGTATCTTTTTCCTTTCTTTTAGTGGTAATATATATTGGTCAGGCAATCTATCGCTCGATTTTTACCTAAGCACATAATTTAGCTTATCGTTTTATGCGAGCATTTAATAAAAAAACATTCTATTTGGGAAATTAATTACCGCAGACACTATCTGCATACTGATTCTTTATTTATCATCTGTTTCCTTGATTTTTTCTTTCTCGTTCCCTTAACCGTTCATTTTTTCCTTTAATAGTCTCGTTATTCCTTTCATCTCGTCCCTCCTTCGCTATATTCTCCCTTCTGCTCCTCCTCCCTCAGGAGATGAAGAATTCATTTATCAATCTCTCGCCCACCCCCGGACCGTCTCCCATCTAATCCGGGTAGTGAATATCCCCCCTCCTCTATCTTTCGCCTCTCTTCACCCGTCCACCCATTGGGAGTTCCTCTTGCGAGAGAGATGGAGAACACGAGGGGAGGGATGAATAGGCGCGCAGGCTGGTGGGAGTGGCGCGTGATTGTTGGCTTATTATCCTTGTGAGTCCTCCCTCTTTCTTAAGGGTTTTTGTTTCTTTTTCAAAAAAGAAGGGTTGGAACTTTCGATTTATGGCTTAAAAAGGGTTCCGAGCAAGAAGACATGTTGGCGATATTTTGGCGAAGATGAATGCTTGCTGTGCTAATTTTCCTGCCGTTTGAGGAAAATACATATATATATATATATATATATATATATATATATATATATAAACACACAAACACTAAGATAATAGATATTACACACACAGAAACATAAAAGAAGGACACTTACAGTAGATGTAGATAGTAAGTGTCCTTCTTTTATGTTTCTGTGTGTGTAATATCTATTATCTTAGTGTTTGTGTGTTTGTGCGTCGCCGGAGAGCGTCATTTTCAAGATTATACATATATATATATATACCATAAACACAGTAATCAACCCGAAGGTCGGTTTAGTAGGTGATGGTAGAGCTCACCCATGTACCAAGCCCGACGGCGTGTGAATATTCACACATCAGGGTAGGGGGGCCAGTTCCTTTCCCTGTGCCGGTTATGGTTTCCCAGGAAGACCTGGTACCCGAAAAATCAACTTGCTTGGGTGGAGCTGCAGGTGCCCAAAGTGCCTTGCCCGGGAATCGAACCCGGGACCCTCCGGTCAGTAGTCCAACATATATATATATATATATATACATATATTCGAATGGCCTCTGGGGAAGTATCGCACGCGGGTATGCCTATTTACAGTTTATGGGAACCTCCGCGGATGGTGGCGAAATTCTTCCTCCTTTACGGATTTCGATCTCGGCTTCCCTGTTCTCAGGGGATTAATAAGTCGCAGTAATTGGGCTATTAGTTACATGGATGGGTAAGACGGCTTCCAATTCATAAACGCAGGTAAATGAAATTCCGTTGCATTAAAGATAAAGATTCACCCGTTCCCAGGTTGGGTTTAAAGCGTGCACCGCTCGATTTAGCGCAAGGGCAAGAGTGTGGCTCATCGGATTAACAGCGAATGTATTTCCAAGGTAAAGAATATATTTCCTAGTATGTCCAATTACTTTGTGCAATGAGTCAAATGTGGGTTCTGCGTGAGGAAATTGCACCGTCTTAATTCGATGAACCATCGTTTGACATGCCCCTCCATTTCTTTACAATAGTTCTTTCTCTTCCCGTCATAATCCTTTCACTTCATGCCCAGTTTTAAGTGCACCCCACAATTTTTATCTCTATATGTAACAGAGCAAAACGATTAAAAAAAAGATTATGTGCCTGCTATTGAATACAATGGAATGGGTGGTCATATACATGTATGGTATGGGAACGACTATCTCTCTCATATCTTTTAGTTCATTACGGAATGGATATAAAATGGTGAAGGGCACAAGAAATTGACCCACGGACTTGGATTACACGTGAAGTTCACCGTTATCTGAGTAATTTCTCCTCCCGTCCACCTCCTGCATTACTCCATAATGAGGACACAGGGAGCCTCAGCATGTCGTGCATTGTCAGGGACCTCGAAACCTTGTGACCTTTAAGTTTATTTTTAAAGAAACCCATCCACCCTAATTTGCGTTGCATTTTGGATGCAGTTACGTGGTAGGTATGCGCGAGTAGGTGGCCTAAAGATAAAGCTGACCCCTACCTGTACTGAACACGTACGTGCCATCTAACACGCCAAGTTTATTTCTCGGCTATAAGTCATTGGGTTCTGGTGAAAACATGAAGGTTTCCAAGGTTTTAAATAGATTTGTTGAACATATTGTCTAAAAAAATTACGTATGTGTATGTATTTGTTTGTATACATTTCTCCAAGGGTAGATGCGTTTATACACACACACACACACACACATATATATACATACATATAAATTACATATATTTATGTATGTGTATATATATATATAATATATACGAGTATATACCTGTATGTACGTGGGTAATCATGTAGGTATCCGGGGAAAAACATGATGTGCAAATAATCTGTGAGCTAATATTATGCCTGATGTAAACAAACTCTGTAACATTCTGAACTGATTAACATAGTTTATATCATAGCTCAAGTGGTTCGAGCATCGGCTCAGCAAGTCCAAAGAGCTGGTGTTTAATTCCCGATCAAGGAAATATTTTTACACGTTGATCTGCTCGATTCCGCTTGCCCCGCCTCACTTGTGTTTTGCCTTTTTATGTTCTTTTTTCCTTATAGCTATTCCCAAATGAATATATATTATATATATGTATATACACACACACAAATGTATTCCCATCTGTTCTGTTAGTTGAGTGCTTCCATTTCTTATATTATTCTAATCATAATACTCTTGTATATAACTCCATTTAATTCATAAGCCTAATTATTTAGTCTGTCTCGACGATTTTTATTTCCGGTTAATATACATAACATTTATTTCAGATTATACTTACCAACGCACTTAATTTTAATCAAATGGATGCTTGCAATGCTCGTAACGAAAATAATTTGGCGATGAGAATTAAGTACTTAAAATTTTTACTCTACTTTGTGTTGTCTCTCAGGGCTTTCAAAATAAGGCGAGGAGAAAGTTCCGAATTTCACGACAGGCCCTGCAAGGACGCAAACGTGGACTGTTGTTACAGTTATCCCAAGTGGATACGCGAAAATAAAAATGAGACACGGAGGAAGGGGTCACATGTCGAGCTGTTTCCACTCGACTACCGTCTCGTGCAAGAAAACCCTGCTTTTCTCAAAGGTTAAGGCCACAGTTGCCTTGGTAATTGCGTCTCATTTTACGGAAGTATCAAAGAAAAAAAAGAAAACTCTCGTTTTGAAGTTTTCCCCTGCCGAGAAATCTCTGCAGTGTGGGTGAGCTATAAAGAGGTCGGAGGGAAGGAGAAGGGAAAGGAAAGAAAGCACGAGGGGATAAGAACTGAAGAGTCAGAAGATGAACGGAGGAAAGAGAAGACAGAAATAAAGGGAAAGGCTGCATGAAATAATGAGCGTGATACGAGCTATATGCATGCTGTAAAGGGAAAATAATGTCCTGACAAGACGAGTGAGGGGGATAATTAATTTTAGTTAGTTTGTCAGAATTTTCGTCGATGTTCATGGACAAATTGGCTGTGAATTTAATCATTAAATACTATTTTTTCAGCTTGAGTATATTTTTACTTGCCTAGGGAAATTGAGCAGTTGGGAGGAGTTTCATAATTAGTCAATTTTTCTATCACGCTAATTCGGGAGCTTTTGGCAAGGGAATAGGGAAATTGGTCGGACTCCAGCCGAAGAAGAACAGCCAAGAATTTTATTTTTTTTACTAAACAGTAATGACCACGACTCTACATTCACCAAAGTGCACCATTTCGAGATACAGTTTTTTTTAATATGCATGTATCATCCGTCTACTCAAAGTGCAGATTATACAAGAAACTGGTGAAAAGTGTTACATAGATTTTTGCAATCAATCAGTATGGAGAAAGGTGATTAAATTGTAGTATAGAATAATTATACGAAATAGATTTCTACAAGTATTATAAGTAAGAGTCTATTTTCATAAGCGTATTAGTCGCTGAAATTTAGTTTTGAACCATATAAATCATAGAACTGTATGTTTCAGAAGAACACTGATAAAAACTTTTACAGATGAAAAAAGGGCTCACATTGTGAACATATCTATATTTTGATTTTCTCATTAAACATTTAATCTATCTTGTTGGTGAAATGCAGTTTGAGTTTGATTCTTAAAAATTAAGTTCTTAAAATATTCTTTGCTTCTTCGATTTTGTGCTGATTATTATGTGGATTTAAGGATATTTAGAGTGCATATAGTCTATTAAAAACGCTCCTGACTTGGATTTTGTTTAATTTTAAACAGTTTCTTCGTGATTGGAGGACGTGTAATGGAGAAATAGTGAAGAAAAGATGCTGGAAAAAGCTGAGAAGAAAAATGTTCATTATTCAATTTGAGGTGAAATAAGGGACGGCAGTGTTTTGGAGAAGAAAAATTAAATGCTTAACAGAATGGGCGGTGCACGAGATAAAACTACAAAACTGGAGTGGAATGATGGAAGACACTTAGGAACCATCTCCAGCATCCAGTCTCCAAACCAAGAAGCTTACAAGTAGGTTTCAATTTATTCTTATGTCTCCGTTTGCGATGAAAAAACATAATTATAAAGAGGGCACGTATTTGTGTCGTTTACATTGCAAAAGTATATCGTTCCAAAGGTTTTGCCAGAGGCGGAAACTTATCATTGACGGACTAAAACCCTTCTTACAAAATAGACTTAAATGGAAGAGTATGGAATCTGAGGTTTCCGCGGCCATTGTCCGCCATTGCCAAATCTTTCGGGCCTTTCCCCGCGTCAGGGTGTCTCTTGGAGACAGTTTCTCCAGTCACACTGCTGGCGTCTTCAGGTCTGAAATAATGATGCGTCGCGTCGGTTAGATTCAATTCAAAAGATTATTTATTTTTTGAACTTTTTGTCTTTATTTCATACTGTTACTGTGAATACTTTTATTAAACTGTCACACTCGTTTTATTTCATCCAACCTTTTCAGGTTGGATGAAATTATTTTTTGGCATGGTGCGTGCAGCTATTATTTATTCAAACGTGTTTCAATTACCTCATCGTTTCCTGTTGGAACCCATGGCTAATTGTGGATTTTCGCCGTCTCATGTATGAGAATGTGAGTCCTAGGTTGACTCTGATTGGTCGAGCTGGGCGTCTGGTAATCAATCCTGAATATCTTCTTCCAGTTGTAGGCTAGCGTGTAACCGTACTTTCGATTTTAATTATCGGATTTTTTTATTATTTCTATTGCCTCCCGGATTATTCATAAACTTGAGCAGGTGGGACAGTTTACCCTCCTTGGAAATGTTTTGGGCCAAAATGGTCACAAAAGTAGGGATATAAGGAGAACTGCGTTGCGCAAAGAAGCATTTTTTAACGGAGGAGGGAATTCACGATAGACCACATGGAGTAAGAATGTCAAGAAACAGCTCATCAAATCTTTGGTGTGGCGCTTGATTTGGTACCTCGCGGAAGCGTGGCCATTGAAGCAAAATGATTGGCGTCAATTCAAGGCTTTTGAAATGTGGGAGTGTAGAAATATGGAAACGCTGAAATGGACGGAAAGGAAAACAAACAAGCCCACACGTCTACTTTCAAACAAGGAAAATATGGGCTATTGGGGAGGGGGGGAAGAGGGAATATTTAGGAGAAATCGGAAGGAGGCAGGAAAGATGGATGCAGAGCAGTTTGATTGGGGATGGAATGTCAAAGGCTGTGAGATAGAGGGGAGAACATTAGGTAAACGAGTAAGATTATAGGTATAGGGTAGGCATGTTGAACGGAATAAGGGGAGGAAAGAAGTATGCGGTATTGAAGAAGGGTTTATTGTGATGTTTTATGTTAGGAGGGGCTTTGTTTTGTTAGGAGAGGTGAAGAAATGAATCGTTTCACAGTTGTATAATGTATGTGTGTCCATCCAAAATCTAACCTAAACGTTAGAGTACCAAGAATAATATTACTCAACGTATTAACACTGTCGCTAAGAGAAATTTACATTAATTTCTGTTCAATAATTCAAAAGTGTACAAGTTGTAGCTAACACTGTACTATATCGATTAAGGTATGATGTGGTGTGACCGTTCCATAATATCCGAAGCAAAGACCCATGCAGTTTTCCACTTGTTTTTGTTTATCATGACTAGTTTTGATGAAGTGAGCCATTTTCAAGTGAAGCTTTCACGCTACAATGCAAAGTATACATGCTGAAAATCGAAGGAACGGGGGGGGGGGGCGGATTCGAAGCTTCAAGTACACCACATGACTCCTTTCTTCGCACGATGTGGAAGGACAAGACAAGTGACAAAGCGTGATCTCTTTACAGTGGCTGAGGAGGGACCATAAAAGATCAAGCATACACCCATTAGAGCCCGAGGTAGTACGTGTAGCGAGTCCGACTACGGGAGCCGAATGCACCAACAATTTTTACAACTTTTGGAAACATTTTATTCTCTGATTTTTTCCGGAACGAGACTTCGAGAAAAGTGACTTTTACAACAAGCTAACCCCTGTCCATTGGTGAGAGGCAGTAGTTTCACGACGAGACACTTATGGCGCAGATAAATATGATCGGTGCCGTACTTCCATAGCTGGGAGCGAGAGACGCGGCCGTAGTCCTGCGATGTGGTAGGCGAGTGGAAACCACCACGTTAGTCTCTCTAGGAGATTCAGCCTGACATTCAAATATGCCTTAATGACTGTTAAAATAATCTGGAGGTAAAATTGCTTCCTAATCGGATCTTCGAGTTGGAACTACTGGGAGGGGAACACCAGTCAATGTGGATAAATGTAGAATAGGGATAAGTCATTAGGAGGGTGCGTAAAGTTGGAAAACGGCAAGATGGAGATGGATAGAAGACTGATGATAGACATTCTGGAAGTGAGCGGCATAAAGTGGGCTGGGGCGATGATCATATATTCGGGAGAGGACCAGAAGATTGTAGGGGCGGGCATCATACTCAGGACGGAATAGGCAAGAAGAGTTAAATCGTGCTGGCAATGCAATGAGAGTATTATGATTATAAATTTAAAGGGATGTTCTACAGTCACCGTGTGACTGTTGGTTTATATATGCTTGTCAACGCTAGCCATTTAAATATAAAATAGAAGAAGTATATGAAGAGCTAAAAAAGGTTCTTGGGGCAGTATAAGGGGTTGAAAATCTATCGTAATGGAAATTGGAGCGCCGTGTTCAGAGAGGGCCGTGAGGGAAACGTGGGAAGGGCCGGATTGGTGAAATGCAACGGCGTAGGAGAAAGTTTGAGTTCTGTAAGGAGGTGACATGGTGGTGAGCAGCTTCGGAGAAGAAGATACCGGGGAACAGGGTACCAAGTTGACAACGTCCTTGTAAGGACGGGCTAGAAGAACTAAGTTAAGCAATGTAAGTACTACTGGCGCACATTTAAATAGCGAATGCAACCTCAAGGTAATGGATAGCCGCTTGCAATATAAGGAGATGAATAAAGTGTCAGGTAAACCTTCATAAAACACAAAGAAAAAGACATACCGGAAAAAAAGAAAGCAAGAGAAAATTTCTCCCTGACCATGAACAGAAAATTGAGTGGTTGAATGAGACTAGCACGTGATTTAACAGTATTTAGGATAATGTAGTTTCTTAGAGCGTATTATTTTGACGAATCCTGTGTTTTTATTATTATTACGTATCTTTAATATTTAAATATACGATAACTTGAGTTACGCGCATCAATTTTCGAAAGAGCTTAAATTTATATTACTGTTATCTAATTTTAAAAAAATATTTCTATCAAGAGTCTTGCAAATAAATAATGGTACATTTTATGAAAATTTGTAGTTGCCATGGTCGTATTGTTTACTTTTTAATTGGATTCTAATAAATCGTTTTTCCTCATCGCCCAGCAAACGGTTTACACCTAATTTGCCGCTGAAATTGATTTTAGTTAGATTGTCATGATTCCTTAACTCTGTCCAGAATTTTTCAGTGTTCTCCCCGCGGTATTTTTTTAAAAGACGAGCTATAATTGGACTATCTAAATTGTCTAATGATGTTTGTTTGTTCATTTGACGATTTACTTACAATTGGCAGTTCTCAAATATGTTTTTTTTTGTGTTTGCGTCAAAATTGGGTCCCACATTGTAAATATTAAGATAAGATTTGATTTTAGAGTAAATTTGACTGTGTATGATAGAATTTTATGATAAAAAGGTGAAACGTATTTCTTATTTTATCGGCTATTTAAGCTTAATTCCAATTTATTCGAGTGTAGTAAAATCTTTAAAAATTTTCAGAAATAAAAAATAACAGGGTGTAGGTGATGTGAAATTATCTTAAAGTTCGATTAAGATCGTTTTATACTCGTAAAGCAATACTAAGGAAGCACCTTGAAAGCTGCATGAATCAAAGGAAAAAATTATTACCGTCAGCAAGTAAAGCTTTTATTATCAATGAATTTTGGCAAACTAATCGACTACCTAAATTTTCGAAGTATAATATTATTGAAGTACTTCATTTTATATGAATGAGGGAATGAGTGAAAAATATAACGCTCTTGGCTGAAATACGTGTTACATTTATTTTGTTTGGGGTTAAAAATATACGGGACACAATTTAGTCGAAGTTATCTCCCTGAGAAAGGTGAACCTAAGTTGTTGAAAGCATTAAATTCATATCAGATGATATTTTACTCCTTATAATTATGTGATATTTAAAAGGATTACTCAATTTGGTTGAATACGTATAATATATTATTATCCTGGAGTTATGCTATAAGAAATGCAACTATAGAAACCAAATTTTATAAGCCGTATTTTTTTCTGTTCGTAGGTAGTTATGGGTTTTTACGAATTTTCACTTAGGCTCGCAAACATATTATATCATTAGATCAAATCAATATAACTGCTTTTTCAACAATGAATTCACAATTTAGTTATGTCCATACAAAGAATGACATGGTTTTAGAACATTGTTAGGCTATTTTGTAGGAAAAAAGAGTATTGCTTAAAATATTTATTCGAAATATTTTATTTATGCAAATCCAATATATTTTACAATTTTCCTCGTTGTATTTTGTATGAATTCGTCTTGTATTCTATGTTTTGTTGTATGCCTCACTATAGATAGGCTCCATTGCTGAATATGAGCAATTAAGATAGATAAATTTTGCATTAAAAAAATTCATTTTCTTCTTGGTATTTCGACAGTTGTTTATGTGATGTGTTTTTGAGTCATGATAGCGAATAATTAAACTGTTTTACGCTAGTGATTCTTATAAAGCTAGATAGTTTTTTAAAGCATGATTTCAGAGATTTAGACTTAAAGTTTGTCTAGGGGAACTTCGGGAAACCAATATAATTAAATATTTTCAACTGGTGGGGATTATCGAATACATGTAGTTTAGGGCTTGGGGAACAAGAGGAGTTTAGTAAGCAAGTTGACTAAGTTCATTTTACGATGTCATTACTAAGTAGCATCAACTTTATACGTTTATTTACCTTAATTTATATATCGACACGGTGTAAAACAAGCAGGTGTATTTTAATGTAGAGATGGCTTTGCGTAGTAGTGGGAGCTATCATTTTTGTTGATTGGATGACAGCGATTTGTAGCAGCTTTATGCTAGAGTAATCTCTAACTTTTTATTCCTTGCCACCGTCAGGTATGTTTTTTTATGGTTCGTAAGCGGTTGTCTTGTGAAATCTAGACACAAAACGTTATTTATAACGTTGCATATCTGTTCAAAGCCCCAGAGTAATGTTTCTAACCCCCACGACAAAACCATGTTATGAATCATCTGCATGCGCCGAAGTAGTCCATTAGGGGCGGCAGGGTCACTGGGTCACTGGGTTTACAACCAGGGTCGACCACGGAAGGAGGACGAGGGTCTTTTACTTCAGCGAATCGACCTTCAGGCGCTCATGTGTTTACTTTCACGGAGCTCATTGTCTGCTCCGAAATTATGACAACCCCAGGGATAAAGGGTATCAAGATTTCTTGCTGCGCTTTCGGTAACTGCTTTGTCCCTAAGCCAAAGCAAATGCATAACATGAGACATTTGTGTGTTCACTTCCACGTAAATAACACACTAATTCCCTCTAATCTGTTCGTTCATAAATAATTGCTTCGTTGACCCTTTTTCTGGTAATAACTCCACACAAATTACTGTATTTTGCCTTCAGTCTCATTTACGATATACTTTCTTCACGTGCACTGTAGGAACAAAATTATTACCCAGAGGGAATAATCGTTATTCTAGCCCCGCATAATAATGCCAGGCGAGAACTAAAACGATAACTGAAGGAACTTTGTTCATATGAATGATCGATTTATAGAACCCCTTTTCCCTCCCTCTATTCATGATTAATAAAACCTGAAACGTGTCTTTTTATTCCTCTATTCATAATCACAGATGTAAAAATGTTCACTTGAGGCAACCCGAACGATCGCAAATAAAATGTCACCTGATTTAAAGCAGATGTGTGACAGAATATTTTTACAGATTGCGACAGCATGAAATGAAATGCGGTCTGAGCAGTCTACTCTCCTTATTTTTAACTCCTTCATTTAATCAGATTATAGTTTTAAACATATTTTCAGCTAAATAAAACAGTTTCTGGCGTAACTTGGTGGAAAATTTTCGTAATGACGTTTTTATAAATCAAACCTCTTTGCTTTTCCACATAAATTCAGGTGATGTTGTTATGTTATAACGAAACCTGGGTCGTGAAAATAAAAAGTTTATGTGGAAAAGCAGAGTGGTTTGATTTATAAAAACGTCAGTATTTTTTCAGCTATTTTTTCATTATTTTAACTCCCTGTACAAATTGAAAATACAATTGCATCTGTGCTTTTTTTTACCGAGAGATCCAGAAGTTCACGAAGTGGTTGCTTGCTAACGCCGCTCACCAGCGGGTAACACTAGCACTTTGGGTCGTTTTAGCACGCTGTAGGTGCCCGTAACACGTAAAACCATGCGATTATCACCGAATGTTAATTTTCCGATCGCATTGTATGTTCAATAATTCAACAGATTAAGGTGAGATGTACTGGAAGTTGGTCATTATGAGAAAACAAAGTTGCGCTTCTCCACAAGTTACGCGCTACTCTTTTCGGTTCTCAGAAACATCATCATGAGGTACAAGAAGGGTCTTGTACCTGATGATTATTTTGTGAACCGAAACGCGTAGTGCGTTATTAATAAACTTGTGGAAAAGGACAAATCTATTTTCTCATACTCAATAATTGTTTAAAACTTAATCATCTAATGGACACTATTTGTCCTGACGATGAAAATATTTTATCTAAGTCATCTAGAAAGTAGTTAATTTATGAACATGTATTTAAAGGAGAATCATTTTTATAGCAAGGTGGAATGATTCTTAAGTAGCACTGAATTACCCCAACCTGCTGAGAGCCCCGATATTTACTACTTAGTCAATAACCTCTTTTGGCTTGAATTGCCAGGGAAGCTAGGGGTCGAATGTATCACACCTAATCAAATAGATCAAGACCATATCAGGGAATTTTATCCAGCACACCCTATGTTTGCTCGCCAATCCTCCCTGCATCCACAACACTCCTTCCGGTGATATTTGCGTCATCGATGCATGTTTTCACATTGTAGTCAGAATTAGATCTTATTGCTCATTCAAATGACGCCCTGGAGAATAGAAGTCATAACCTTACTAAGAGTTAACTTTACTTGCAAACTTAAAACGTCATCCCCTCATAAGATTTGCAAGTTCATGTTCTCTGAAAATGATTTTTCCCTATTTTCGCTCGTGCTCGCTTGCATTTATGTGGATGTATATTTTTTGAACCGGCTCCTTTCGGTCTTTGACGTGAGGTTCGAGAAGTTTCTCTAGCTTTGATTCCATGTGGAATAAATTAATCACGACATACACAACCGAAGCAGGGATGCAAAAATTAATAATAATGTACTTTTCGCCGGCAGCACGACTTTGACGCTGCCCAATTAAGTCCCCTTTTACAGTACCTCAGAAAGAAATTAATCGATTATTGTATAAATTCTTATTTTCGCGACAGACCGGACGGCAGAGTTGCACAAACACGGACTTGAGGAATGTTTACGTGAAACTTTCTACCACTCTCGCAAAACGAAACGCGTCTCTCGAAGGATTTTTTTTCAAGAAAGCGATATTATTACTGTATTCTGTGCTCTGGGGCCCGGTTCTCAGATTATCTTCGAGGGCTTGTATTCCAAACAGAGGGACTGTTTCTCCCGTATCCCGCCTCCTACACCCCCTCGGTCTCCTCCCCTTCACCATCAGCCTCTTTACCTTTGAAACACGAAAAGGGAACACAATCCAGGATCCGTAGGGGCTTGTGAAATGGGGTGTTGGTTGGGTTAGAACGAGAGAGAGGTTTGGGGAAGGAAGGTTTCGTGGAGGTGGGGGATGAAAGGGGGAATTCCACAATTACTCGGCGGTAGAGAGCGGGAGGAGGGGAATGGAAACCACTGAGGGTGCGTGCGTGCGCTGGCGGATGGCGACAGTTTTGCACCGCCAAAAAGAAAGACGACGCCCCCGGGCGGAACAAAGAAAAGAGAGTCTGGGTGTATGGGGATGGGGGTGGTGTGCGGGAGGGAGGGGCGGGGGGAGAAGGGTAATGCGAGGGAACGTTTTCTGCGAATTCTCGGCGGCGCAGAGAGAAATTAAACACGGCTTTTCTCAGCTACCTTCCCCCTATGTTGTTTTTTTTTCCTTCCTCCCGCGGCGTCTCACTGCCTCTCTCGTTGTCTCCGCCACTTTTGCACACCGTGCCCTTCTTTTTGTGCGTGCATAAATTATCACGGCCCGAGTCTCCTCTCCCTATCTCTCTCCCCTTCTCTCTTTTCTCTTTCTCCCTAACACTGTCGACTTGGAGGAGCGCGGCCAATCGGAGGACCGGGATGGGAAGTAGTATGTGTCCGTTTCTTTCACCTTCCTCCGCTCGCGAGGCCATCGTCTTCATTTGTTCCCGTCGCCGTTTTGTTTCCCTCTTTTGTTCTCCGCTGCAGTCGTCGTCCCTGCGCTATGAAAGATCGGGGAAGTTTGCTTTTCCGCGATCCGCCCCCGTGCCCTCCCATTCTCCTTTACCCCGCCCTATGTCCCCCTCCTTCCCCCCGAGACAAGAAGGCTAATGCGCACCCTTCCCCATGCATGCATTTCTCCAGGAGATCCCGAACGGGACGGAGGTTTTTGTTCGGTAATTAGCTCGCGAAGGTGAATAGTTTCGAAAACGAACGCCTGCCGGGATAGGGTTACTGCCATCGTGGAAAAACTAATCAGTGCACCGAGAAATGCTTGAGTTCGGGTACGATCGAATGAATCCTGCAATCACTCTGATTTGGTTCGCGCGGGTGTTTGAAATTATGTTCTCATTTCACTCCCAACCCTCTCCATCGCCTCCGCAGCCTTTCCGTGAATTACATCCCATGAATAATACGTGTTTGGGTGTGTGGGAAATCGCTTCCACTCACTATTAATACTGGTTATGGTAACCAAGATGAGGAGTCTGGGATAAATAACCACAGGGTGGATAAACATCGGATGCTTGGAATATTCATATGAATCGGCTTTGGAGTGCAACGAAAAAAAAAACAGATTTTCTGCACAAACAGGCTCGTTTTTCTCAACCCACCCCTCCAGATATTGGGGCGTCATGCGAAGTGGTGAAAGGTTATTCCTCAGAGGTGCAAATTGTGTGTTTTTGCATAAGTACCGCGGCTTTTTATGGTTCCCATAACGGGGGTTGGCGTTCAACAAACAGTTACGCGGTGAATAAAATTTGTAGATCAGAAAATCGCACACCTTGTGTTTATTCAGGAGGTCCGTAGTGACTACTCGGAACGCTGTCGTCATCAGTCTCCTCCCTCTCAACCGCGCCTTCAACCATTTGAAGGAATGTCATGAAAAATCTGATGTTTATGGTAATAATGAATTTCCTTTGCGGAATTGAGGTTGAGACATGAAGAAGTCTCTTCGTCCGTGTAATGCAATGGAAAATAAATACACATAAAGAATGGGTGCACGAGGAAGAGACCAAGCGATTCGAAAGACGTTAATTTTATGCGTCGAAAATAGAAGCCTACGACAATTCACCAACTATTGAAGTTGGGTAACCAGCGGATATTTTGATGCATCATCCGAAGTGAATATATAAGACAAAGAAAAAAATAACAGCACATAGATTTCTCATAAGTCTTGGAATCTAGGACCTTCAATCCGAACCGAAATGAAGTAGTTAATAGTCAGGTGAAAAATTATATCATTTCCGATTAAATTAATATTCAGTTGTCGGCTTCCTGGTATCTGTAGCAATTTCAGCAGATTTATATTATTTTTGTGTATTTTTCTATTATTTTTTTATATTAATTTCTATAGCAATTTCTGGCCTAATGTGTTTGATTGCCTGTGCCTTATTTATAGATATAATGCCTTGTAATATGAAGGTCGAGAACGCTGAGTGGCAATTTGGAAAAATCTTTAAGGGTCTAAGAACTCTATGCTCGGAATCATGAAACGCTGTAAAACTATACGGCGATGGACGTTATAAAAAAAACTTGTGTGGAATACAGATGAAAGGCAGTTTTAAATGCGTGGTTCTAATAGGTCTGGAAATATTTTAAGGAAAAAGAATAGCAATACGCTTCGGGGAAGGCTCATAATATGGCGTGGGACTCCGAGGTCGTAAAAAAAATAATGCCAGGCAAGTGGCAAACAGAGGAGGTAAAGGTGACGGGAGCCGTTAAATAAGGCCGGAAACTCCAAGATAGATCCGAGTATTGTCATGCAATCTCCGCGTCCACTACTTTTCGAAATAATTGTGGAAAATAGAGTGAGATTACTGTCAATGCTAATATTTTTATTCGAAGGGTTGATACGTGCACTATTTCACTACTTATGCCAAATGACGAAAGTACTCGAAGTGAACTGAAAATAAAAAGAATCCAACTTAACAATAATTTCCGAAAAGTTAATGACAAATGTTATTATTAAGTTATTTCACGTTACATCAAGCGTAATTGCGATCGAATTTCTACGTAGGAAACCAAAGCTAAAGCCTTATAAAAGTGTTTCTTTAATTGATTTTATTATATTTGTGTTCCAAAAATATAAACATTTGAATAAATCCTTTTATTAAACTAACTTTAGCCGATGTTCCATTCATTGGAGATTTTGAGGATCATTTATTGGAATTTTATGAAATCAAGTTTTCAATTCACAGGTATATTTTTTTGGGAATTTTATTTCATTTCCAATTTGGTTATATTTCTATCTACAGATAATAATTTATTTTAAGTTAAATGAAATATTCATGAGAGTAGTGATTTGTTACTGCTAATGGAGTCCTCTGATTCCAGTTTCATTGCTGGGTGACCCATATGCATAATGGCATTTATTTCTCCCGATCAAAGCTTTCACAGACATTTTTTTAAGTGTTGAATTTTACGTAAATATTGAGGCCATATGAGTGTATAATGCATTTGAATGTTTAAAAGGTTTTTAGTTTCAGCCATACTCCATGGTGGGGAAGCTTGTTCGTGCAAATAGGGGGCGGATGTCATTATCGTCATCTTTTATCCGGAAGGCAAACTAATATTATAAAACGTATTACTGATGCTATAAGATCCGTCCTGGACTCCCGACGGGAAATGATATATTTTCTTCTTTATTTTTCAAAGGAAAAATCTAAGAGCCTTCTTTAACTCCCATAATGTCCGTACAATGCATAAAAAGTTTCAACTCAGAATTGATTTTTAATTTTTTTGATAATATTAAAAAAACAACTTTTTCCACTTATAATTTTTTACTATCACGACCTAGGTTTCGTTATAGTATAACATCCTTTTAAAGAGATAAGAGAATTAATAACATTAATATAGTAATAATTAAAGAGAAAAGATAAACGTACGCTTAGAAATGCTACCTGTGCATTTATAAGACAAACAGTAGTAGTGGCAATGAGTGAATATAAAGAAGACCATATTTATATTATAGATGTCATCTGATCGCTGTATTTAGCAATATCTTGCGGAATAATATGTTAACTATTTTTCTAGTAAATATTTAAAGCAGGGTTTGTAGATACAGTAGTCAATTCAATCTTGACAAACATTAAAATATATAAATATGATTTATTAATGAGATGGTATTAATTGACAAAACATATCAAACTTCTTTAAAATCATTGCTACTGGTTACCTTATATTTAAAAAATTCTATAAATAAATATTTTTTGGAAAGCGATAGCAAGTCAGTGACTAATGCCGAAAAAATATATTTCCATGATACGTAATGTAGGTAGTATAAATTTTTGACCAGGATTTTTCTGGCCAATTTTTTATTAAAACATGATTGTACAAACAAAACAGTGCAAATGAGAACCGTCGTTATGCCATTACGGTGATGCGATTAGAGGGACAATGAAAACATTTCCAGATTAGAATATCTTCGTTGAGTTACAGGTGACCCGTCAATATTTTTATACTATTCGCTAAGGGAAAGGACTGTCGTAAATGGGTATATTTTAAATTCAGATTGGTGTTTGGGAACCTTTGAAACAGGGGTGTGCCCCTAAAGATTATTTTAGACGCAGAGGAATAACTTTTTTTTAAGGTTTCCTCAATTCCAAACCCTTTTGAAAACACAAAATATATTTAAGCGAACACGTCCCGAATAACATTCTGTTGTGCTGCGTGTTTCCCATCTTAGAAATCATATCCGATTTCAAAATATGTGCACAGTACCACAATTGCAATTAGGCTTACATCACTGCACGTTAAAACTCGACTGCACTCACTTATTCTCCTCCCATACCTTAGCTGCATCTGTTGCATCTCCTGCTTCAGTTTTCGCGTTGAGAAATCCGAACCGTTTTAATATTTTCTCATCAGTAAACTGTAAGCATCCGCATTCAAGGGAAAATAAAACGCTCCGATTCTAAATCTACTCTCTTGTATTGTTTTTATGGGAGCGCTGCAGCAAATTCATTCCATCGGCGATGTTGTTTCACTGGACATAACATTGAAAGTACTGCCTTTATGTTATCTCAGTCTGCTACCATGATGCTGTTTATATTGGGACATGGTTGCAGAAGCTTTCGGTCGATTACACGCCTTTCATTGGAAGTACTCTTTTGGAAAAATATCATTTTAGTACTTTTGCCCTGCTTTATAATTTTAGTATTAAGAGCCGATGATAGTCAAAGAATGCTCTATAGGGGAATGAATGGCATTTTTGCAAAAACTCCCCCTAGTTACACTTAGTGACTCTAGAGGTGAATGTATGAAATTAATTCATATTATGACGAAAAACTATTTCTTTAATTTTAATTATTTTATTTTATTGATATATAACCTGATGATGATGTTGAACGTTGAAACCCGGGTCACATCTAAAAAAATACTGCAGATTCATAGTTATATTATTTCGCAATAATCTTTCTGATTACTTACTCTGCAAAACCCTTTTACCACCCCATCGTTTAATAAATACCAAATCATTATTTGAATTGTCTCCTTAACTCGGGAAGTATTTTAATTCTCAGCTTGCTGGACTAAAACACCTTTTCATAATCTCATTTTACTACACTTTTAGGACTGATATTCGCTTCCTCTGAAACTATTAGATTTATGATGGAATTGGGAATGCGAAATTTAAGGCGAATTCTAGGTGTTTCCGGTTAAGTCCGAATTTTGAAATGCATTGATGACAATAAATTATAACCTGAGGAGTATTCGGACTACTCTTAAAAGTTACGCGCTCAAAGGTTGTTAATCCACCGTAAAAGATATAAATAGAAAAAAGCACTGACACGGAATGAGAAACACTGTCAAGTATCCTTGTAAAATAATTCGCATTTTACCTAATGGTATAGTGAATAAACTGCCCGACAGCTGAAGCTATCGTGTGAGTGATTTTAGGTTAATGGAGCCTTTGGCTCTGCTTCCCTGCGACTGCATGACAATCCTTCCGTCAATACTGGCAGTGTGAGGGTACGAACTTTCGACTCCTCGGGTTGGGATGCAAGCACTCAGCGTGCCAGTCAAACACGTCCGGAGATGGGGACAGAAAGAGAGTCTAGTTGTATGAGGAGAGTGATTATGGGCAGAGTGCTGAGGAAATGGGCTCGGAGACGGAAGGAGGAGCAGCCACGCGATCGGCAGAGGACTGGAGGGGACACTAAGTAAGTAGGGCAAGGGGTGCGCGCGTTTAACGGAAAAGGTGGGTGCCGGTGGATGAGGGAGTATGGCCCAAGAAGATAATGCAAAGAAAGGAGATGACAGGAAGGTAATCCCAATTCCATTATGAAAAGTGAAGGCGCTTTTGAGAGAAAATATTTCAGTACAGAGGGAACACAGTAACTACCACTAACCCGAGAATGGTCAATACAAAAGCATCGAGCAATCTTCTATAGAATACTAGGTGAAATGTTCGCAGCGAGATAAACACCACTGCAGTTAAATAAGAGTTTTATCAAAAACCCTGCTATATTAAAGTATTCTCAACCCGTTTTATACTATGACAGTGGCAGATAAAATATTGCCGCGCCATTAGTCTTCAGGTCATCTACCAAAATCCGAGTGTGAATAGAGGATAAATAAATGATCACGGTTGTTCCATTTCTTATTGTTTAAGCATTTATCATAGATCTTGTACTCTTCTGGAAAGTCTTTTGAGACTGACGTCGGTGACACTTAAAAAAACGCCAAAATGGAGGGAGAAAAGCACGAGCGAATGAAACCATGTGACATTAATTTTTACGATTGCGGGGAAGAAAATGGTAGACATGGAGAGAAACGAGGCTGAGGGATTGAAATGGCCGGGGCAAATGGAGGAGGTGAAGGAGGAGGACTTGTGGAGGCAATGGCTAGGTGGATGTGGAGGTGTTTAAAGGAGGAGGAACGGGATGCACTGGGAAGGGCAAGAGGGGGGGGGGGCGTGCCCTTGTTCGAAGGAAATGGCCTGGAGGGTGGTCGACTGAGGGACGGAGTGCACTTGTGGACAGGAGTATATGGAGCATTCAATCTCTCTCTCTCTCTCCCTGTCTCGCCCTCTCTCCGTCTCATCCTCTAAGTGGGAAACGCACGCTTCCTCTCGGATGCCGTCCGCCTTCCTCACTCCACGTGGCTAATCGACTATCTTCCCGCCTCGATTAATCCCAGCGAACATCCCCTCTGCAAACTCCCCCTCTCCGCGCGCCACTGCCCTCGCGTTCTCTCGCCCCCCCCCCCCCAACCCCAACCTCCTCCGCCGCACCCGACACCATCCGTTCTCCCATTTCACCCCCTCCTAATTCGCCCGCTCTGCCAGTTCTCTTTGAACCTCACGTTATGAGTCTCACCGCAGACTCCATTGTCTCCGTCATTCCATTCATGATCGGGGGAAACTTGGTCTCGATACTTCGAGACGGGCACGGTACTTCAGGACGGACGTGGATTTCAGGTGCATTATCGTTTCTCGATTTTGTTGATGCCAAGGGGATATCGAGATAAGAAATAAAGAGAAAAATCACCGTTTCTAAATTATAATAGTTTTTTATGAAGAACGGCATAGCGAACTTCGTTCTCGTGGACCAACCGGTAACATCCGTGGAAGGAAGGAAGGAGAAAGTTTTGTTTTCATACAGCTAGGGGTGGGATGCTAAAAATACTGCAGAGTCACGCATAAAATCATGCGCTCGCAGTCATTATAAGGTACACAAGGACCTTCCCCAAAGTTTCTGTAACCTTGGATGGAAATTAACACCTAGCAGCTTTTTGTTATTTGAATATTTTATTCTCTTAACGTAAGTGGTTGTGTGAATAGAGGAATTTAACAAAGCCCATAAAGAGCTCTGACGTTTATATTAATTTTATTGAGTGGTTAGACCACTGGGAAACATTTTATCTTAGAAAATTTAAAGGCTCAATCCCCAGAATTTCTTCGAATTGGCCATACAATATCTTTTTTTTAAATTTAGAAAGCAATTTTTCCGATTTTAATTTTCATAATTGATGTTCTTCCTTTTACCTATTCATTACGGCAAATTAGTTGAAAATTCACTCAAAAAGCTAAAAAAAAGCACGTTGTTTTAAAGGTTCTGCGTGAATTCAAAATGCTGCATTTTAGAATGACTTGTATCATTCTGTTAATTGATGATCCTTATTTGAATGGATTCTATCTTGATTGCATTCCTCAACTGAGTAGCTAATTCACGTCTCCAGATACAAATTTACGGTATTTATGTACTGCTTCTGATACGTGTTAAATTATTCCTAATGCTAAGCATTTACGGCTGTCTTCGATTAATTAAGCCAGTTTCCCATCCCGTACTAACCACCAATGGCTTCTCATTAGTGCCATCTGGTCTTGTGGATGTCATTTCTCGGAAATGTTGAATATTTATTTCTAATTTCTTTAGTAGGTACTTCTCACTTTTATGGTCTAGCATTCCTGTCTTAAGTGGTGTTTCCAGCAATAACGTCAATAGTATAGGCGTCGTCGTCAAGCACTGTACGTTGGCCCGCTCATCTTCATGATCTCTGAAAGTACCTTCCATAAATTCAGCATCTCGTGTTTCCTTCGAGCTCGGCCATCAGTTTGACCTGTCACCTTGACTCTGTATCTTCCTTATCGTTGATCTTCTTTTAAAATTTTCAGTTTCCTGCTCATAACTTCTCTGGCATGCTATTTTTCCTCGCGGTTCCACAGATTTGGAAAGACTAGAATGACTTTTTTGTTCAAAAATCAGAAGAAGAAATCCTCTCAGTGAAAAGCTAGATTTCGTCCAAAATTTTGTGAAGAGATTATGCAGGGCTACCACCTACTTAGAATATCAACTAAACTTGGAAAAGTCATAACATTTTAAGGGGCATACAAAAACCTGGAGTTGGTAATTTTCCAGTAGATTTTCTCTCTTTTCCGATTCGTCTCGCTAAGTATTACGAGTTTTTTTTTTAAATGTCGATTCTTGGCTGCTGGTTTCCTATCATTCTCTGGGTTTACCCGTCTGCACTCTGGATCTCTGTTAGGTTGGTCGAGGTGCTATTTGTTCCGCGGAAGAATAATAGTTAACTCTTTTAAATCAGTAAAAGACTAAAATGAAGTAGGTAATTGTTAGATTATTCAAGGCTATAATAATTGGAATTAGTTCATGTACGATGATTTTAATTTTAATGGTATTGAAAACGGTATATTTGATCTGGAAAACTTGGAAATGTCAGGAAATTTTAAAATCAGCAATAAGTGGCCACCCTATTACTGAAATCCGCTGTTACCCTACTTTTGAAAGGAACGTCACCTCGTTTATTATGGATATTGCTATCTATCCATAAATAATCCAATAAAAGTGTCTGGGAATTTTACTTGGAAAAATCATTCAAGAAGGCTTACGTTAGGACTCCAAAATATTATAATAATGTACTCACTTTTACGACCTTTAACGTAATTATTATTGGTGAGAATATCCAGCACTACTTTTATTTATTTTTCGGTATCTTCGCCAAAATTATATTATGAACCTATGTTATACTCTGCAAATATTCATTTAGGTTTTTTGCAGTAACTTATCTTTTACTGGTTACCTGATGCATGAACTAAGTTTAGCGCATCGAATGTGATCAAAAGAGATAATTATTTATTACACTAAAATAGTGATTGTTAGAGCTGTTTTGTGCTAATTTTTTTGTAATCATATTATCTCTTTTAATCCCTTAAAGCGTTTGTTTTTCAAAATGTTTAATTCTTTATAATTGTGTTTGTTCTGAGCCAATATACACCCAAGTTAAAAAAAGGGCGATGTCCCATCGTGTCCGTGTCTTATTTCTGCGCTTGGTGAACTATGCACAATCTAATATTCAACGTTTTTCGACTTGTTTCAAGAATGTTTATTTATACTTCATCAAAACAAGTATTTCCTGAGAAACATTTATCGCAACTGCATGGATAAACGGAGCTTTAGGTACCAAATAAGGAATGACAATTTGGTTACCACTTTTTACAATAATCTCCACTGCACGTGGTGCATGTGAAGGCTTTACAATTTTATCTTTTAATGATTTTAACTACGCAGAATCATAGGATAATATAACACACGTAGGTAATGGAAACGAAAAGGGATAAGAAGTATACATCACAATTAAAGTTACCAGGAACTCATAAGACGACAAAACACGAAAATGAATTAAAAGTTCTAATTTTCGATGGTGCACTCCAAGATCCATATTAACTTCACATATTTTTTTCGATAATTTCTCTTAACGTTTTAAGAAATATTTTGAAGTAATATAATGTATATTTTTTTCTGAAATAAATTGTGCGCTTTGATCTCAAACAGACGAAGTTCTTTGGTATGGAGTAAACCTGCTTTAAATCAGCCATTTCTTCTTCGCTGGTCGCGTTTTAGCCTCACAATCGACCCATATAGGTATCACTCACTCCGTCCTCGCCTTCGCTCTCCACTTTGCGCTTGCTAACTTCGTTCCCACCGCCTCACTGTCTTCTTTCAAAGTCTTCCACAACCTTCCATCGCCTTTAACTGACTAATTATTCATTCGTGCTCGCACCACTTTTAGGACGTTTCTCAGCACGTTTAAGTGCTCTTCCACGGCACATCTTGAGCAATAGGTGTCCTCTAATTTCGTTTCCCAGCCGTTAGGCCACGACGTGCTATCCGTGTACGTTGCGGGGGCCCGACGAGTAACATTTGCATACAAGGAGGAAGTATCAGTGCTTCGCCGTTGCGTTTGCACATGCCAATTTCACCCATTAAAATTTTAAAAGGTGAAGTTTACCTCGATGTAAAAATCTGGAAACATTTGTAATTTGTGAGTCGTACTCACTCTTTAACTATCACGTGTGCTACATTTAAACGGTCATTTTATCCTTAAATTTCAACCAAATGTGCGCGGATGTTTCAAATTTCCACGGAGGTTCAGTTGAAGTAAATATTTTCATTAAACCGATTTCATATTAATTATGAGGATGGGAAATAATCGGTGAAAATCCCTCCTGCAATCGTTTCATTCCATATTTTTATTGAAAAATGTCTATCATTATAAATTCTCGAGCGACTAATGACTTTTGTAGCACATAGAAATGTCATGATTTTCATATAATTTGCTTTCTCCGACTCAATCATCGCCAATATATCATGGGGTTAATTTGAAATTAAATTTTAATTTGAATAAAGTTTTCTCGCTGCACGATAATTTAAACTGCTACTGAAATATTCACCAAGAGTTTGAGCTTCATTTTTCAATATGCATATTTTTTTCCATTTCGTGTTTCTCCGTCCATTCTTTGATATGTTGAGTGATAGTCTTAATAAAACTTTCTGGTGCATCCGAAAAACTTTCTCCTTCGCCATTTTATTTGAATACGTAGGCCAAAACTTTTGGTATTTTTAGCGAACACGTCCACTTCATTTCCTGTTATTTCCACGCAACCAAACGCTTTAGCGTAGAATTGGCCTGAACGGAATGTTGATTTCTCCTTCACTTTCTTCCTTCCATGTCGTTAATTTTTACCCCACATGTTTAAACTGCATTCATTCCATTTCCATTTTTTTCTGCCTCTCACTTTCCCGTTCCATATTCCATTTTTCTCTCTCGGCTATAAAGTAGGGTCTAAGGTTTTTATCGTGCATAATTTTCCCAATGCTGCCTTTTTTTATTATTCCTTCTCTATCTTTCTCTTGAACTCAGCCGTGCGTGTGTAAATACGCTTCTTCTCTCTCTCTCTCGACCTATCTTTATCGCCCCCTATCTTTAACATTCTTCCTTCATTTCCATCGGTACCCTTTTCTTTAACCTTACCTCTCGTGTCTTATCGCCTCCACTTCACACTCCATTTATGGTTACATAAACTCGCGAAAAACTGCTAATAGCTCCTATTTCCGTTTCAAAATATAACTTTATGCATCTCACGCAAACTTTAGTCATAAACCCACCCCTTTTTTGTATTTCTTCGTTTGTGCTTGCCGAACGCTCGGTTATAATAATTATCGAGGGAGGGTCACCGCGTAACTCAATCTCGTGCAAAGAGAAAAAAAAATGGGAGGGGAGATTTTGGCTACTCATTTTTGGAACCCCGGTTTAATTCCTTCTACAACTCACATTATTGCTTTCATGAAGGCATTGCCCGCTTTTTCTGAAATGATACAGAAATGCCTTAAATTGAATCTAAATATACCTGCATGCTCCGATAAGATGTCTTTTTATAATATATCTTTGATAAGATATCGGTTCAACACAGTTGAGGACGTAGATCTTGATGATCGATTTCGAGACCTATTTTTCGGTGGAATAAACGGGAGTCCGAGGCCGTGCATTGATATAGAAGGAAATGGAAAAGTACCACCATATTTACCCTCTAGATTAACTCCCAGTGCCATGGTACGGTGAAATTTCCCTAGGCAGAATATTTCGGAGATTCCGGTGGAAACGAAGCCATACCAAAAATTACTTTTAAAGAGCTTTTTTTCCTTTACCTGAGCTCGGAGCTCAATCTCTCTTCCACGCATTAAAAGTTTAGTTTAAATCCCTCCCTAATACACTACAAATTAATTGTTTCATTAGCTTCTTTGCCATAAAAAGGGTTCTGTCCAACAAATTGTTAGTGCCGATCTTTATGCTCGTAGTTCAATTGATCAGACTTGAGTTTTTAGACAGTTATTAGGAGAGACCTGATACGAAACCCTTGGAAATATTTTAATTCATAGAGGACAATTATTATTACGTTTTAATTCTAAATGAAATAATAGAATCAATTGAAAGTGATGGAACACTTTGGCATTCTTAACTCTACGAATGTTTGGCCTCAATTCCATTATCCATTAAAAAAATTGCGTCCTTTTTTCTCTCCGCTTGTCAGTTGGCCTCTTCGGGAGTTTCGTTTTCTTTTGCTTAGATCCATTCTTTTGGAAACAGTTTATACCTAATTTTTAAATACAAGTTGCGTTCCGAAAGTAATGCAATTAAATTTTCCGCGCCGCTCCTATTGGTCGGAGTGAGATTGAACAAATTGGAATAGGTTGGGGGGGACGTTAAGCTTTGTCGCGAAACCGGTCTCAGTGCTCTCCAAGCTGTGAAAGTGGCAGGACGTCAGTTATTGTTAGCCTCTGCGAGCCGACCGTGTCACAAAAAAAATTAAATCAAAAATCGAGCAACGTTACGCGATTAAATTTTGTGCTAAACTGAAAAAATCTCTTGAGGATACTAACAAAATGGTTTGTGAGGCTTACGGGAACTATTGTCTGTCCTTCTCACAAGTTTCGAGGTGATTAATGGCCTTTAAGGATGGCCGAAAAGAGGTACACAACGAACAACACTCTGGGCGGTCGTCAACCAGTAAAACTGTCAACAATGTGGCTTGTGTTCGACAATTGTTGGACTCTGACCGTTGATTGAGTGCAAAGACGGTTGCCAATGGACTGAATTTGTCGTCTACTGTTGTTTCGCATTATTACTCAAGATTTAGCGACGAGGAGAGTGTGCGCCAAGCTCGTGCCCAAGATGTTGTCAGATGACCAAAAGAACAACCGAACGGAAATTTCAAGTGAAATTTTGCAACGTACAAAGAACCTGATTATTTGGGCAGCGTCATCACTGGTGAAAAAATTGAGATTTTTTAATACGATCCAGAAACAAAACGCCAAACCTCTGAATGGCTCACCTACCAGTCCCCCAAGCTCAAAATGGCAAGAATGAGCCAATCAAAAGTGAAATCAATGCTCATTGTCGTTTTCGACAGTGATGTAGTGATCCATAAGGAGTTTGTTCCTTAAGACCAGACAATTAACGCTGCCTAAAACGTGGATGTGCTGGAAAGACTCCGAAAAGGGTCATCAGGACGAGAAAAGACATCTCCGCTCCCTGAATATAGAGATAATATAAGAGAGAAATAGAAGATATCCAATCAGCCGTGACGAAGACCTTGCGAGATGTCCCCGAAGACGCCTTCCAAGGAGCGTACCAGCCATGCCAGAGTCGCTGGAAAAATATGTAAAGGCCAAACGACAGTAATTTGAAGAATTTAAAGTTTTTGTGCCAATCTCTTCTATAAATTACTTTCGGAACTCACCCTGTACGTTCTCTCCCTTATTTAGCGCTCCTCCGTCTCCCACATTCTGTTATTCAGTCTTCTTATCCTTCCATGTTGGAAGGTGGATTCAGATTTTTGTTGCCATTTTGAATCATTTGCGCTCAACGGTTTCATCCCACAAGATCTAGTTCCTGGCCTCATTACTTTTATATCCAGAGTGTTCCTTATCCTCACTCGAATGCTAAAAACAACCATTCCCTATTTCCTCTCTCTCCATCTCGCTGCCCGCTTTACCTTGATCCAGTCCTTCCCCTAGTCCTCTCCCACCCATGAATGCCCTCGTACCTGGCTTGCTTGAGCATCCCTGTGGCGATGATTTTACACCAGCAACGCGATTCCACATTTCCTCTACCAATTGGGACGTTATTTTATTTACGAGGAGGAATTTTGTCTCCGGCGCGCCGTACGGTTTATTCCTTGTTTGCTCTTGTTTGTTTTATGTGGGACGAGAGATGTGAAAATTTTTTTCCCTCGCTGCCCTTAGAAAGGATTCGGTGCTAAAAGCTACCAAATAAACCAAGTCCCAGTTTTCGTTTTTACAAGTTTTCCTTCTCTTCGCTGGGGCATTCTGGCGGTCCCCGTGGCATGCCGGACGGGGGAAGGAGTACGAGGAGAGGAAGACGCATAAATTGAACCAAAATTTCTGAATTGTTTATATTCATTATTTTTCGACGCCCATCGGACCATTTTTTTTCGCGCTAGCGTTGCTGAGGGTATTTAACTGGGCAGGGGAAAGGGTTTAATACGCTCCTTTATGTGGTGGATTTAATGGGTTTCGCGAGAGGGTAAAAGTGAGGCGGCCGGAAGTGGGATGAGAGGGAGTAAGAGAGAAAATGCGTCACATTTTTTGGGATTAGCACAGCATTGCAAGTTTTTTATCATTTACCCGCCTCGATTCCCCTTTCCCGAGTCAGTGAGGTGGCTGTGAACAAACATTCTTCCATTCTAGTATCTTCCCTCCCCATTCCTCTCTTTCTCACTCTGTATCCATACACTCACACACACGCCCGTACATATATGCATATATACATAAAATATATATATATATATATATATAAACAGATACATACATAATTCGAAGGAGTGACGTGGCATCAGCCAACAAAAATACAGAAAAATACGTAAGATATAACACTCACACGTATTCCGGAAACTTTTCGATGGTAAGACCGTATATATATTAATAAAACAAAGGTTATGCGTTTTTCCAGGAAGAAAAAGGCTAAGCTAAATATTAAAATAGGCGAGGAAAAAATAGAGCAGGAAGAACAGTTAACGTATCTCGGTAGTCTTTTGGACCAACACGGTCAAAGTAGTAGGGACGTAAGGAGAAGAATTGCGCTTAGCAAGGAGGCTTTCTCAAGGAGGAGAGAGTTGAGGACGTGGACGTTGGGTAGGGAGGTTAAGAAAAGACTCGTAAAAACTTTGATATGGAGCGTAGCTATGTACGGCGCGGACACGTGGTCGCTGAAGCAGGAGGATAGACGTAGATTGGAGGCGTTTGAAATGTGGGTGTGGAGAAGAATGGAGAAGGTGAAATGGACCGAAAGGAAAACAAATGAGGAAGTACTAGAGATGGTGGGTGAGGAGAGGGGTTTGTTGAGAGAAATCCTCTGGAGGCAGGAAAAATGGATGAAAGGCGTATTGAGTGTTAGTGGGATGTGAAAGAAAGTAATAGAGGGGAGAATGTTGGGCAAGCGAGGAAAGGGCAGGAATAGGATAGGGATGTTGGACGGGTTGAAGGGAGGAAGGAAGTGCACGGAGATGAAGAGGGACCTGGTGTAGATTAGGTTGCTGGATTGGGTTTTGTTTAGAGTTACAAAATATTTATTTGATAGTTGTGTCCAAGATAATTATCTTTGCTCCCTCTAGGGGTCATTGGAGTCCACGCAAGCCTTATCACTTTGTTGTCAATGGGATATATATATATATATATATATATATATATATATATATATAACCATAAACACAGTAATCAACCCGAAGGTCGGTTTAGTAGGTGATGGTAGAGCTCACCCATGTACCAAGCCCGACGGCATGTGAATATTCACACATCAGGGTAGGGGGGCCAGTTCCTTTCCCTGTGCCGGTTATGGTTTCCCAGGAAGACCTGGTACCCGAAAAATCAACTAGCTTGGGTGGAGCTGCAGGTGCCCAGAGTGCCTTGCCCGGGAATCGAACCCGAGACCCTCCGGTCAGTAGTCCAACGCTCTACCCACTAGACCACCGCGACCCACATATATATATATATATATATATATATATATACCACAAACACAGTAATCAACCCGAAGGTCGGTTTAGTAGGTGATGGTAGAGCTCACCCATGTACTAAGCCCGACGGCGTGTGAATATTCACACATCAGGGTAGGGGAGCCGGTTATGGTTTCCCAGGAAGATCTGGTACCCGAAAAGTCAACTAGCTTGGGTGGAGCTGCAGGTGCTCAGAGTGCCTTGGCCGAGAATCGAACCCGGGACCCTACAGTCAGTAGTCCAACGCTCTACCCACCGACCATCGCGAACCACCTATTAGACATCGTCCGCTAGAAGTTCCTGTGGAGAGAGCATCGGCCCAGCAAGTCAAAAGATACATGGTTCCAGTCGCGCTCAAAGAAATAGGAGTAATTTTACGCTTGTGATCTCCTGGAATCCGCCATTCCCAGCTCTACTGTGGTTGTCTTTTATGTGATCATACCCCTTTTTCTTATATCTACTTATATATATATATGTGAACATATGTATATGAATATGTATGTGTGTGTGTGTGTGTAGATACAAATGCGCACGCATACAGATATAAAAATGTACCTATATCCTTCATACTGGCCTCAGTATCTCTCTCTCATTTTTTCAGTTGTGTGTATCCTAGTGGCGTTTCAATGAATGAGGAGAAACATTGACATGATTATCTTCTTGCGCGTCACTCGTAACAATTTTTTTTGGCTTCATTTGTTTGCGTTTCCTTGCCGTTAGAAAATGAAGTGTGGAATAATTTCAGCAAAATAACGCGGTAAGTGACGAGACGTGAGAGAAAAATTAGGCGAGAGGAATAATGTTTGTCACTCGTCCAGTTCTTTGCGAAATGTTTTGCGTTGGGAAAGTCTTTGGTTTGATTTTAGAATTATCAAATGTGCTATTCGCTTCGGGGTGGAGTACCTTAATTCCTATCTTCAAAACATATTCCGGCTTACCCGTTCTATATCCGAAGCCTTAAAGCGATGGAATAATATTTGGGCCACGTCTCTGGAAGGAACCCGTCTTGCTTCCCTTTTGTGCTAAATGTGGATTTAACAAAGGTTGACGTTTCCCCTCGGCCCTTGATTTTTCATCTGCTGAAATTTTTTTGGAGAAATAACGTTGAACGCTTTGGTGTACGCCGTGTCACGTATTCATAGAGTGAACTCCTATATTTCAGTTTGGGTAATACACATGTGCGTATTGTTCTCAGTTTTCTGCCTCATTATTATATATGTTGAAGTTATAGCAGACAAAAAACAACGCAATTTGTATTAACACAGGAAAAGAGCAAAACCAAATCATATTGAAATGAAATTATTGACTTTGTAATTTCACACACTTTAAAAAGTCAGTAATTTCATTTCACTTCTACATGTTATGTAAATGCCATAAATTCAAGCCGGAGACAAGTAAAAAGCCAAACCACTTGGTAAAGTCTAAAAGAAAGTGTTTTTCATATTTATTAAAGAGGACGTGGAGAGAAAATCCTGGTACACTGGTTACAAACAGCTCCTCTTTACGCAGCATTAAAAATCTCGTTTAATAATGCTTGTAAATGGAGGCAGGAAAAATGGATCAAAGGCGTATTGAGCGGTA
This sequence comes from Hetaerina titia, assembly GCA_037158775.1. NCBI lineage: Eukaryota > Metazoa > Arthropoda > Insecta > Odonata > Calopterygidae > Hetaerina > Hetaerina titia. Next base: position 38,420,153 of record CM073773.1, on the reverse strand, counting down.
GTGGAATGTTGAAGATGGTAATAGAGGGGAGAATGTTGGGCAAGCGAGGTAAGGGTAGGAACAGGATAGGGATGTTGGACGGGATGAAGGGAGTACACAGAGATGAAGAGGGACCTGATGTAGATTAGGTTGCTAAATTGGGTTTTGTTTGGAGTTACAAAATGTTTATTTGATAGTTGTGTCCATCCAAAAACCTACCTTAACCGGTAGATTAACTATAAAAAAAATGCTTGTAGGCGGATTTCGACGATGTGTAAGTGGTGAAATAGGTTGAGAGAGATTCAGGATCGACTTGAAATGAATAACAGTCTAAACTTAAAGCTTTTCTTCCATGTATATCATTTTTATATATCTTGTGATTTCCAGCGGGTACTTTTGCGAAAGATTTTGGCAGTTTACATTTATATTTTCAAGTCTGTAATGAGTTAAGGGAGATGTTTTTTCTGCAAATTTCTTTGCTTGATAATGTAGTAAATCTTAGAGTCTTAAGGTAAAACTTTATTCATTAATCTTGCTCCATTGTGAATTTTCAATTAACTAATCCTCATTCGGCAACTTGTAACTCAAGGGAAGATGCTAGTGATGTCTTTTTCTCTGACAACGTATAAAAACGGGAAATATGATGTAATTAATGATTTGAGTAAGTGTACGTTTGATTACTTATGCTCTCTCAAAGGTAAAACTATTACATCGGAAATTTCAACCGAAAGCGAAGTTACATAATGTGAGCATTCTCTAATTGCAATTCTCCTCAAGATTGAACTTCAGGCCTGGTCATCCAAGCTAGTCTGGAGGTATATGTAGACTCATGATTACTATTACGACTACATTTTTTACATGTCAAATTAATTTTCGCAAGTGAAATGTTTCATGAATGTAGCATCCTCACCCGAATTGGTATTGTATTGATAAAAGACTGCGAAAAATCGAGGAAGACAAATTTCCAGATGGTTTAGCGAAAAATTTTAACTTTGGAGTAGATGATTGCGGCTTACATTTTACCTTATCAATACTCCACCTTAACGGTGATTACATTACTGACGCTGGAAAGGTAGTCTCTGGGCAGTTATAAATAATAAATTTTTGAGGTTATATTGGCACTCCCACGAATATTAGCCCGAAATGAAATTCCTTTGCTTGGTTTATTTTATCTCGGGATTTTCATTCCAATTTAGTGAACAAACAATTTCGATTATCACTATTTTTTTCATAAATGTATCAATGATGTATTGCATTTAAATAAAATAAGTGTGAGTAAACTCCATTTGAGTTTATGGATTCTTGACTCAATCAAATAAATGTAATGTTTTTAAGGTTATCTTCAATTACCAACAAAAGGATATTGCGAAAATTTATACCTTCCTGAGATATGGAAAGAAATTACATACTAGGGCCGATTAATACACTCGCGCGTGCAGAAAGAAACTAATTTAGAAGATTAAATGCTAATTAGTTCCAGGTAACAAGAGAGTCATTATTATTTAAGTACTTTTCAAAGACTAAAACAAACGTGTATGGAGTCCCAGTGCTATGAAGTAAAAGGTCCCCTTGGTTAATCTTATGGTCGCAGCTTTTTTTCGCAAAATGTATGTCCTTCGGATGTGCTGAATAAATTGAGTTGGTTTGCTTCTTCGAAATAATTTAGCCTCATCCTATTCCCCCTCTTTAAAACTACGCCACAATGGAATACAAACTACCATCCTCTCGCCAGCGACCATATTCATTCAATGAAGGCCAAGTAAATTTAGATTCCTCAGAAGAAGATCCCTCCTACCCGATCCCGAGGAAAAAAGAACAATACGGCAAACGCTTTCAAATAAAGACGTTACGTCCCCACTTCTTCACCCTCTTCCTCCTTTCCCCCTCCCCTCAACCATTCCCCTTTTGAGCCCTTTTACAATGAATACCCCGAGTTGGCCCATCCCTCACCCCTTTCCCTCACCATCCTCTCCCTCCCTATCCCCTACCCGTCCTCCTAAACCCCCATCCCCCCCCCAGCCCCTTCATCCTGCCCACCATTTCCCTTGGCTACCTTGGTTGCCACGGTGATGGACCACCTCTCCGCTCCTTCCTCCCGAATTTTTTCCGGCCCTACCCCACCTCCCACGTCTCCCCATGCACGAGGCCCGTGACTAGGCGGGCGGCCATCGGTCGCTCTCCTTTGATGCTCGTCCTGTCCCCACCCCCCATCACGCTTCCCCCTCCTCCACCCCTCTCCCATCTTCATTCTCCTTTCCTTTGCTCCCTCCACAGCATCTTATCGCCCTTCCCTCCTCCCTCCGATACCTGTACACCACTTTTCTCTCCCCTTCGCCCTCCCCCCCAGTCCCTCTCTTATCTCGCTCATGCATACATACATACATACACGCATACCCGCCATGACGCGCAGACGTACACATATAGGCGTACGCTCGGGGAATGAAGGGTCCCCACTGCTATCGATTCGCATTTATTACCGCTCCCCTTTCATTCCTTCAGTGCCGCTCCCTCGTCTTGTTTATGCTATTCTTTTTTTTTTATTCTCTCTCTTCGGTGAAGGGGTCGCTACCCCTACCGCCATCTCATGGGGGAAGTGATCGTGAAGGACCCCGATCGCCTGTTTTTTTTCCCTTTCTTCTCCAGCCTTTCTTATTCCTCCGCTGGAATCTGAGGCTTTCGTAAGAATATTAAATTCTGCTCCCATTTTCAGTGTTTTCAGGGATATTCCCCAGCGCGGCGTAGTCGAATCTTCGCATGGAGCTCGTTTCTTTATTCTCTGAAGGAAAAAAAATCGTGTTGGTTTCGCTATAGCATTTTATCGTCTTCGTTTGAGAAAAAGTCTTCCGAAATAATGTGTTTGCTGACTACCCGCAGAAAAATTGCAGTCTGAGGGGTTTTTGTGTACTTATATCAGTGAGTGTCGTGTACCGTGGACACCTGGTGTATCGGGGACGTTGATGAAGATTCCTTCACGACTGACCTCTGGTATTCACGCTCTGCACGAGGATTGCAATCGTTCATATGCCTACGGTTTGTTTAGTTTAGTTTGTATTTAATATGACTATCAAGTTTGGCCTCGCGGACTAAATGTTCCCATGTTATTAAGAACGCATTGGATGATAAGTAATTTAAATTCGTTCTCACAGTAGCCCACTGACTCAAGCAAGTCTCACCGAAGAGATTCATCTATATCTACATAATACCCCGCAAGCCGCTGCAAGGGAGTGTGGCGGGGGGTGTTAGGTCGCCACCCAAAAAAAGGAAAAACCGCATTCAAAACCAACACACACATGCAAACCCAAAAGGAACCAAAGTCGAGTTTTGGTTCGAGGAGAAAAGGATTCGAGTCAATATGCTTGCTCGAACACAAAGATTTCACTTCAGAAGTGCAATAAGTGCCATAACTTACCCAAGCCAATTAATACTTGTTCCGTCTTTGCGGGGGAATGAATTGTGTAGTTTCAGGCGCGAAATGTAGAATTGGAACATATAAATGACGCAAAAGCCGCACTTCTCAGCTTCAGATGCTAATATAATTAGCATTTTTTTTACACTCTGAAATTGTAGCATTAGCATTTTTAAATAGTGGAAAAGTGTCCCTATTTGGTCATTAATTCCTAAAGAAATATCTCCAATCTGAAGCACTAGACACAAACGAAAAGCACATCAATCAATCTGAAGGATGTTTAGACAATTGAGTTATAAACTACTCGCAATGCTAGAAGAGTATGACATAGATAAAAATATCCCCGGCTGGATTGTAGACTTTTTGAATGGTTGGGTATAAAGAGTAGTCATAGATGTAATTAGGTCAATTGCAGTAAAAGTTGCTTCAGGTGTTATCCTCAGGGATGTGTTATCGGACTTCTTTTATTCCTACTTTGCGTTAACGACATTGACTTCGTAGTCACTAGAAACATTTTGTTTATTTGCCGACGATGTGGTTTACCAATATATCCGTAATCTTGAGGACACGACAGCTTTATCAGATGACCTTAATGCTGTACAACGCTGGTGCGACATTTGGCAATTAGAATAAAACTTTAAAAAGTGCGTCGTGATGAATTTTTGGAAAAAGAGTAACTCCCTCCCTAACGACTACTGCATCGAGAACACCGAGATGGAATGTGTAGACTCGATTAAATACTTAGATGTCACCTCTCCTGGGTGAAACACATACGGGGAATATGTGGACAAGCTAACAAATAATTAGGATTTATTAGACGAGTGCTTGGTAAATGTGACGAAAAGATCAAAGAGAAATGTGATATTTCGCTGGTTATGCCTCATTTTGAATATGCTGCATGTGAATGGGATCCTCATGAAGTTGGATTTATTGACGCATTGGATGGAGTGCAGCGTAGAGGAGCAGGATGTGTAAAAATTTGTCATGATAAACTTGGTAGCGTAGCCAAAATATTAGAGTAGCTAGACTGGGAATCACTTACGGAGCGAAGGTTAAATGATAGATTAAATCTCTTGCATTAATTGGAAGGTTGTCTTTTTAGCAATGATGTTGAAAATGCACTATATTATTACCCCCATGTACTAATGTAGGAGAGATCGTGTCAATAAAATGAGAGAGATTATGTGTAGAACAGAGAGATTTAACATGTCATTCTTTCCACGAACGATAAGGGATCAGAATAACAGTGTTCGGCATTAGTAGGGTCATGTCCGGTTAAAATTATTCTGGTGTATATTCACACCCTACCATATACCCTAGTGATGGCTTGCAGTGTGCTGAAAAATCTATGAAATTGAAGCACTGAAAACCCACAAATTGATTTTAAAAACGGTCGGCTTTATCTTGATCACAATGGTTTATTGATTGACACTCAGCTCAATCTATTTTTTTGCATATTAGAAAGATACATTGGTGCATTTAACTAGATGCAGTCTTTGAAATGTGGACTGGCTCACCTCGAAGGGCCCAAATTATGTAAACATTAATCTCCTTGGAGAAAAATGAGAATAAAATCCACGGAACGCGTGGCTAATGATAAAGTTCTTTCGGGAGATGGTGAATAGAGAAGTCTCTCGGTAGACAATGACAAGAAGGAAAGAAAATTAATGGGACACCTTTTGAGGTCCAATAGTCTCCTAAAGACTTTTAATGGAGGAATATTAAAGTGAATAATTTAGAGGAAGACGAAGGATAAATTACGAGAAGAAAATGATGGCAGCCGAAGGTTCAAGGTAGTATGAAGGAATGAAGAGGTTGACAGAAGCGGAGATCTTTTCGATTTCGTCTTCCACAGAATAGCCCTGGTGTCGTTGAACTCTGATGAGATGTTCTTGGGTTGAGTCGTAAAATTCGTTGGCTTCGCGGGTGCGTTTAAAGGAAAAAAAATATCAGAGTAAAGGTGAAAGGAAAACCATTGAGAGCGCGAATCTATCTTTCTCATTAGGAGATCCATCTACACCTACTTGATACCCCGCAAGCCTCCGCTAGGGTGTGTGGCAGGGGGTGATTAACGCGAGACAATTTTTGTCACGAAATACTTTTCCCCCTTAGCGTGGTCGGATAATGTTATTCTTATCACTTATATCCTACGTGGGGGATATGACAAATTAAAGCTATATTTTCTAAGATTAATCTTTCTAATTTAATTTACGTGATCTCACCTACCGTATTACAATGATGCTACTAATACATACTCTTTGTGTAGATTCTGATTGCATAAACCCTTCTGATTTAAAATTGAATTGTGATTTACATAAGTTATTTTAAAGTGCCGTAACTTTTGACGTCATTTCAAACATTCCTTCCTTATGGCAGTATTCCCTATGGGAGTCGTGTCCCATCGGCTTTTAAATGGAACCGTTCAGAATTCACCTTCACCTTGGCTCGTACGGTGGCCCTTTGACATTTAAGAGCACCCGCTAAGATACCTGTTATTAAACAGCTTGTCCGTTCGTATCTCGGCAGTAGGCTCTAGCAATATGTTGGTATCGCTATATTGCTCAGAATCCATGTATGCCACACTTTTTCTGCCGGCCAGTGTATGCATCAGTTGCTTTTCTTTCACTGTTAGTACATATATAGTATATCCAGTTCATCCGTTAACCTCAGCATGTTTGCAAGTTCTTCGTACATCGCCTCTCATCTTTACTATATTTTAATCTCATTTTTTGCCTCCATGTAATGTATGCATTGAAGAAAACTGACCTTAATGGGTGTTTTTACCTTATTCCTTTATTTGCTTCTGCCTCCCTCTCTATTATCTCCCCATTTAGTAACTGTCTCCTACTCACCATACATGCTCCTTCAACTTTTGTGACGATTTCGTTCATTCCAATTTCTTACCGGATACCAGGCATCACTCGAGTCCACACTATTCTCCTTGTGCATGGTTATGAAGAAGGTCGCTTTCTTGTATTCTCCCCTCTCTGAAGACGGAACGAATTCAACTTCTTATCCTCTAATTCATATTCTTTGATGCAGCGTTCTCGACATATATTATCATGAGAGTTAACAAAATTTACGGCCATATTTTTTCGTATTTTGACGATTAAGCTCTTCTGAAATTTCATTATTATTTATTCTCACTTATAGATATCTTTAATATATTTCTATTGCTGGGAAAAAAAAGTCCTACTTCGTAATATTTGTCCTTGATTTGGTGGTAATTTAGTCATTTCTCATTGCTTGTATAGATAGTTAGGTCTTTATTATAAAGCGAACAGTTTCCTTCTTACGGAATCATTCGAGTTCTCTTGCGTGCGTTTCGTTGCCACAGTGAAGTTTTTCACCCTACTGTTTCCACTTAATCGTCATCAAGCATTAGAAATTTATCATTGGCATGTAGAATCGCTTTCAAGTGTGTTCTGCTTTTATTTAATGACCGTCCTATGCTTATTTCAGCTACTTAACTTCCCTTGTATAAGGTTATTTTGCTCTACTTAATCCATTGCTTTTATCTATTCTTTTCGGAGCTTTTATTACGTTTCAAATAATTTCCTCTATTATTCTTTTGTAATGTTTCCCTTCTTCAGTCATTAAATTTATGCACAATAGCCTTTAGGGGTTTTCATTTCTCAGTTCCATTCGTATAAAGCAGCTCTCATTTTTGTTTCCATTTGTCGAATCTTCATAAAATGCCATTTTACTTCGATCAATTCTGTGTTTCTCTATTATTCTGTGCTTTTTTTCATTTAGTCCAGGTTACAATACTCGGATTTTTACTGCAGTCAATGGCTCCTCATTATTTTCAGTTGTTTTTCACGATGTTTATAGTTCATTAGAATAACATACTCTTCACCATTGCTATGTTAAAATACAATTGCTGGGGCAACTTTTGTGGTGTTTTTTCACCTGGTTCCCAGATTCCTATTTCGTAAGGATGCTGTCGATGTCGTATCTTTCCATGACTCCGGGTATCTTCCTAATTTATCTTCTCCGTTTATGCTTTTGGTACAATGTGCTTAGCACAAATGATTTGTACTGTTGACACGCGTACCATTAAACTCTTTCAGTTTTCATAATTTCTATCTTCCCTTATGTTTTTTAAACTTATCCTTATATTTTCTCCATGATTTATGACCTTTTCCCTTCATAATTTATTATTTTTGCAGGTTTATCATATTCTCTCCGTATCCATCGTCTTAGTGAGTTATTTTCAAGCTTGACCTTTTAAAACTACCACGATTTCATCTCAATCCATGATGACCCTTTCGTCGTATCTGAAGAAGCGCTTCACTCTCGTCTAAAGAACGTTTTCGAAGAAATTTCCAATTCTCTCATTTCCATTTATGGACACTGCGTGATTTGCTCTTTAGTGGATGCTTCCAGTCTCCGTCTTTAGCTAATTCTATTTCCTATGCTCGTGGGGTTGCTATTGCCCTCTATTTAAAAGTACAGCCTCTTTAGTTTGCCCGAAACAAACTGACTGTCGGTGTTCAAGTCTAAGTACTATAAAATGCTTAGCTGATACATGTAAATTCTCTCGAAGAGTATCCGACTGATCCGAAGAAAATTTCGCTTTCACGAAAATGTTCTCTCATTCCCGATTTTTGATAAATTAAATTTGATAATGAAGAGATGGCGAGCCGCTGTTCATCTGACTAATGTTGTGGTGGTTCCCCTTGCCTTTCATATAGCATTACTACACTCGTAAAAGTACTTCATGAAATCACTACATGAGTGTTATTCTACCAACCACTTTATGTCTCCACCTTATTGTAGGACTGAGAGTCGCTCCCTCTTGAGGATGGGTACCGATCGGTTGACGTAGGCCAATCTTCGGGTACTGGAACCATGGATTTCATGCCGTCTCACTTCATGATCTTCATCAGTCAATAAATTATCCGGGTAACGCCATCTAATTCCGATGGCGCATATTGGTTCATTTCCCAGCTGAACCTCGGTATCTAGAAATTGGCGCACCATCCGCAAATAGGCGAACGGGAGCCACGGGGACTTTTTTTGTTGTCCACGATTTGACCATGGTACACCCGAAAGATGGATCTTAATTCGAATTCGTCGCATGAATTCCTTTAAATAAATACAGAAAATGAGAAGTTGAAGGCGTCGCATGTTTGATATTTTCCCCGCACAGATAGCGCATAAAAAGTCACCTCATCTTCCTCGCTGCAAGGGAAACGCTAAAAAAGATTTAACTTGCATCTGCAACGTCCAAGGACTATCCCCCCACTCCCACCCGGCCATTCTCTTCACCATCACCATCCCATCATTCCTCATTCCCTCGGTCCCCTGTCTATTTTCGCCTCCTCTTTCTCATTCTATCCTATCTTTTAATCTCCTCATACGCTCGTTGCCACCACCGTGCAATCCCCGTTTCTCCTGATACCTTTTCCCTGCCCTTCCCCTCATCCTCTCTCCCATTTACGCGGCCCTACTTGGGAATATTTAATGCAAAGGGTTTGTCTCTCCCTCTCTCTCTCTCTCTCTGAAAAGACCCAGAGTCAATGCTAATGCAAGAGTAAACAACCTCAGGGTCACCGTGTGTGCACAGGACACTCCCTATTCCCTCGCCCAACCCTTTGCACACTTATCGCGGCAGTCACTCCCTTCCCAATCCTAGCCCTTCAACCCTTCTTACTTCCACCCCTTTCCTCTCCTTCCCTTCTCCCCGCGTCCCTCTCATTCCACTTCACTTTAACTTATTCACTCGAGCCAGAAGGGCCGCAGAGTCATATCTCGCGCAGCTACGTTAGATAGACTCGGCTTGCTTTAAAGATGGGTCTGGTTGAGGATTTGGATAATATTTTCCCCATTTCGTGCTGATTTCACGGCGCCGCGCAATCTTTTTTTAATTATATTTTCTTTCGCTAATGCAGTTCCCTCATTCAGTATTTATCATGCACACTACCTGGCTTTGAGGCCATTTTTGCTCATTCTCCTGCTGGCTTAAGTGAATGCCCGAAAACTGCGACGTTGCTTCATTCATTTCAAACGCAAGGTGGAACGACTATGGTCTCGCAGTACGCACCCATTTATTAGGCCGCGGGACGTGGGTACTATAATAGTGGCTACGGTACTACTATTATAGGTAATATAATACGTGGCTACGTGAAGTAAATGCCAGGGAAAGAAGGATCTGGTTGTTTAATTTCATTTGATTCTTCGAGTGTCACTTGAGTACGCACTTCTTGAAAACTTTTCGAATTCATCGTCCTGAACCCCAGCAGAACACCGCGTCATCGTCAGAGTCTTACATCGCGTGTAATCGAAGTCTCACGATTAGGTCACTGCCGTGCGATGGTTTTCATCGAAGCACTCGCGATTTCTAAAACTCGACCATGCGTAACTGACACCCGATCGGGTGAATCCAGCTCGTAATTACGACTCGGAGCATTCGGTTGCGACCGGGATACGCTCTCCCGGCCTTCCCGTGGTTCACTCGCGAGACGCGTGCCGTGGGTTGTCGACCTCCCTCTCCCCTCTCTCTCCCCCTACCTGCCACCCCTTGCTGTTTTTCTGTTGCTCTTCCACCAAAACTCTGATTCCTCCGATTTCCATACTCTTCCTCCCTTATCAACATTCCCTTTCATCTCTCCCCGCTCCCCCCATTCCCCGGGGCGAGTAAAATTGTTTACCTTCGTCACGCCTGATTCGATGTAGTTCCGTGGAATTGGGATCTGGATTCTTTTTCTTTTTGCATCGTCAGCCGTTGGTTCAAATTAAAAGTTAATTGGGGTTATTTCCGATTTGTCGAATGTTTTGTTCGTACGTGTTATTTTTTTTATCTTCTCTCTGGAATCAGTGATTGAGATTAACGATAGGTTTAAAAAAAAATATTTTTTCGAACGCTGGAGATACATTTATTCAGTATTGAGGGATGAAATTGAGTTATTTGTCATTTGTGTTTAAAATCCAATGATCGAGAACTGCAGACATTCATTTTACGGTCTGCGATTCAAATTTCATACAATCTTTGAAATTTTCTTTCTGTAGTGCACCTTATTAGTGTTTCCTTTTCCCTTCCCCACATTCAGTCGCCCTTCTAAATTATGTGCTCCTCTTTAGTTTATTCACGGATTCATTCTCTACTAGTGTGCGTTGGACTCACTTCACTTACCGCCAGTTCAATTCGATTTCACCCTTAGCTTCCAGCAATAGGTGTCGAAAGTAGTTATATATTCTTCATTTGAAAGATTTTTTCATATTTGCTATGCTCGATGCTTAATCAGAAAAAAATGTACTATATGATCACTGCTCAGTATACCAGAGAGACAAAAGACCTAGGTTTACTAGTGACAACGAGGGAATTATTACACTTCCGCGTAATATTGGCAGATGATAATATCAAAATAACATAAGAAAGATTGATCCTACCACAGATAGATTAACTATTCATCTTCCCCCATCCCAACTCATGACTATGACAAAATTGGACCTAATATATCTTATGTATGATGTAAATAGATAGGTGTGTGTTTAAATTCGCGTATTTATGTATGTGAATATAGGGTTTATGTGCATATATATATATATATATATATATATATATATATATATATATATATATATATGTGTGTGTGTGTGTGTGTATAAATATATATTTATATGATTTCTTCGAAGTAACACGGAAGTGTTGAATAAAAAAAACTTAGCAACACTCCTAACTGAGTCCTAACTTATCTTCCGAAGAAGACGGGGTTCGAGTCCGTCGAAATAATCAAGATATTACGTGTGAGTGTTCCTTTTATGTGTTCTCGTGCTGTTTGTTGCTGTCTAAGTTTTTTTATATATTTATATGAATATATATATATATATATATGCATTTATTTATTAGAATGAGTGAATGAGTTCAATAATATGCATGAATTGCGGGTGCCGTACCATCCCCCGCCACACGCACTTGCGGTGGCTTGGAGGGTATTTACTTGATGTAGATTATAGGGTGTGTCGAAAAAATCGATTTTTTTCGACCCGGATTTGCCCTGCGTGCGAAATTTGTCGTATGACGTCAACATCATCCACGAAAAATGTATTCGTGTATAATGTAATCGCTAATATTTAATTCTGCCCCATGCCCCCTGAGATTTGAATGCTTGCACATTTCAAACGAAATTTGCCTTGGACTCTCCTAGAGAGAACGGAATTGTTTCAAGCACCGGGACAGTCACCACACAAGCAGATAATTTACTTTTCTCCTTTTTTCCACAGAGTCACGAAAACATATTGGCGATACCAGTTGTTACACTACACATTCTGATGATTGACAAATCAAACACATCGTGATCAGATTAGATTGAACTCATCTCCCTACCACAGCGTAAGGTAGAAACCAAAAATTTGTAATTTTTGGGTCATTAAGTGCCGTGGAAGTCACCATTTAGGGTGAAGGGGCGGGTCTTTTTTTGTATCACTTGTGATGCCCCAGAGGGATTGGGTACTTGAAACCCACTCAACTTGGAGGACATGAAATGGAATGACATGTATTGGAACTTAAGAAAATACTTCCAAATACCCTGTTCTGTTATTTAGTCATTTTCACGGTCTTCGTTGATGGTTTTCATAGCGTCTTGATGACATCTTTAATACAAGAACCATATCCATAATTCATAACGTAAATTAGATCTTTAGACAGTAACTGTAGGATTTATAGCAGTCGTTTTTGTTTTTTCTGACTTCTTTTCGAGGAATTTTTTCCTGTTTTATTTTCACAAAATTGTTGAATCTGTAATCATCATGTAGACACCTTCATTAAATTTTATGTTTACAAAATTTCTAAATTCTGTAAATTTTATTGATATAATTCTATATGGCTGAATAGGGAGAGGAATGGAAAATTGGAAAGTAACTTGGGAACATATTGCTAGATAGTTGTTTATGGAAAGTTATTGTTATTTAAATTAATAGCACATCGCGCTTTTAGAGCGGAATGATTTAAATTTACATTCGGTGAAATACCAAATCGTATCAAAAAAGAGTTATTGAAAATAAAATTTCCCATTACTTCAATAACTATGGACAAAAATCACTTTCTACTTTTACTTTCAGCATTTTTGACTAAAATTAACTGCGCCACCGCCCCTTTACACCAAAAACAATATTTTTGGAAAAACCAATTGCTAATTTTATAATATAAACCATTTTTTGCCAGTTGCTGGATTATTGAAGTTGGCATATTTGCTGGATACAAACTGAATGCCCGTACGTCCATAACACAACCTGAACCAACACTCCAATAAACCCTGGAACGACATACGTAGTATCATACGGACTCTATGTTTCTTGCATTTCACATATTCGATTATTTAAAAGAAATAACTTTATTCCCATAAAAATTAGGACCCCCAGTTTTGCCACACCTCAAAATTTAATTTTTATAAGATCTACTACAGCACCATTAAGATTTGGATTAGATTTTTTTTATTAGTCATAGATCGTACATACAAGCAAAAGTTGTGAATTAAATGATTTAATTGTCGGATTTCCAAATGCTAGCTGATTCTTTTGAGTTAACCTAATAAGGGTATATGCAAAAATTTCAACTTTGGTAACGGATTTTATGCGAGTTGATTCGTGAGAGTTAACCACGGAACTGAGGTAAGGTTATTTCGAAAATCCAGGCTGATTACCTACGTGTAGTTGTGTTTCGACATATGAATAACTAAGCATGAAGTTGACAGTTAAACATATTGATCTCAGTCAGTGATTCAAACACGTACTCACTTCTCTGGAACTTACGAGAGCTGAATGCTTTGGAGAATGTTTGGTGCACTTCGAGGAGCGCGAAAGGTCGGTTTTAATACCGCCAGCGGCAAAAGATGCCCCGAATCATTAATCACCGTCATCATCACCCTCGCATCGTCATAAATGATTACAAAATCTGCTCCAAAAAAGGAAAGCGATCCCGGAGAGCAATCAATCAACGTCAAATATTTTCCATCTCACGTTATGCGTCAATCGCCGCGGTTGACTTAATATTCTATCGCGCAGTTTTCTTTTTACGGCCGAGGAACACTTATTAATTGGCGTACATTTAAAATCTCAATCGAGCGATGGTTTTTGTGTGGCAGTTTTGAACCATATGGTCGGGCATTAAAATCTTCCGTGGACGCTCACGAGATGACACGGCTGCCTCCCAACTTTCCCGCCTCTTTCGCCCTTCCGCGTCCTCTGGAGAGCGCCAAACAGCGCTCGCCCGTGCACCCGGCAGTGCTCCGACGGGCTCGTCGGCGTCGACTCGGAAATCTCAGCACTACGAGGTGAGATAGGGGTGGGGCGGAGGGAAAACAAAGGAGAGACAGGTGGCGATACTTCGTTTTAAAGTCGGCGGTGGGGATGGAGTCGAACATCTTACAGTTCCGTTTACTTGAAATTGCATTTCTTGCGCCAACCAGGCGTTTCGGGCGAATCTAGACGGAACGGTTTAAGAACCAATGGAAGAAAGTAGCCTGAAGTAAGCATTAAACTTTCTTGAACAATTGCAAATTTCCTAGAAATCATGAAAATAATCGTTATGAAGTAATTTTCTTGAATAGTACAAAGTGATTTTTTCCATAGTTATTGAGGTAATGGGCTATTAGCTATCGGCTTCGTTTTTTAATGTTGCCAGCAGTTTAAAATCCTTTGCATCTACGTACTTTAATTTACACCTTATAAAAGGGCATGAGCAAGAGCCATTATCATTTTTGCAATCATTTAAACTTTAAGCTCTGAAAAACTTCGGCAAAGAAAGTAGAATTTTGCTTGGCAAAGATTAAGGCCGAAGGTGGTCAATATATACTCAATTTTTTATTATGTCTAGAGGATTTATTTTTCTTTATTATTTATTTATTACACAATACTCTACAAGCAGATATGTGGAAAAGCTAAGAAGACATTAAGGCATTCTTATTAGAAGAGGACTAGGTAAATGTGATGAAAAGGTCAAAGGGAAATACTATCTTTCGCTGGTTAGGCCTCATTTAGGATATTCTGCAAGTATTTGGAATTCTCTTGAAGTTGGATTAATTGCCAAATTAGATCACGTGCAGCGTAGAGGATCTACATTTGTAAAATGCTGTTATGATAAACTTAGTAGCGTATCCTAAATATTAGAGCAGCTAAGCTGGGAATCACTAACGGAGCGAAGGTTAAATTACAGATTGAAGCTCTTGCATAAGATGGAAGGAAATCTCTTTAGCAATGATGTTGAAAATGTATTATTATCCCCATCGTACAACGGTAGGAATGATCATGTTAATACAACTAGAGATATTGAGTGTAGAATGGAGAGATTTAATGTCATTTTTCCCACGAACGATAAGAGGTCATTATAACATTGCCCGACCGTGGTAGGGTCATGTTCGGGTAAAAATTGCCATGCACACTAGCGGTAGCTTTCAGGGTACATAAATCAATATAAGAAGCATAGGTGTGAAAATTATTTGATTTGAAAGAAATCACCGAGTGTTACGGATACGAGTATACCTTGCAATTGCAATGACATTTGAAATTATGGATTAATATTAAGGAAACCTCTTAGTTCTCAGACGTGGTTTTCGTTGAATGAGAAGGGTTAACACCTGCGACACATTAGGGAGACTATTTAAATAAATCAAGAAAGTGTTTTTCCTTAATTTCACGTAACCTGTATATTTTTTCCTGATTGGTTGCACCAACGCCTTGCATAACACATGGAAATCTCGAAAGTGCGACTGCACCTCAATTCCTGGTTCATTAATTCGGGGGAAGTTTCAGATGCCGGGAAAACAACTTCAAGGTGCCCTTTTACGGATGCGATTGCAATGATGCATTTTAATGCGAAATATTTCGCTCGGAAATTTGTCCTCGAGTGCGTGTGTGTTCGTGACGTGTGCGTCTCCATTTTAAGATAGGTGTTACGTTGTCCCCATTAGCGTGCGGAGACGGCGAGAGGCCCGGCGGATTCTCTCTGGGGTCGCTTTCGGGACTCAGGGCTGGTTGCAGGTTAAGTTCGCATTTTCCTCACACAGCATGCGCGTTCGTCTCCGCTCCCCCTTCCCCCTCTCGTCTCCCACGAGTAGGTACGCGGGTCACCCCGCACCACCGCGTCGTAGGGAGGAGAAAGAAAAAAAATAGCCACCGCGGACTATAATTTCCGCAAGATTATGCCGGACATTTGCTAATGTTGACTCGGGCCGACTCCGGGACAAACACACCAAGCCCCTTCAGCGAACGCGCCGTGCCCCCCCGACCCCTCTCCTGAGCTCTGAATTACGTCGCAAACGGCTCGCAGTATAAACACCCGCGACAAGGTGGCGTCACGAGCGGCGTGCCCGGTCCGGGGTAGGGGCGGGGTCGTATCTGCCCGCTTCCTTCCACGGGAACCGCGTGTTGGAGGGAGTATGAGAGTTGGGCATTCCACGTCCACGTAATGGACGCTAAATGGGCTCCCGGGGTGGGCGCAGAGAGTTTCGTCGCCACGGCAAGGAGTGCGGTCGTGATGGGTGAAAGTGAAGTCCGAGGCACGTTGCGAGATTGTAATCCGTGCTTGTGTGTGAGGAGGAGGGATGGGGGGGGTTCATCCGTGACGTGCGTCGCAGTCGGAGACGAAAGAGAAGTTTGTAAGGGGGGGAGGGGAGGTGGTGATGGCAATGGAGGTGCGAAAGGTGATGGAGGAGGCCAGCGAAAGGGCGGAGGAGTTCAGCGGTGGGGAGGAGGGATGTAGCTGGGGAAAACCATTGTTCCAGAAGGTGGGACCTATTGACGCCTAATTGGCGGGCGCCGTAATTAAAAATTATTGTGCATGGGAGACGGTCTCTTTTCTTTTTGAATCGTCTTGAATACTCCAAGGTCACGGATATTTAGAACGGATTGAAGCAGAACTTATAGCAACTATGATTATAAAGAAGCATGTGTGTACCTGAGCACATTTGCAAATAGGATCTCTGTTGACGATCTGTGTCTCCAAGTGATTGGAAACATATGGAGAGACTGTGGAAGACAGGGAGGCATAAGACCTTGTTGTCCTTTGGAAAATCATTCAGTTTTAGATGCCAAATTAATTTGGATTGCAGCAGCTAAGTGATTTTTGGTTATGATTTTTTACAACTTATCGATCGATTATCTTGGTTTTAATAAATAAAACAGTTTATGGTGTAACTTGGTGGAAAATCTTCATACTGACTTTTAATAATCAAACCACTTTACTTAAGTTTATGTAGAAAAGTAAAGTGGTTTGATTATTAAAAGTTGGTTTTAATACTTCTTTTTCGAAACATTTCATCGACTCACGCGACTCTCAACGGCAAATTTATTTTTGAACGAGGGGAATAAAATATTGGTTTCGATTCGGTGGCGCGTTTCGTAATGGAAGTAAGCATCCCGGGTTAGTTAACGTGTGCACGCAGCCAAAAAACCATTTCGACAGGTAATTGATGTCGAGACTTTGTGGAATTCCACGATGATGATAGGAATGCTACTAAGTCATAGCGCTCCAAATAAATTGTGGTTATTAATAGCAATATTTAATCAGAACACAAATGATTGCAGTTAATACTGGGTGCTTCATGAGGGCAATTTGAGTTGTACGGGATGAGAATTAAGAACAATGAAAACAAAGTAATGAGATTCTCGATAAATAGCAAAAAAAGCAAAGTTTGGTAGAATAAAATAGAATGGAATAAACTAGAGCAGGAGAAGCAGTTCATGCATTTGTGTAGTATTCAGACGAAAAGGGACTTTATAATCGAGACATTGGAAAACGAATTGTTTTAGTAAAAGAGGCATTTCAAAGAATTTGTGACTGGTACTCTGAGTAAAGGTGAGAAGAAAAGATTAATTAAGAATTTTACATGGAATGTAGTTCTTCATGGATGTGAAACTTTGGTCATTTGGTCAAGAGAATGGAGTGTAGATTGGAGGCTTTTTGGAAGTGAGTGTGACGGAGAAAAGAGAAAATAAGTTGGACAGAGAGGAAGACTAACGCTGAGGTTTCAAAAAGCTTTGGTTAAGACAGGAAGTTACTGGGGGAAATATGAAAAAAGGTAGGGAAAGTGGATGAAAGAAATATTGTGGAGGTTATGAAGAAATGAAGAAAGAAGTAAGAATAGCCCATCCCATGATATTTACAAATAAATAGTCGTCAGTGACCACCCAAAAAAATACGTTGAATATCGATAGAATATCTTGATTAGATTATTGATTTACTAGTTTCTCTACGCTGTAGAATATTCAAGATTAATGGAAATGTAGCATTATTCCTGATGGTTCTGCATTGTATTAAAACTAGTTGCTGAATGAATACAATATCACTGTAATGTAAAGTCTAGAATACTTTCCTACCATTAGATCATTTTGTTTTATATGCTCTTTTGTTATTTGTCGTGGCTCTTCACTGTTTTATTTTTTTTGAGACTTTCGCGCTTTCATCGATGAAACATTCAATCAAGCGTGTAATTCAAAAATGTTGAAGATATTCATTCAATTTTTATTTATCGTACATTGGTAAATGTGATATAAAGTTGTCGTCTCTCATCTTTGAGTAACCACTTTAGGTAACCTGTCCTTCCATAAAATATACTTTTTGGTGAATAAATGCACCCTTCAGTTAATGAGCACGCCAATTTTGGTTATTAAATAAAGCCTCCAGTTAATGAGCAACTCATTCCCAGTAAGGAAGTCTATGAAAAGGTTTTAAGGATGTATATTGAATCTCATTGACAGTAGATAAATGAAAATTAGGTCGTCACGGATAAGCACCAACTCTAGCTATGTTGCGATCTGAGGAATAAAGTATCGCATTAGATGAACTCATTCGTGTGCAGCAGAGTAATATCTTTTCATGAATTTCCCGTGTTTTAGCTGCGCAACGAATTGCGAAAATTGACTTTATGTATTGGGCTTTTTCATATGCGTTTTTCCTACGTAATTTGTAAAAAAAAATAAATAAAAAATTCCCCTGAATAAAGCACATAAACCAAGTGCGTAGCCAAATGCGTAACCAAATCTAGTAAATGTCATTATTTTTCGTTGGTAAAAGCCAATTCGACTCTCACTGGTTATGAGTTGTGACTGAGAGGAAATAACACACTTAATATAAATTGGTAGTTCCGAGAAAACGTAATCATTTGGTACTAAAATTAAATGTCATAGTTATTACTCAGATGGTATTTTTCCCTTCACAACTCTCGGTGAACTTAACGCCTACCGCTTTTCAATTTTCCAGTGAATCACAGAGCATATCCTACGGAAGTTATGTTGAGTGATTTCCAAAATGAGAGTCCCAATTTTTTTAATGATATTTTTTATTTGATAGCAGTTATATGAGACACTGATAAGCCCTTTAGTGTATTTAGGCAATAGACCTATGGATGCTCAGACCATTCCCAATTAGTGCTAGGGTATCCAGGTCACTTTTAACCAAAGATTTTACCGGTTGTGCTAAAAATGTTTAGATGCCTCTATCAGAGGATTGGGAAGGATGGTCCATTAATAAAGCAAAGTAAAAGAAATAATGTCCACCATTTTTGCTTATGTTTCCTATTTTTTTATGCAGTGGCTATTACATTTGATGTCGTATTCTTCACATAGGCACTAGCTAATTCTAATATGCTTTTCGTTAATGAGTTCTTAAAGATACTATGTTTCTGGACTTTTGCCCCATGTGGGAACTAAGGCGTATTATCTGGCTGGTGGAATGAATTACAAGAAATAATACCTTAATAATAGTAATAAAAATATTTGTCTGCTTTGAAGTTTATTTTCGTTTAGAATGCTTGAAGATAAGGAGATGTTAAGTGGAATTGAATACAATAAAATTACACTTTTCAAATATCTTCTTAAAGGATTTTTATTGTTCTTACTTGAAATATAATTGACCGTCAAAGAGTGAAGGATATTTTCCTAGGGAGTCTATTTGTTGGAATAACGTTCCTTGCGCTGCGACTCATGTCAGTTTACACTGCTAGTAACCGAATGAGAATTTGGAAACTTTTTTTCGGCAGCAAAGAGTATGAACTAATTAAATATAATGATGATACAGCTCATGTAGTTTAATAATGATCGTCTTCATTTTTCAAGGTATCTTGCTTCCTGGGGGTATATAGTCTATACCGTTCAAAATCAGATACACTGTGTTAACAATGACAAAGATAGCAAAAACTACAAAGGCCCACTGTCGCTGCTTAACATATGCCTACTTTTGGGGGCTAACAATTGTGTTGGCAAAAGTACCGAACTTTTAAAGTTAATGTAAAGTAAAAGTGTCAAAGTATGATTAAAATGTTGTAAACATTATGTAATAATCCTCATTTTTAAATAATACAGCTGTAGTTTCCTCATGTGAATGGAAAAGAATATTGTAGTAATTTAAAAGAAAACTCTTCTTAAAATCTAAATCTTATAAGCTTGGGATTTTCGGAAAAAATAATATCATGTTTGAACTTCAACCTTGTGAAAAACGATTATTTTTTTATGAAGTACTTTTTATTTCTTGGTACACTAATACATTCAGATTGATGTGAGCTCACATATAACTTTTTAAGTGTCCCTTCAATTATGTTATTCGCATTAAGATAAATATTTTCATTATAAGTAATAAATAATTCCGCCACGAGAAGTATATGGTCATTGACTTAACATAAACACGCAGTTATTGCGGATGTTCATCAATTTAACGTTAGCTAAAACATAATTTTAAACTACTAAAAACAACTACTCTAATATAAAGACTGAATCTCGTGTTCTAAATGCGAAAAAAACCTTTCAAGAAAATTTCTGATTTTAATTAATTGTCCATGCGTCTATGTTTATTTTTCCTTCTGGAATGAAATTAATCTCTAGATTTTAATTCATCTTGAAATTAATTTTGAAATTAATCTCGGACGCTTAGCTTTCGTCTAGATGTTTCAAAGCCATTTATGATATTATGATTGGCAAAATTTCTTCAAATGTTCGATGTATGTAGGCACTATTATATGTTAAGCATTAAATGGGAAACCAAAATGATTTCGCAGGAAAGGTTTTCAATCGTTTTTTATCGTCAACCATGGACACTGATTTGGGGACAGCGAAGAATAGTTTTTCCTGACTTATTTTAACTCTATAAACCGGTGCATTTCAACACTAATCCAGTCTAATTTCGCAATCATTACTTCGATATTTGCTTTCTTGAAGTTTCCAGGAATCACGTTTATGTTAGCCATATATAAATCAGTCAATCAAATACTGACGTTACACTCCACACTCTTTTGATGGAGGCAACAGTTCAAATTCAAAATTCCCTCTCTTTCAAACGGATGTTTTAGTGCCATATCAAACCATGCGACGCATTTTAAAATGATATACATGTGCGCATTTTTTCATTTTCTGTTGAGTAAAATGATAAAAGAAAAATATGAGTAGATGCACCCCATTTCAGAGAAATATCATATAGATATTACCTAATAATAATACGTGTATATTAATTATGAGAATTAGGTCTCGGAAGATCCCAGCGCATGTAAATAACAATGAAGGAATTCAAATGTTTGGCAGGAAACAATATTGCAGCAGCTCTTCAAGATAACTTGAAGAGCTGCTGCTAACCCGATGCTCGTATTGATAACCATTATTAAGGACCCCCAAGGTGCGGTTAATTATGGACCAAAATTTTTGTTTATGGAATCGCTGGTCCAGTGTCTTTCTCCTCATGGCTACTTACTCTGTCGATAGCAACCGTGGCCACACCTCTTTTGTGTTTAGGGATGTGGCGGGATGCCGGAGAATTGGGGTGTGGAGGCGCCAACCGTACGCAGCTCATGAAATCCTTCGCCAAGGGTTGCCGGAAAGGGGGGGGGACGTTTTAGTGTTGCCCGGGTGACGGACGCCAGCGATTCCTGGCGACGGCGCTCCGGGGGAGTGGAACCACAGAAATGACGGGAGCGCGTGTTATGTGGGCATGCGGATGGATGCCGAGAAACGGAAAAAGGTGGCTTTATGGGGAGGCCAAGTCACAAAAGAGGGCGACGGCTTCGGGTCCGCCCCCTTGATTGATTAACTTTGCTCACCTCAAGGCCCGGCGATATCCGACCGAACCAGCAAGGAAGGGGTGGAGACATAAGATTGGCATTAGGCGTGCGTTTACTCCTCCGTGGGTGGCGAAGATTTGAACAACAGCAGAGCGATCGGTTTGGGGAAAGTGGGAGACAAAAGAACAACTTTTGATTTGTATCTTGGTATAAACTGTGAATCAAATAAGCCACAAGAAATCTGTTTCTGAATTCCTTGTGATGAAACTCTATGGAAGATATGGCAGGATGATCATCAACCGATTCAGGAGAGTTTAATTGTAAATGGAAAGAACAAATAACTATACGGCAAAGTTAGTACGCCGAAAATTGTTGAAATTAAATAAATTTTAGACATTTAAAGAGACTTTAATGAGGACAGCCCTTAAGTTAAGCCATGCTTGATGACGTGATTGAGGGATTCATGGAAACAAATACTAACGATGGTTTGTTAATAGATAACATACTCATGGAACTACTATTTAATGAAGGTATAGGAATGCATGGAAGAAAAAAATATATGGGCTCATTCGTACCATTTTTGAGGAAGGAATTGGGCTGTAAGACTTTATAGGATACGTCAGAGTCGGGATGGGCAGTGTTAAAAAGGGGTTTGATGCTGGATTGTGGACTATCAACCTTGCTTTTCAGCATATATCTGGAGGAAACGATAAAAAAATGCATGTGAAAAGCTAAAGATATGAATGACGGTAGGTGGTTGGTTCATAAAAACAGATTTGTAGATGATAAAGCGTTAGTCAGTCAACGAAAGGGTTAAAATCAATCTCCAAAAGTAGGGAGCGCGTTAGAAATTGAGTGTGATTGGCATATGGTGAGAATTAATGGAAGCAAAAGAATGGTTATCAGGTTCTCAAGAAAGAGGAAGGCTAAGTTAAACTTTAAATTAAGAGTGCATTAATGTGGAGAAGTATCGAAAAAGTAAAATGGACAGAAAGGAAAATAAATGAAAAAGGTAATATGCATTGAAGGTTTTTGGAGGATATCCTCAGGAAATAGGAACAGTGGGTTCAAAACAGTTTGATTAGCGATCGAAGGTAAAGAACATGGATTGTTGGACGGATTGAAGGGAGGTAGAATATATGCGGCCTTAAAGAAGGATTTATTGTATGTACATTGTCAGGTTGTTCCAGTTTTAGACATTTAATAGTAATATAGACTGTCTTCATCCAAAAACTAGCCTACGCGGTAGATTAGGTTATAAAAAACCTCTACTGTAGTGTGGTTCCAAATGCGATGGTGAAATGATGGACCATGTTTGGAAACGGCATTCCATTTTAACGCTATTTCTTCGATTGAGAGTTCTTTTATTAAGTTTTTGAGTAACTTCTGCGAATAGGAACCACACAAAGTGAATATCACAGCAAATGCAAACACTTACTATCTTGGTAATGATTTTTTCCTTTGAATAGGTAAATGAAATAAAAATCAAATCACGAGGCAGTTATCAAATACTATTTGATATACTCGTGCGTGTACTTAGTGGAAATGGAAAATATTTTCCAAAAATGGGCTTTAAAATGACATTCATAAAATTGGAAAAAGTTTTAGCGGAATATTTAAATCTAAGTTTTTTTAAATTTTTTAGATCTAATCTAAGCCCTTATCGTAATTCACCGGGTAATGTGCAAATGAAGTGGAGGGAAAGTGTCGTATGGGTTAGTTAACGTGATCTGCTTCTCTCTTTACCAAAACAGGCAGGTGCGACGGCGATCGCTCCCCTGGCATTCAGTCCTACCCGCAATGCCAACAACGCCGGGTGACGGGATGGTGAAAGAGGCTTTTTTGGAATTCCTAATCGCACGACGCTTCGCCACGTGTCTCACGTAAGTAACCAACTGCTACAATCCGCCGGCCAGAATGGATAAATGATGTTTTGTGATGTTTGGCATTGGGCGAATGGCAAGGATTCCTCGAGTCTATAAAGATTTGAATGATATTTTGTGATTTTATTTATCGGGGTTAAAAATCATGATTTTCGGTTGTCGTATTGTAGTGTATTGTTTACAGTTTATTATAGGAAATGTTTCAGTATTCTTGAATTTAAACCACGAGAGGATTCGCGTCAAACTTAATACAGCGGAATTCCAACTCACAATTCTCGTTCAATCAAGCCCACTGTTTATCGCGTATACGGGTGCTTTTGATAGAATAAACATTTAAATTAAGAAATAACAGCAGTATACGTGTGTCAGTGACGAGATAAAAAGAAAACAATTTTTAGTTGTGGGTGAATTTCTCCCTTCATTCGCATTTTTGACTTGTTTTGCGTATTTTAGACCCAAAAGAATTTGATACGTTGATATTTTTATATATTATAATATTTATAACGATAATTTCCGTGTCTGAAAACTAATGATAAAATTAGAAAAGGTTCGGATTAATCATTGTTACGCCAGAGTAATAGAGAATTTCAGCAGATTAACAATGACATAATTTATTTTCCGATTTAATAAATTTAATTAAATAACTAGAATTTTATCCTCCCCAACTCCCTATGAGATAATTATGAACATTATTGATTAAAGATAGCAATAACTTATATGCTTAAAAATTCTTGTTCATTAGGGTCATTAAAAATTCAAGGTTATATATTTTTATTAACGGTAATGGTATCTTCGCTGATCTTCAAAGATTTGAAAGTGTAAAATGGACATTTTCATTTGTTTTTAGTTCATTTGTAATGCTAATTATAATGTATTATGGCGCATGTTAACAAATTAAAATTATTTAGGAAAGTGTACCTAAGGGACATTGGTCGTTTACCCAAAGTAAGGGAGTAAACCATAGATACATTAACCAAATATTCTGGTAATTCCAAATCTTAAATGCAAAATAATAACGAACAGACATTGCTATAAGTTTGGACACTTTCTCACTTTTCTGTGCTATGGCGGTTTATTGCCAGTACAAATGTGGTCTCAGTGCGAACAAACGTTTTTGAGATAAGACAATGCGTGGACCTTTATTCCAGAATTGAATGACATTGAAAGTTTGATTTCATTCTACGTATTTTTAATGTTCAATTAAAACTTTATTAACTTCATGCATACATTACTTAAAATATGTACTTAATCACTAATTAGTATTGTAATTGGAGATAATTCTTTGTTTTTCTTCATCTCGGTGGTTATATCTCCCATTATCTACATTTATTTATGTAACGACTTTTTTCTTAGTGTTACATAGAGACTGTATAGGCCCCTCGTCCACCTAACACTCAAGCACCAGGTGTAGGTAAACCCACCTAGGCGGGAATTGAACCCGCGACCTCTGAGTTGGCAGGCGAGGACGTTACCCCGTCGCCACCGGGGCCGGCTATAAAGTAAAATGATTCCATTGTCACTTTTTTTCGGAGATAAATAAATATTATTTTTCACTTCAGCTTGGTGTGGTTAAGGTGAAAGTATTAGAGGAATTTTACCTTACGCGCAGTTAGAGCGTACAAATGCGTTGATAAATGTTAGGATTGTGTGCTGATATAATTCAAAGTGAAACTTATTTGAACCTTACGATATGTTAAACACATGTATTCCGGAAGTTTTTCTCCAACCTTATAGTACTGTGAAAGCAACGACACTATGCATAGCCATATTGATCGTTTTTTTTCCTTAAACATCACTTTCTTTGTGGAAGTTAGTCAAGTGAACGTGAACACCTGGGTCGGTGTTTGTAATTAATCAACAGCGAATAGAAAAAAAATCCTTTTCTGAAGAGAATTGTTTGAAATGTATTTCCAAACGGTCAGCAATATTGCATTCTATCGGAAAATACTAGTATTACCTAGAAGGCTAATCTAAATTCAATGATTGAATTAAAATGCGGTGTTAGCTGAATGCCCCAAGCTGCAACTTAGCAGGAAATTGCTTCACAATGGTTAACTCTTTCATTTTTGCCGAATTAATACGATTTCAATCAAATAAATTCTGCGTATGATAACTTTGAATTATTCATTGTAAAAATAATTTTCTATTATTATTTTTAACGATAGCTATAATTGAAAGAGTATGAATAGCCTTTTGGATGAAATATTGTCTCCGATCTCGGCATTGATTAATTACAATTATATCCTTGAAGGTCTAAATACAATGTACTAGTGACGGAATTTAGTCACCATCATTTTCCCTCATATGGTTAATTTTCGAATGTATTACTGTTTTTTACTAAAATAATCTTTTTCGATTCTCACTCTTTAAGAGTAAGGTGAAATATTAATCTGTCATTGTCGAAACCACCGGTATATTAAATGTGCACTTTAGAATAGAATAAGGAGTAGAAGGCTTTGGGGATGGAGAATATTTGCTTAAGATCGGTTTCTATTTTTTGGTCATTGCCTGAATGGATTCATTTAAGTTTTTGGCATTATTTTCTTATGAAGGTTTATTTAATGAAAGCTTGAAAATATCTGTTGGAGAATTACTTATCCACGGCATGGAATGCCTTTGCAGTAGTTTCAACTGGTAGCCGTCGGCTCCTGCGTTCTAATACACGAAGAACAAAGAGCAGAACTCCTCAGTAACTATATTATTTTTTGAGGAAAGTAGCCGCATTTGAAATACTGTTTGCGGTCGAAAACATTCGAAAGGTCGGCACACCCACTTTTAATAGCTATGTACATTGGGGGAAAAATCAGATGAGAGTTCCGTGGACATCTGTAACAAATAACGTGCGCAAATAATATGCGCATTTATGATCTTGTTCAGAATAACGATGAAGTGTATGTGCAGTAACACCCCCAGAGAATGTCTACACAGCTTATTTCCGAAAAACAGTTTTTTTTTCAACTTTAATACGAATTAGTGTTTCAATTTTTTATTGATTTCCCCACGAGCAAACATTTTTTCTTTCTGATTTTCAATCGCTTTTTCCGTCTGAAATCCCTAGAGATGGTGAGCGTGCGTGATTTGCAGCACAAATCCAGAATCGCACAACACCACTCGTCTGATATTTAATGAAGATCGAAATAAATTGTAAATTAATGGGAAGAACGAAGAGTGGGAGAGTGGGAATGGGGTAGGGGCGTGGATGGGGAACCCACGGAAGGTGTTATGAGACTTTGGCTGAGATATGGGGCGCCCGTTCCCCCGGTGCCAATATGCAGAGCGGCGCGGGGTTCGGTCGGCGACTCTTTTGAGTGCATCATGAATTCCGGTCGAGTGGGGACTCCTCTTGGGGTGCGGCGAGAGGAGGAGAGAGGGAGCGTTGTGGGTGGAGAAGGGGGTCGCGTTTCTATGGGATGCTGGGGGAGAGGGTGGAGTGTTGGGAAGCGAAGGTCGGGTTGAGGAAGAGAGGGGTGCAAAGGATGTGACGGCACGAGACCTGTTGCTTGGTTCGCAGCTGCGTGGCGACGCCGGGAGATGTTCGGAAAGGGTATAGGAATGATGGGTGGGTGGGCGGGTGAGAGGGGTTGAGGCAGAGGGCAGGAGTTGTTGCCGCCGGGGGAGGAAGATTTGCGTGCGGTTCAATATATGAGTCTTCCCCTCTCCTCCCCATCGTGCCGCACCACCTTCGTTCGAGGGCGGCGATGGCTGATGGGAGGGAGCTGGTTCTCAAACGGGGTCGGACGGAATGCTAGGGGGAAGGTGGTTTGAAAAGAATTTCGATTCCATCTGTGCTGCTGCCACTGCTTCGTAAAAGGACGCAATACAGTAAAAATCCACATAAGCAGGACAATATGGCATCTCCCTGTCGCTGTTCCCCTATCTTCCCTCCTTGGTCTGAAATAATTTTGTTCATACTCTTCGCCTGGGCACGATGTTATGTGTGCTTTTTCCTGACACAGGGTACTTAAGGTTTGTGTAACTTTCATTTTAAATATACAAGGAACGTGGCTACGGTCGTGAATCAATGTAAACAAAATAATGCCGAGACCGTAAACTTAACTTTCAACGTAACTTTAACGTAACTTTAACGTAACTTTCATGTTTCCATGGTTCATCTACTCAATGATCCTCAAGCCTCCGAAAGGACGTGTGGCAGAGTTTGTTAGGGCACCAGCCATGCATGCAGAAAGATTAGCTCATGCATGGACTTAAATACATGCTAGCTTCTATACATGAATGCCTATATACAACATGCAATAATTTTTTCGCTAGAAAAATTCATCACATTCTAGCATTTAAGCTAATTTAATTTTTTCGTGCTCTTGGGTTCAATTTTGTTGTGACTGCGTATCGTGCGAAGGAAGAACGAGTACCTGAAAATGTCTCTTCACGGTATCTGTCTCTCTTATGTTATCCCGTGGTTTTTGTTATTCAAATCTTTCTGTAATTCCTTTTCTTTCGTTAGAAATTTTACGATTATTTAAAAATTATTATTCTTGTAAAGGCATATGTGTTCTAAAATATCCGTTACAAATAATTGTGTAAGTATTGTGCATCTTTCTTAATCATTTCACCGAACAATTTTATTTATGGACAATTTCTGAGCGTTTATCCTGGATTCAAGACCATTTCTGACTAATCCTTTAAGTAATAATTTTAAAAGTAGTTTAATTGTCATACAAGATCTAAATTTCATAGCTTCTGAATAAAGGGTGTGTATTAAGTGAAAATTTAAGGAATGAGCCTAGTTCAAATTATTTGTTTGGCCCAGGTTGTGAACACTCCTGTGAGTGTTATCTCTGTATCAATACTAATTTCAAGGATTGTTTTCGTAAAGAAAATTCAATAGCAATGCAAATTCAACTGTACGAGTATTGTGTATACAGTATACTATATAAGAGTGAATATGAAGGAATAATATAATAGAATCTTATAGAAATCAATTACGGGCAATAGGTAGAGAGACGTGTGTAGTAACAATGCTTTGCATGTGAAATTTAAATGTAATTTTATATTCCTTATTTATTGAATTCATGAGGTTTTGCGATTTGGTGCCAGTCAAACACGTAAACATATTTTGCATGAATATGGATAACATTTTTGATATCATATTTGAAAGTTTTTCAAACATATTAGCCAATTTGATCTAGCGTTTCTTAGAGCTAGCTCTTGGTCTAGCCATATAAAACCTGATTTTTATAGAAACATTGTCGTGTTCACCTCTACTAAGCGTTGCACAGCTGAGAGTATGCTCGTCTACTTACATTTTGAAGCCTTCTGTATGTGTACAATATTGGCTTAGCCTCGCAACGATAATAGAATGGTGCCATGGGAACGAGCGTCTCCTTGTTTCAGGAATCCCGCTTCTTGCCTTCCGTCTCCGCCCCCTCCCGACCTTTTTAATACCCACCGTGCTATAGTATTTCGCCGGATCCCCTGGTCGCTCCACGCTTTCTCTTTATGCATATAGCGCGCATATGTTCTCCCCTCACCTGAGCATAAAAACTGCACATTTCTAATTTCGAGGAGCGTCGTGCAGTAGTCCTCCCCCCATTTTATACCTCCGCCATGCACTCAGCTTTCCTCCTTCCCTCCCATATGTGCCTCTTCACCTCCACCTCTTCCTCCCCGAGCCAGCTTTTTCGGGCATTTTTGAGTTTTTAGAGAGAAGGAAGCCATTCCTTACAAACCGACACCGAAACACGCGCTCCATATGGTCCCACGTGCCGCCTCACCCCTTCAGAGCTGGCTTGCCCCGAGCGTTATTGACTATATAGTTTTTTCACTCAGCCTCAATCCCCCCCCCGCAACTCTTTTGCTTTCTTTTTACTTCTACCCGTACCGGGAGTGTGGAAATGTTTGTGGTCCTCAACTCTGGCCTCATGCAAACGTAAAGTCGAGAGCTATGTGAAGGAATGATTTGAGATGTTTGGTTTCGTCCGCCATTTGTGCTCGCATTTTGAACTTCAATGGGGGTCTACATAGACGATATCGCTATTTTAGCGTGAGTGATCACATCTCGTTCTGAGGATACTGTGGTTCCTTTCTGTTCTTTTCCGACCTAGATAATTGCACACCCTTTTTTTTTCATTTACTAGTAAATTTAAGTAAATTCGTAAATCTAACAGAGGTTCTTGAAACTGTCCACATGATCTACAATTTACTATCATGTGCCCATCGGTTCCTCTCGTGACAATTTAGCTTTCTTCTGATACTTATGGTATAAATTTTGGTAATTATGTGTTGCCCATTGATGCTAAAGAAACGGTTCACAGTTTTTAATGTAATTTTCGGGTTAGCATCTACGCTAGGTTATCGTAGTGAGTGTAATAATTTTTCTTTGAATTTTAGTTCAGTTGAAGCTACGCATTAAAGTTTGACCGAGATCGAGCTGTCTCTGTTTAATGCTGCGTTTCTACAGTCAATTTCGTTAGGTACCAAAATACAATTGGTACAGAATTTCAAAGTAGTTTATATAAGTAGTATAAGGTTCGAAAAGAGGAAAGCACCTAGAGGCGACAATATTTTCGGTTTTGAAAAACCACAAAGGAGGAAAAATTCGGAAACAACATCTTCAAGGACCCCAAAATAATTATAAAGCGCGTCAGAGCATCCTTGCTTATTGTCTCGACTAAATGAGTGTATTCACCATATGTAAAGTTCACTTTCAAAGTTTCGTAAGAAAAGCAATTGAGTTTTCCTTCGAGATATTAGTCATAAGGGTAGAAGACCTATGTGCGTTCAGTTGCTTTAGTAAAATTTTCAGTTAAGTTTACAAAAGTTATCTCGAATTATGTTTATGGCCTCCTTTTCACAAGAACTGCTGAGGAAATGGCTGGTACATTTTATACCTTCATAACAGCAATTTAAACATTATATTACTTTAGTATTGACGGATTTGGGTTTCCGTGACCACGGTAGATAATGGGTTTGTGATGCAGAGGAAAAACCATTTGTTTTGTGCTTGTTTTCCCCGACCCTCCTCGAGCAGGAGCCTGACGGATCGTTTCCTTTCGAGCATTCCCCGGGGATATGTGGTGTAGCTACCTTTTTAACACTTTCGTTAAGTTTTAAAAACAGAATATATTTGACCTAAGGCACATAAAAAATCGACCTTGGGACTGGACACTCTGAAAAAAAAATAACTTTAACGAATTCCCGAATGTGTTTCCTTACCATCTTATGATATTGACTGCTCATTATCTTTTTTTTAGCAAATCATATTCGACGTGGGATCACGTTTTAGCACACATGAAAGGAAGTCCGCCGAAGCTACGAAATTCACTCCGAGGTATGTCTAGTCGGCGCATTAATTTGCTAAAAACAATCATTTCTCTTTTTTTCCCCGGCAAAAATGAATGTAAGGATTTCCGCTAGGGCAAAAAAATGAATGACAGATTATACGAATTGAAAATTATCACGACCAAGTCGGGCAGAAAGCAAATGAGTAAACGCGAACTTGAAGAAAAAAAAAACCTAACCGAACATTAAACCTCGCCGTAGCCGCGGTAACAAATTCCTCTTCCAAGCCAATTTGAGCTTTAAAAAATGGCATCGTCCTCGAAACTTCGATGCACTAAAAAGCAGTATCCGGAGTTGATGACTACTTCAAGAGTATCCCCCCTTTTCCACGTCGTTAAAAAACATTCACACCTCGCGCCCGGTTTTTTTTTGTCGTAAAACTCCGGAGGGTTGGCAGGTCCGTCCCTCTTAGCTCCTGACTCCTGCTGCCCCCGGGGGGATAACCCCTAAAACTGTCCATCCTCCCAACCTTGAGAGGGAGTTTTTACTAACCAACCCGAGAGGTAGTCCCGCCACCATATTTGAAGTGTTCCACAGGCACCCTTCTCCACCCATCCACCTGTCTCCCTTTCCTCCGCCCCAACTCACTCCCTCCTCTCCCTCATTCCTCCTCCTACATGGCTCTCCCATCCACTCTCAGACTCCCCCTCCCCTCTCCGCCTCTATCCTACCTCCACACCAGCCTGCTGCCCGCCTATCCCTCCCCCCTTCCCTCATCCAAACGGAAGCCTTCTCATGTTAAGCTCCGAGAGAGGCAGACAGAAGAATCTCGGGAGGATCCTCAACATCCTCGGCGGCTATGCTGCTCCAAGTTCTCGGATAATACGAAACCTATAAGATATTTGATTGTGCGTCCCTCGATCGTGACCCAAGTATTTATCTTTCAGGGTCGTCGAATTCTATCCGAGGGTCGTTTATTCAGGTGGAAGTGCTCGGCACGTGTTTTTAATTGCAAAACGAAATTGAGGCAGCTAAAAATCATCTGGAAAAACTGAGTATCAAGCAAGTTTATTTACGTTAGATACCTGAATTTGCAGCATAACTCTCGATATAAAAACGTATTTTTATTTCCAATTTCATTTTTATTCAGAGTTCGCGTTGGCATCTCTAATCGGGAGAAGGGAGTTTTGGTTTAAAATCGATGAGTGATTTCGGTTTTAAAACACAATCCTTCCTTTGGAAAACTATGCCAAATTGTAAAACTGCTTAATGCCCAAACAAGAAAATTCACCTTTGGTTAATTCTGAAAATGCCGAGAGGATTATCGATTAACTTTTCCGATCTGGTATAAACCGCAATTTTAACGAACAAGCGAAATATTACAATGCATCAATTTCAGATAGTAAAAATCATTCGCCTTGACCGGGATCCCGGTCAAGGCGAATGATTTTTACTCTCTGAAATTGATGCATTGTAATGCACACGTAGCGGATGACTCCGTTAAAAGTTACTGTTGCGGCATCTCCCGCAGTTTCTTTGAAATTTTTTTAAGCGAAATATTAATCGGTGTTAACTGTACTGAGAGTTAATAAAAATAATAGAGAGGATGCTGAGCAAATATTTTTTTTAGGTAAATCTCAAAGAGTCTATAGTATTTTCATTAGTGCTCTCCATGAAGACGAGTGACTTTTTGGTATTATCTGCTCTTGTGGAAACGAATTTTTCTGCCATATTTTGGTCGGTTAATTTTGTAACCACCGGTATACCATTGGCCATGGGATCCAAAAGACCACATTCTCCATATTGAATTCGTACCTTTCAGTCATTTCGAAGAATGAGACGTAAAAGCTAATTTGGGGTTACCAGAAAAAACAATAATTTTTGAATGAACATGTTCTGCATTTGAGATGGCAAAACGGGAAGGGAAGGACCAATATGTTGGCGCAACAGCGTGGAGACCCAAAATGTCGTAACCCTTGCGTGAGCAGCAAATGAAAGGATTTGACCATCGAAACACGGAAGTTTTTTTTCATCATGAACGAGATATAAGTTCAAATTATTCAGGAATTTCTTTTACATATTGTTCTCTACCAAATGATCAGGAGTTTGCGAAACTTAAGAAAATACATGAATTGTGACTCAAGAGAAATTCGTTAAACTCTGACAACTCTTCTGGTTTGAAATTCTGGCAAAATTTCCATGACGATAACACAGTTAGGACTTATATTATTGATTACATTAATGCCAGTGCTACTGAAATATTACTACTGAAACTACAATTGAAATTGCATTCGTCCGAATTTAGAATATCGTGTAATTGTTTATTCCATGCTTAAGTACACTTGTATGATGAGTACACTTTCCCTGTAAATCTCCATTTTGGCGTAATGCCGGGAGTGTAAGAACCTTTGTTTCTTAGCGAAACTTGTTTGGCCAAATTTTAAAGATAAAATTCAAACTTGTAGCTGATTACAGCTCCAAATGGTGTTTAGGAAAATATCCCCATAAGCTGCTCAATCTCAATACCTATCTTATTTTTTCTTCTTGACGAAATAATAAGGGTACGTTATCCTTTCATGTATCCTCTACAAAATTTCATGGCCGGTATCTATCTTTTATCACACGACTCTTTCTTTACGGCTACTCTTTCCTTAGTTGTAGCGAGTGCTATTTTCTCAAAACTCTATTCCCTTTGCAAATAACTTGTTTCACTTAGCATATACTCTTTCATCAAATTCCAAGTATTTGGGACATAATTCATAGCGTGTCTTAAAAACTAAACTTCTTCCTTTCCTCAGCTATTTAGTGACAATTGTAAATGTAACATAGTAAAAATACCAGGTATAATTTATTCGTTAATGGTCATTTGTTGTTGAAAACCCCAATGGCTCTAGATTAAATGTTTTTGTTGCTATTCGAACCCCTCTGGTGGTCCGTGCGACCTTTGAGATTGCGATAAGCCCTTGGCTTATCATAGTCTCGCAGGGACCGAACCACATGAGTTAACATAACACCCATCTCCAAGCGGGACTCGAATTTGCGACCCTGATCGGGGGTTATCGGGTGAGTATTTCACCCACCTGACTAACTCTAGCCAGCTAATTTAATATTAAAAGTAAAGGACATGCCGCCAGGATTAGGAAAATTTTGCCAGTTATAAATGATAATGTTACTAAAAGATTTAGCAAGTGATCCCCTTCCCTATTAAACTAATTTCAACTTACTTTAAAATTAACTTGAAGTTAAATTGCCTTCATTACAACTATATTACACTAACGTAACGATTTATCTCATTTAGAGATCCAGAGAATTTGGGTATTTCCTATTTCATTTGTTGGGATGTTTCCCTCATCGAGCTTGAGCCTCTCTGGCTTTCCTCCTTTTCCCTGTCTGTCTGCACATTAATAACTCCCCTCTCTCAACACAGGCCTCGTCCACATGCCAGCGACAGCCGAAATACTGTTACGTACGTACAAATGCGAATGCGTTCGGCGTACCGTTGCTTTCTTCCATCCATTCTCTTCCACCATCCATTTCCTGTCCCATTTCTTTCTAAAGCTCTTGAAACTCGACGTCCCGTGCCTCCCTCGTGATGGGGATGCTGTTCCGAGGGCACCCCTCGACACATATGCCTGTACCCCCTGTCCTTTGGTGGTGGTTGTGTTGCAGTTGGGGGGCTTCCTCATCATCACCGCCTCTCTTTCATACCTTCCAAACCTTCTTCGACCGCCTCCGCCATCCCCCGAACCATTCCCTCCGCGCGCCTCAGCCCCCCTTCCCCATTCCGCCGCCCTCCACCGGCCGACTCGAAGGCCTTCCAAATTACCAGGTTGCCCTCCTCGCCCCTCAACCATCGCGGCCCCATCCCCCTTTCCAAAGCCCTTCTCCCTACTTCAGCCCCCCGTCCGCCCTTCGGGAATGAGGGAAAGACTGACGCCTCAGTAATCAGACGGACGGACAGACGGCCGGACCACACTCTCCCCCCTCCCCTCCACTCTGCTTCCCTCCGCACTCCTCTTCACCGTCGTGTTTCATTTCACTCCCATCTTTCTTCCTTTCCGAAGCAGCTCTCCTCATTTTCCCTCTCCCCTTGTACCATCCTGCCCACGGCCCCTCACTTCCGTGGGTATCGTACGCTGCGTATTCACATAGGTACTTGTTTGTGTGCACTCACCTTCATTTAGGATTTCGAAAATCGTACCAAGGTGTGCATTGGATGCAATGGCTGACTTTACGTGATCTCAACCGAATTTATGCTGAATAGAGAGTAATAGCTTGACTCAATTCACACCAGTGGCACTGATTTTATGTATTGGAGATTTCATTTTCCACTGTCTTCTTTTAGTCCCTTAGCCTATTGAGTCTTCAACTGTTTTAGCCGGCCACGCCGCTCTTTTAAGCGGAAAATTCTATTTTGAATTTCATATGGCTTTTCATGCGGTCGTGACAGTCGTGACAGTGAGTAGAGCACTGGGATACTGACCCGAGGGCCTGGGTTCCATTCCCGGGGCGACTCTGAGCACCCTCAGCTTCACCCTAGCTGTATGACTTTTCGGGTACAAGATCTTTACAGGAAACCATAGATGGCATAGGGAAACGACCTGGTCCCCCTATCCTCATTTGCAATTTTTATACGCCGTTGAGCTGATTTGAGTGGCCTCAATCCTCACCTATCATAAAATGTGTTTTTTATTGTTAAGAAACTTATAGCGTCGAAGTACCCTCCATGATTTGCCTATAATTTTTCGCGTTAGTTTTTAACGTTTCTTTATTATCTTGTACTATTTAAATTTTTTCGTCACAGATTTGATCAGTAAACTTCGTGCCTTCTCGGAGAAAACAAACCCTTTTGTCACATCAACGAAGTAAAAATGTTAGTATGAATAATAGAATAGTGTTTACGGTAGCTGTTTGATCTTATTCAGCTTGATCCTACGAATAAGTTGCTTTTTCTCCATCCTTCCTCCATCTTCGTCCTTGATAAACAAGCATTTTTTTCCTCTTCTCTTCTAACTTCTACCTACCTTTCTCCCTTTCCCCTGTTCCTATACCCTCCGTCCCATAATTCTTTCGTCCCGCCAAAGAATTCTGTTTCCCACTTCTCTTCCCCTGCCTGAATCCTCATTATACCCTGCTCATCCCACCTCAACCGGTGCCACCACGCCCCCTCTCAAATTTTCCCCATCCCCACTACATTTTCATCTTTTCCTCTCATTTCCCCCCTCCCCCCTTAGCACCCCACACCCGCCTTCCATTCCCCGCGATCACTTCCTCTATTGTTTATCACCCGGCAGCCTCCTTTTGTTTGCCGTTGATGGAAACTCTCACTCATACCTTCGGACAAAATTATCGGTGGATCTCCGAGGGGATTGAGAGGCGGGCAGGGAGGTGGTCGCAGCGACAGCGGGGGGAAAGAGTTCGAGACTTAATGGTTGCGATATCTCCAAATCGCGCCGTTGGGATAACTTTCGAAGGCCGAAGTATTTATATGTATAAGATTTACAAGTTTGAGAGATGAGTTTTTAAAGGACTTAGATATATCTCCTCATTATTACTTCCATCGAGTGGACGTAGAGATATATAGCTCGTGGGTCGCATTAGGCACGCCTTGAGCGCCTCTCCGTTCTGATTTGAGAGTTCATTTCTTATCGTGCCATCGGAATTATATGGCAAGAGTTTTATCTCCACGGCTGCACAATGCAAAATATAATAGGCATCAAGATTTCTCAGAATTGCACAGCAAAATTTTTCCCCAAGCTCTTTATTGTTCTGCGGGTTTGGGTCTGGAGGTTTTTCAAATGTGGACGAGTCATACCTACCTAAATTGTTTTCCGAGCATTCTGGTGGTGGAGATGAACGAATGGAAATAGAAAATGGATGCGTCATTCGTTATTATTTATTGTGACTGGCGCTATTTCTACTTAACCCGTAGTGAAAACATATCGCTAGTATAAAGCTTCAATGTCGCTCGAGTGTTATTTTTAAGTTACTCTTACTACACGTTAGTCACCGGACATTGCGAAGTCATTTAGCAAGTTTCTCTCTAAATCAAAATTAATTTCGGGAAATGGACTACAAAAATACGAAACTCTTAAGTCAACTCGCAACAACATAAAAGGTTATTTACCCTTTGTGACGACGGTGTGTAATTTTTTTGGCCATTCATATCCCGTTCACGTTTCTGTCAACGGATCGCAAATGGAAGTTTACATGAGCATTGGGATGGTGCGGCAGCTAATGTACTGGCTTTCAATTCCGAGGGTCTGAGTTCAATTTTCCGATGTCATAAGATTTTCCTGAGGAATCCCCATCCCTACTTGAGTTGCTGTTTCGACAGCACTTCGACTGAAGTACGCCATCCGTCGGATGAGATGCTAAACTTCTTGACCCCTTGGCGCCTTCGTTTTGAGTAGGCTAATGCCGACGCTAGGTTTCTCTTCACTTTTCCTCCATTCCCTGAATAACCTACCCCTAATGAAATGCTCACCTATCTCTAAGATGAAAATGATCTTAGCTGTCTTTCGTCTCCCCAAAGAACTACCACTACAGGAAGCTTATGCAGGGCATCGGATTTTTCAAGATAAACCTATGGTTGAAGTAAGGAACAGTACGTGTTTTATCAGGATAATTCTATCGCGAAATCGAGCGAATGACTTGAACACTTGGAATTTGATCGTCCTCAATAAGTAGCTCTGCAATTATTTCTACTAGTAGCATATCTCCGGAGTGTTATACCGGCTGTCGTCTCCGATTATCTGCCCCTATTGCCACTCCTTTTTGAGAATAAAACGGAATCAAAGTACTTCTTGCTATCGAAATTCTTACGGGAATGAAGTGAAAATATTTTGAGGAAATGTCAACTATATACAAGTTTCCCAACTCAAGGTTACAGTTTTCTAAATTAGCGGGCCCAATCCTTAATTTTCGGCTTCAATATTCAGCTGAGAATGTTCTGAGAGGCAGTGCCAATGCATGTAAAACTTTAAAATAAACAATTTCCTTATAAAAAGTTTACTGTGGTGTTGACTTATAATATTTTTCGGCTTCGATACTCCAACGATGACTCATCCCGCATCCATGCATAAAAAAGCTATTTCGGTCCCACCTAATGGTAAATATGCAAAGGTTAAACATTTTCATTAGGAGTAGTTGTGAAAATAAAGTCTCGATATAAGCTTTCATTTATATGAATTATGTATTTTTTTTAAATTAAACAGAATTATAGAATGCGTAAGCTTCTCAGACTCTTAAAGACGGTTTATAGGGCATTTATTCCAACAGTTTCTGTGATCCAGCGTTGTATGAAGAAATTAAACATTTGTACAACACATAAACATCAATCGGGTGTATTTATAATTATATATTCTGCTGAAGCTTCATCGGCTGGAGGTATCTTAGGTTACATCCCTTCACGTTTTCAGACGAAATGTTTCCTAAAGTTACTCAACGATTTTTGTCATCCTTTTTTTTGTAAGTAAATCATCAAAATGAAAGAAGTAAGGAAATATGAGTCGTGAAATTACATGTTCTATTTGGTGAGTTTGACTTCTCTAGCCTTTTGACGTGAAATTCCTTTTCATACTTCAACTATCACGAGCTTTCAGTCGCTCATTATTATTAGACTGGGGCAGATTAAATCCGGACAAACACGCGTTTCCTCGCCGGGTTAGCAAAACCTTCCCCAGACTTTTCCGAAGCATTATACTTGGCCACAATATCGTGAACAGTTGATCTGGGTACCAGAAGAATCGAAATATTTCGAAATACAACGCCCAGCAGGAAAACTTTCGATAATAGCGGCTCTTCGATTGTACTCCACACTTACACGTAAAATCTCGGCCATTTTGAGGTTATGACTGTTTACTAGATGCCTATAGCTATCAAGAACGCCAATTTCGACCTCCAATGAAACTACGATATGGCGGGAAAGTCAAATTGAAATTTGTCCGGATTTAAGCGCCGCACCCTGTACCCCAAGTGCGATATAAATGTGAAACAGTTCAACTAAATATGAACGAAAAATAGGATAGTGGGGCAAAGGTGTGGATTATTTGAATTATAAATCATATAATTCCATAAGAATCTCGGTATTTTTAATTATAATGTGGTTATCAGTTTCGTGTCTTAAGTTTTGTTAGATAATTCAATACTGTATCATTTATTTTATTCAATAATAAGGTTCAACCTTTATACATTACAGTTGTTATCTGGTGTGTTTATTTGGAGTACTGCCAAAAATAAAATATTAAGATTATTTACGGATTAGAGGAAAAAATGTTTATCCATTACGCTTAATCATTCGCTTATCTCTTATAGCCGATTTTGCTACGGAATATTTGGTTAAATAAGGTATCAAAAGAGTAGTTTTTCATGAATGAATGTGGATAAATAGTTTAAGTGTCTTAACTGTGAAATATTTACTGAAGAAATTCAAGGTAATTAACAAAATTCATGCTCGGCACGCTCGTAGCTTACATGCTACGACACGATTATATGGAATAAGGGCGCACATTTATAAGTTAATTATAATATTTTCGCCCTTGGAATTTAAACGTGATGGGTCGGAGGCCCCATGGACGACACTAGATCGAGACCTAACATTCAGTTGGGTTAATTATCCATGCATGAAAGTGTAGAAATTATAAGAACTTATTTTAAATTTTCTCAGCAATGAAACTTGTGGTCTGAAACAACCATTTCTTTTAGTTTGCGACATTAAGAAACGATAAAAGTCAGCCGAAGCCTACCTGCAAACGCACGAGCATGTCAAGCGTGTATCACGTGTCGTCAAGCAGGAATGGCTGGTAATCAAAGTTCTTGATGCCGACATTTTTTTAAGGAGACAATCTCCCATCTTCCCGCAAATAGTTGGAGGGAAGTTTCCTCTTAAATCAGGTAACTTGGGCGTTGGGCTTTGTCGTGAAAGGCTGGTGTTCTAATTACTTACTCGATTTTGAGCTAAATCGTTTCTAATAGGTGCGTAATAGGTAGGTACCTTGAATCTTGAAGCCTACCGTAGTATTCATCTATCAGCAAACAATTAAGAGCAGGTGCGAGCTTTGGGATTTTGCAGGTGAAATTACCTGAAGTTTCACATTCCTCAATTGAAACTCGCTAAGTGAGGCTACATAAGCTATTGCCATTCCTTTCCTCTTAACTCCCATGCTGTCTCTTTCGAACTATTAATTAATAGTCGAATCCTTACTTAAGGATTTATAAGCCGAAGTACTATTTATAAAACGAGGCTTGGAATGATGTTGGACGAGAGGAATAAATCGTTCCACTCATGAATAATTTGTAGGAACATATGAAATTTTTAAGCAGAAAAAAATCATCGGGACGAGGAGAAAAAATCATGACGAATGTTTGGGGGAAAAGAAGCGTTGGCAGCTTTTAATTGCTGTTCATTTCATTTTTTGGCGGTCTTCTTCGTAATTAACTGATATCTGAATGCTTTCATAAATATTACATAAAACTGAATGTAGTAAGATTTTGGACGAGGCGGAAAATCTCTCCCTTGGGAAAGAAAATGCTGTGTCCGAAAAGACTAGAACTTGTGACGGAGAAAAAAAGAAAAGAGACGCCATT
The DNA here is from genome assembly GCA_037158775.1 of Hetaerina titia. Lineage (NCBI taxonomy): Eukaryota > Metazoa > Arthropoda > Insecta > Odonata > Calopterygidae > Hetaerina > Hetaerina titia. The sequence continues at coordinate 38,380,074 of CM073773.1, read as the reverse complement.
TTCACGAAGAAAATTTGTCGGACCAGGACAGGACGAAATATATGGCACGAAAAATTTTCCAGATGGGACCACACTGATGTTAGTCCACTTAAATACTAACCCCTAATCTAGAAAGTTTATGCAACTAAATACTGAACTGCAACTGAATACTGTTTTTAATTAATGTTAACGTATGTTTGATATGTGCATTTTAAACACCCTGTCGAACCCTGAATACAAATATTGTTTCGTTTTTCATATACAGTGGGTTGGTATTGGAGAAAGAAGACTAAAGTAATTGTCAAAAAATCAACTTAGCGACTTAAACGGGAGAACACATTTGATGTTACGTGAACAAAGTTTTGCTAACTCATCGATCGATAATGACTTTTCCTTGTAAGTGTGTAGGTTAGTTGGAAGTTGATTGCCGAATTGGACAAAAACAATTCATGTTACCAATGACTTGACACATGAAATTTTGGCCGGTCTGTTTTTCTTTTTAAGTTAAAAAACCTGATTAGGGCACACTCAGAAACGGTACGTTAGTTCTGGGGATTTAGATATTTTATCGAGTTTCAAGGCCAAACCTTTTAATTTACTGATGTAATTTATTTGAACATTTCCAGAGCGGTTACGTTAAGCATTTTTCTCTCAATATTGAAGAAATCTTTTGATTCCTTCGGCATTGAATTAAATATCTCGTTTATTCTGAAATTGAATGATGCTCGAGGATAGAAAGAAGTCTAGCAGGAAATAATATTCCCTAATGCTTTTTCCCCGGAAAAATATTTGGAAAAGCTATAATCCCATCGATTGTTTCCACTCACCGTGAGCCACTTCCACAAAATCGCCAGCTAATGGCAGTTACAAGAAACAACAGTCGTTGAAAACGGGAAAAATTACATTCGAAGTTTTGTTTACGTAACAACAGAATGTTTTCTTGTTTACAAGTAAAACAATGAGTGACTGCCACATATCGGTGGGCAAAATCATCGTTGCATTTATCAAACGGAAGTGGATCGCCCAAGACTGTAAGTGAAAGAAAACATCTTCTTTAATTACGGTAGGAAACACAGATAGGGATATTTTTTATTCGCCGCGCAAATTTTGTAACAAGGGAATTCGAATATAAATATGGTAAGGGAATTGCTCGAGCACTAAGGCAATGCGAAGAGGGGTTGTCACTTCTTCCTGAAATATAGTATCCTTATTTCAGTTAATATTTTTTATTACTTAGTGTTATTTACTCATATACGATTACGGATGTATACGGAGACATTTACATGTTGGCTCTATTAGATTTCTTTAATCATGATATTCAATGCGTTGCAATTATTCCATTTGTACATATATTCTGTTGAGAGAAATCCTATGGAGGCAGGAAAAATGGATGAAAGGCGTATTGAGCGGTAGTGGATTGTTGGAGAAGGTAATAGAGGGGAGAATGTTGGGCAAGCGAGGAAAGGGCAGGAACAGGATAGGGATGTTGGACGGGATGAAGGGAGGAAAGAAGTACACAGAGATGAAGAGGAACCTGATGTAGTTTAGGTTGCTGGATTGGGTTTTGTTTGGAGTTACAAAATATTTATTTGATAGTTGTGTCCATCCAAAAACCTACCTTAACCGGTAGATTACCTAATAATAATTCTGTTTTTATGGCAACATATAACTCATCATACAATGCGACTCATAAAACTCGGTGAAACTCCTCGCAGGCTGGATACAATGCTTGTCATAGAAAAAAATCGTGCATAGGGTACATAGAATAGTATATGTGCGCTCAATTTATTTTTTCTGGATATGTTTGTTTTAGTTATTATGTTTATTTGAGACTCTAACTTCCTCCTATCGCGCACCAGCCGTTATATCTGGTGAATGTAATTGCTTTAATCTTCTGAAATATACATAATCCAAATTATTTATTTAAATGAAAAACTTTTTGGGGGGCAAAAAAATTAGTTTGAATTTCGTGGAGAATATTATGCCCTATGTTTTCTCTGAGAATAGTTTTTTGGTCAGAGTTTTGCTATGTGTAAATGTCATCATGATAAACATTTTAGTGATATATGAGCTGATATGTATTATCCGTTTCTTGAGTGCATTAGTCAAAATCAAGAGTCAATTGAAGAACTGAAGAAATATTTGAACTTGTGACTAATGCTATTCCTGGTTGCATAGAACTTAATTACCAATGAGTACAGAGAACGTACTAAGATGACCCATTTTTGTTTTATTCGTATTAAACAATTTTCGCACATTCCTGAATGTGGAGTAGCAAATGATGAAATGTTATTCAATTGCAGTAATTATATCCATTGTCAAGGTTTGGCATTACATATAGTATTACAAGTGATCAGACATCTATCATATTTGTGTTCGGGTGGAAACATTAACAGCATGAAAGATATTCGATGGACTAGGAAGAATATTTTTTATTAGTTCTCTTTTGATCTAATAATACTTCTCTCATGGGAACTTATACTTATTAGTAGTAATTTTGGGGACATATGAATTTTTCACACAACTCATCAAATATAAATTTAGCATTCAGTTCAAACACACAGTACAATTTGAATTCGACGTCATCCGTTTGAAAAATCCTCTTCCTTTTGCATGTCAACGATTGGAACAGTTCTAATCGATAATCAATAGCACAAGCATTTCGTTGTCAACCAAAGAACATCACTTTCGTCGTTGGCGATGTTTCTGTTTACGTTACAAACCATTCGAAGGAAAATTTAACACGTTTTTTTTAACACTAACTACATGTAAAAGCAAATATTTAGGGCTTAATGCAGTGACTCCAATCTTAATTTTATTGGCCTGTTTTTTTTCCTGATGTTCCTCCTATTTAGATTTATTTTTACTGCTGGTGGCGCATTTATCGTCTCTTTTTTTTGTGTGGGCGTCATTTGTTTCGGAATTGTTTGGCGTCTCACTTCCCTCACAGACCACGTCACTTAAAATTTCAGATCCACACAGTTTTATTGCACCACTCTCGAGTCATCTGCTCTTGGGGTTTGCTAGAATTATCACACCGTGCCCGAAAAAGTTTTCATCCATCAACTGCTCTATTTTTTTCCATTCTGAATGTCGTCGTTTGCTCTCTCATCCCATTTCTCTCCATTTCGAAATCCTCTCACACCATTCACATACGCCTTTCCTCTTCTAGTGTCCACTTTACCAAAGCTCTGCCCTCCCGTTTATCAGTAAGGTCAGACAGAAGGTCATACCAGAGGAGTGTTTAGTTCCTCAAGCCATTTTTATATTTTGAATGTTTGGTGGAAAAAAGGTGTTATTAGATATACTTCTTTCATAACTTCTCAAAAGTCTTTTGTTAGATCCTCTCATGTATTCTTCCATTCCGTTTTAGATGAGAAGTTTTTCATGTCATGTTTCACAGTTCATAACTCTTAACAGATAAGTGCATTCATGTCATGTACTTCGACTGATTCTTTTAATGAAATCATTTTTGGCCAAACGTTGAAATAAGATTAAACCCTGAGTTGAATTTATCCGTCAAACTTATATAGTTTCCTGAGTTGGGCTAGGCTTAAAATTTGTAGATAGATAGTAAATCAATGTGTCTTCTCCACCGAGTCTTCAGGGTCGTATTCATGTATATATATATGAAAAAAAATATATATACATGTATATATACATATATAAATTTTTATTATTATTGGGAATTAACTGGTTAAGGTAGGTTTTTAATGGACACGAGCTACCAAACGGTACCGGGACAATTCCCTACTCTCTTAATAGCTACATACGAAAATAGGAAAAATTAAGTAAGTTATTTATAATTTATTTTTATGTGTTTCTTGTTTATTTTTGTACTCTCGTATTGGATATGATGCGATATACCTATCATATGGTATCATAAATATAGAATGTTTACCGAAAGTAATAAAAAGAGGAATATTACACAATTTCATTTTTACCGGCATAAAACTTTAAGCGGCACACAAGTTTAGAGAAATTTCTAGGAAAACGGTGAGTAGGCGGGGTCAAGAGGCTACCGAAGCGCCAAGATTTCATCTACATCTACACAATACCCCGCAAGCTGCCGCAAGGGCGTGTGGCGGGGAGTGTTAGGTCACCAACCGTGAAAGATAAATGTGGTAGAGCTACTAAAAGGAGGATTGTATCCGTTTGAATTAAGATCCCTGTCATAAAGTTAACCGAAATTTAGAAAGTAGTATTCGGTTACACCTCCTTCGGGTGGCCACGGAAAGGGAACACCCGGACGGGAGGTAGTTTGAACGGTAGATGCCGTTCATTATTTCCAGAATAAATTTAAAGCAATTAATTATGCTCAGTGATATTGAAGAGGGAAATCGGTAGAAGATTGCACCGCTTAATCTCGATAAAGGATCCGCAAAGAAGGGTTTCTAATCTTGTTCGACTTTGGAAAGGAAAAAACTGTGCGTTTTACCCAATGGTTTTTGTTTGGTGAGTGAAGTAAATTAATAATGGTAACGGTGAACGGTATTCCAAAAACATGAAATATCACTACAAGAATATTTTTTAAAAGGATCGATTATATCAGTAAACTTATGGAGAAGGTTGAGGACTAAACTCGCTTTTCGGACACATTTCAAAATCGAAGTAGAAAAGGCCTGTTAAGTCGTGAACACAAGGGATGTCAATGAGAGAGAGAGAAAGAGTATATTTAGCAGTGAGCTTGTTGTCTAGATGAAGGGAATAATTGGTGACTTAAAAAGAGTTGATTTTTAATTTTCGTGTTATATTTTCCAAGTTCCCATCGAAACAATAAGCAATTGAGAGATGGAGGGATCTAGAGGAGTAAAGTGTCAACGGGATCGAATGTTTTTGAATATGCAGGAGTGTTCCTTAAAACAGAGGAAATGTATCACCATTAAGTATCCTACCGCTAAGGTGGGATTTGGATTGACACAGACTGAACTCCGATATATTTTTTAGTCTCCTTTACAAAGCACAACCTGACGCCTGTCTCTGCAACAAATCCTTTCTCAATTCCGTATACTTCCTTCCCTTCCTGGCTTGCCCAACGTTCTCCCCTCTATCACAGTCTTCGGAATGCCATTGAGAATCAGAATGCATCCACCTTTCTTCCCTCCTTTGGATTTCTCCCAACAAGCCTATCTCCTCCCATACCATGCCTTGCACTTCGTCGTTTGCTCTCCTTTCTTTTCATTTTACATTACCAATTCTTCTCCACACCCACGTGTCAAAAGCCTTCAACCTACGTATATCATCTTATTTCAATGCCCATATTCCCACAAGCCTTCAACCTACGTATATTACCTTATTTCAATGCCCATGTTTCCACGCCGTACAAACCCACGTTTTGTCAAATTTACTACTAATCTGGTTCTCAAATAAATATAGAACTTTTCCGAAATGGTACAACGTATAAAAATATTAATATTAGCGGTCGTTCCGTAATCTCGAGAGAGACGAAAGCACAAGTGGTGGTTTGTTAGGGGATGCAAGCCGCAGCTTTGTACATTTACACCATTAATGTTTGGTGGTTACTTGAGTAGAGGCAGGACTTCGGGAAATGGGGAAGTATGATGAGAGGGCCTGTGCCAGCAGTAGTCACCTCTGAAAGAAAGGTGCAAAGGGGTCCACAACGTGACGTCCCATTCGACCTAGGGCGTACTCCACCTGAAACGCTTTTCACATAAATGCGCTGCGTATAGAATGCATTTTATAGTTATTTCCATTTCCGTGATGCTATCACGTCGTTTCATACATTTGATGGCAAATAGCTTTAGGAAGCCTTTCTATTTTTGATATAGAAGTTTTTGATGGGTATAAACTTTTTCCTTCCTCCTTTTATCCTTCTCTGACTGTACTCTATAAAATGTGTCGTCCGCCATTTTGTGGTTTTTTTTTGTATAGCCCTTCGTCGCAAATTGTTCCGTCTTCCGCAAGGTCCCCTGGTTCTGAATTTATGGCGTTAGACCCTTGGCCTCCTCCTCCACACGCATAAGTTAAACCCGATTATGGGTTTCGTTATTGTGATTGTTACTTTTTTTTAACAAAAAAAGGAGGAATATATTCTAAGAGAACATTTTTTTCACTTCGGGCTGTTTCATTATGTCGCCGGAATGATGGAGGTCCTTTTAAAGCGCCTCTCGGATTTAGCGAAGGACTTTTTCAAGATGCGGCCGAGGCAAGAGAAGAGGCTGGGATGGGAAATTTATGCGGCATAAGGAAAAGTCTTTTAAGACATCAGGAAATGTCCGTCGCAGACTTAAGGCTTCGTTTTCCTCCGCTTAGCTTAGTACTTCATTTTTCCTGTGGATGATAGGTAAAACGTGCTGAAATAAGTCCTCTACGCAAAAATATGTAGGCCTGTGGGTCTCCAGAGATTATTTCGCCGCTTTTCATTGTTTTAACTAACTATCGACCTGACTGTGATTTATTCGATGCATTCTCCTGTATCGTAATCAGTTCGATACTCGTGTTTTCTCTGGTGTTTTCAACCAGTCGTCTAATCCCAACCTTAAAGGTAACCTTCCTGATGTAAAAAATATGTATAAACCTTGCTTTGCGCTACACTTTCTACAAATTACAAAATCCACCAACGATGATAAAGTTCAGACAAAGGAGGAAAAGAAACAACTGATTCAAAATACCGACCCTAGAAGTAAATACTCATGGTAATTAACTAATATAATTCCATACTTTATCATTAACTCACACATCTAATATAAACATATAGAATATAAATTAAAATTCTACCGTTTAAGGTAGGTTTTGAATGGGCATAGACCTGACACTACTAAATATTCTAGTTTTTTCCAACAAGATACCCTTTCCCTGACACAACAATAAACTGTTCCGCAATTCTGCATACTTTCTACCTCCCATCATTTCTTCCAACATAACTCTCATTTTTCTCCTCCTGTCATGTTTTCCTGATGTTTCCCCGGCATCGACATTCCCTCCCCAAATGCAATGCTCTGCATTCACTTTTCCTGTCTTCTTTGGATTATACCCAACAACCCTCCCTCCTCTCACACCATGCGTAATACTTCGTTGGTTATCTTTCCCTCCATATTACCTTCCCCCTCCTCCTTCACTTCCACATCTCAAAAGCTTCCAAACCATACCCACCGTCTTGCTACAACGCCCACATTTCCGCGCCGTTCATAACTTTGCTTCACATCAAGGTCTTCACAAATATTTTGTTAACATCTTTCCCCAACGTCCCTGCCAACAGTTCCCTCCTCCTTGTGATAGCTTCTTTACCTATTGCAATACTTCTTCGTACGTCCTTATTTCTTAGAACCTCTTGTTCCTAAACTTACAAGATACGTAAGTTAAACTGCTCGAAGTTTTCTTTTGTTCATGCCTACCTGTTATAACAATTAACTTAGCCTTCGTCTCTCTCTAAAATCTCATAACCTAATGGCCATTGCTTTGTCTGGAATATAATATGGAAATTTAAAACCCCGACTGACTTTGTAACGACTAAATGTAATAGTTCTCATTATACTGATGTATTACCGACAAATAGCTAGCTCTTTATTTTATGTGTGATTGAAAAGGAGAGAGACCAGATGGCGTTGTGTTGCTAATACATTTTCTTCTGATGCACTCCAAACAAACATACGTTGGGTGTACTAAACCGGTGGAAACCGGTTACCGGGAGTCACTTGATGCACGCTGGCCACCTCTTGATGACCTCCACCGCATGCGAGGTTGAAATGTCTCCGTGCAATGAAACATTGGTTCTATTCTGTGAATATTGCTGCCATTTTTCACATCAATATCTGAGCCAGGCAAGATGAGTTAGAGCTTATTTTCCCCGACGTTCGACGTATTGGAAACATCTTCAGCCGATTAAAATAGCGGATTGCGAACAGGGTTGCACTCATTATTCCAATTAGTAAACCAGAAAATTCACTTTAAATTCAAGATGGTATTTAACTTTCCATAAAAATGAAAAGGCTACTTTTTAATTAATTAAAATGGTATCACTTGTTATTTTATCGGGTTCATTACATTCATCGACATTCTGTCATTAAATTTTCCTGTTTCGGCCTCCTCAGCTCTCACTACTCTTTACCCTCACGTTTATGTTTGTATTTCCCTTCTTTTCAATGCGTTTTTCACTTTCCTCCTTTTCCTCCCGCTTCTCGGTACTTCTTCTTCGTTTCCTCATACACGACTTAATTTTATAACTTTAATCGGCACTCAAATCTCACTAAATTTATCTTCCACTGTCGTAATCTGTCTTATGCAATGTTCTTTTGCCGGTGTGAACAATTTTCATTCCCTCCCCAACTCTTCTGAAAGCCACCTTAGTTCTTATTTCATCTAACCATCTGATATCACAATCTTGGGAAAATCTTGTAGTCTTTATCGAGCTTTTTTCAGGTTTCACGTATACATAGTAAAGCACCCCAAAAAAGGACTTTTCCGTCATCTTTTTACGTAAAACTTTCAAAATATATCTAAATATTTTGAGTATCTCTCCGACAGCTCTTTTGGCTCTTCGTCACATGTCCTGTCTAAACTCCGCACCCAGATATTTGAAAAGATACATTCCAGTTTCATTTATTGTAGATATTCATCCTCTCTTTTCAAAATTCCGTTCCACGTAATTACGCAGACGAAACCTTTTGCAGCATGTTTGTTATCTTGGTTAATGTGGAACAGTTTCACCACATCACACCTGAATCTGTAATTTATATCAATTCCTTGTGCTATCTTTTGATTTATTTTCAATGTTTTTTGTAAATCCATTCCAATCTTGCTTAATCATCTCTTATAAATCTCTCTCTAATTCTTTAAATACCAAAACGATCATGTTATTTGGATATTCTGAATAGTTTTTCGATAAATTCAATGTCATTCTTAAATATATCCACGTCATTGAAGCTACTGGCGATTATATTGCAAATGGTTATTGTTTTTGCAAGTGTACTCAAAGAATATGAACTTTGTCAGGCATTTTTGACCAATCGCAATGTTGCGGAAAATTAAAATTGTTTCTCAAATCGTTTATCGACTTAATTCGATATTATATAGTGCATAGATAAATATAAAAATAGTTAGCTAAAGATTCTAAAACACTATATTTTAATAGCAAAGCCAAGTGAACCAATTCTAAGGCAGAGTGAACTCTCTTGAGTACTTACATCTGAGCTCCTCGTAACTAATGGATTGAGTGTTCAGGTTCCCATGCGACTCTAACTCAAGAGCTTGCATAGTTTAAGCAAGGGAATAACCCTCTGTGCATTTTAACGGACGACTATGTTGAATGAGGTTTACTAATGTACTCACATCTGCCTACGCCAACAAATTATTGAGTATGTTCACTGGACCAACTGCAGCTAGACCAAGAGATTAGAGCCGTATACTTATATACAGTTGAGTAGGTATGAATTCAGCTTATGCCCAAGAGCTAACAATGTGAGTCAGTGGGGATGATAGCCTAGCGTTTAGGCATCTTGCATTACGGCGCAAGACAGTGTCAACTAGTACAAGGAACCCCCCCAGGACTAGCCCAGGAGCAAACGATGAGCGCTGGTGGAAATATCAGACGCGTGCCTCAACGTCCCGCCGTGTAAGAGTTATTTCTCGTGGCCCGTCGCGACTTACCCAAAAGATGGTTTAAACTAGTCGAGATAGGCTCTGCTTCCACAACAACGTCATGAAAATTAACGGGTCCATAATATTTTACTGTTCTTTCCATGGAGTAATATTACATTTTCTGAGTGATTTTTGCGGAGGAAAAACACAGAAGTCGGAAGAAGTTGAAAACATTATATTTTCGAAGGGTTCAGATGATTGTGTCCTGTCAGGGTAATGCCGTTGAAGAAACCGGGTTTGTAGAAACGCGAGCATCCCAAAACCCGAGAATGTCCCATCGTAGATGTATAACAGACTAAGCATCTTCCGTGCATTTTTCATCCGTTAATTATATTTTCTGTTAACATGTTTTGACCATGCCACGGATGAATGCCAATAGATACGCAAACTTTAGGAAACTTCATAAGTGATGAACATAATTTCATTATTCTCATAAAGAATTTTCATTGTGTTTTCACCATTGACACAGAAGTGTATATGTTTTAAAATAATCTCATTTGCATATAAATATAAGAAGGAATCAATATTCGTCTGGATATTCATATTGAATTCTCGCGTGTGAGCGTATTTTCGCAACATTTATCCAGCATTTACGAGTACAATTTATCACCGAGTTCCAAGTTTGCTTCTCTCCTATTAGAGTTTTTGAAATATCTATTATCCTGTTGGGTATGTCCGTGGATTTAATTTAGTGCAATTCCAAATTCTGGCATAATTCGTGCTCTGAGTACGTAGACTAGTGAAAATTGAAACCCGATATTGACATTCTTTAAAATGTCCTCATTACTACTGAGACAATAGTGGCATAGTATGTAAAAGCTGCAAAAATAGACTTGCCCCCAAAAACTTGAGCGTTAGGTTACCTGTATGCAATTTATGCACGCACAGACGCTGATGTTCAGTCGCTTTATTTTAAATTTCATTGAAATTCGATTCTAGTTCGTATATTATTACTAAAAATTTCAAAGGGTCAATTATTTGTAGATACGTGATCGTTTAATAATTTGACACCAATTTTATAGGTGACATACATTTTCTATCAAAATGTTACAATTGAGATTATATACGTGTTTTGGTTCCACTCCGATAATTGCCTCTCGGGTATCTCATTTCTGCTAATTTTTCGTTATCCACATTTTCTTACGAAGTCGAATTCTCTTTTCGAATTCAAATGTCATCTTCCAGATGCAAACAGTAGAGGAGATTTGACGTTAAAAACGACGAAAATGTTAAAACCCGTAATTGACATTCTTTTATCGACAATTTTTATTGCATAAGTATACAGGGGGAATAAATATTTGTTTTGAAGAAACCGGTGATTTACCTTTTCTTTTATTCTTCTCACTTGGAACATTCGAGGGTCGATCGGCCTTATCTGGGGCGCCGTGTCGGAAATGCGCGCGTCGCCGAATCGCCCTCGTGCACACGAGGGAGAAATTGGAGGGGGATCGAAGCACCCATTCCAACCCCCCCCCCCTCCGCCGCAAGCGTTTACCCCGAGCGCTGATACCAAAATATCGCCTGTGCAGGCACGTCCTCCCGGCGCCACCATCATGCCCGGAGACCAAGGCACCCCAGACCGCTCGCACCTTCCGTTGCCCCACCACCCTCCCTCCCTCCCGGTGATAATTTATAACGACTGGACGTGCATGAGGGCGGGAGAAGGGGAAAACGTGGAAGTGGGAACGGACCACTTGAACATTTGTTTCCCTTTCGACCCCACCGGTGCGTTAGTTCTCCCGTGGGCTCTTCTTATCCATAAATAGAACAACCACGCCCTCCAAGCCGCCCACACCTAAGCCGCCGAACCAACCTCGGCTTCAACTCTCCGCCCACCGCTCCACTCGGGTCACCTCCCCCCCGCTGTTCTTCTCCCGCCTCCCAAGCCCCCTCCGTCCCCCGAAAACCTTTCGGTCTCCCTCTTCGTCATTTTGAAAACGACTTCTCTTTTTCCGTCCCTTCTTCCCGCTCACCTGCTTCTGTCCTCTCCTCTTTTCTCCTCTTCCATTCCGACTCCTCTCTCGAATGCAATTATTCCGCCTCGGTCGCCTCCTACTTCCGACAGAACGGCAACAGACCATCCCTCCCCGGGTCCTCTTTAACGTTCTCCCTCACCTTTCTCATCTTTGCGACCCTATAATCTCCACCCTCGGACCCTTTGCAGAGTGCCGTTTCGCTCATCTCGTAAATTTTCTCCCGACGCCCTTTGAGTCGGACCCGTTCCTTACTTCATTGCGGGAAAAATTTCGGGGAAATTATTTTTCCTCTTGTGAAAATCTAATTTTCTGCTCCTTCCCCTGTCCCGCGCATGTCCATTCCGTCCCGTGATCTTTCTCCTTTCATCACTTCGGTGCTCTAGATGGCAAAATGAATCAATTCCGGGGAAAAAATGTTATTTCTAACGTTAGAATTATCAAGTCTGTCTGTCTGCGGATTACGAGCCTCGGGAAGGGGTAAAGAGGAGTAGAAAAGAGTACTTCGGCGGAATCGGTGATACCGTTGTTGCAACTAGTTATATTAAATAGCTTAGACGATGTGCTCTGGAATAACATATTATCTTCTCACCTTTTTGGCTGTTTACCATAGACTGGGGACATCTCCATCGCCCATTCATCCAAGTGTAGTTTGGGTGAAATGAAGGGACTTCCGTCAGCTTACTCCATGCAACGCGATTGTCACTCTGTAAGTGTTAGTCTATTGTGCGGTTCGCCAAGAATGTGTCGAGTTCAAGAAAAACGCGGACCGGAAGAAAAGGAAGATTCTGAAAATCACTACTTCTTGCTCAGCTCATCCCCCGTTTAACCTTCATGGAAAGGAAGAAATGAATTTAAAGTAAAAGAAAGAAGCACCTACCATTATTACCTTATTCAGAAAAGATTAATTTTTCCAAGAAAATTAGTGACTTTGGCGAATTCTTTTGTCTCTTAATTAATTTCGTTCAAATTGACCCCCCTAGTCCATTATTTTATGAACACTTTTTATACGTCTCGACTAATCAGCGACGACGAATTTTTAAGTTGCAATAATTGCATTATATATTTTTGTGCTTTTAAATTTTTTTAATCTAAGTAGGAAGCGTTTAACATCAATTTGTGCGAATTCTAATTAGTGTTGATGTAAAAGAACGTACATTTTTCTTTCAAAGTTATTGAATTTTCTCACGCCATTGGGTGAGTCACGATTTCCCATTAATTATTTGACATTTTCGTCCAGGGCCTAAAAATACCTTCTACCTTGACACTTTCTGCTACTAGCACAATTGAATCAAGCAAGTATTGATCATTGTTACTCAAGAAATATGCTATCAAGAAAAATGGTATTCCAGTGGTGGACTTAAAGAATGTTAAAAACCTGGTGCTAGCTACAAATGTCAATAATTGATCAAATGGGCCAGACGTGCGAATTATTAAAGGGTGAAATATCAGTATTCGAATTTCGTAACCTTTTCTTTTATTCCATATCAGACAATTTCAATATTTGTTGAAAATGTGTGGAAATAATAAAAGTACAAAATTATTGATGGAATCCCGGTAATCTTCCAAACTGGAACACAGGCAAACATTACTTAGATAAGATTTCATATAATACACGGATTTGAGTTCCCCTTTCCCCTCTAAATTACATACGAAAGCTATTGGAAACATTATATTTATGTGGTAAGGGAACTGTACTTCCAGATCCTTAATGTTCTTGCACGCGCCAGCCGATACGGTTAATAACAGTTTCTTTTCAGTCCAGTGTCGGAGATCTCTCCTCGTCCATATTCACTTCCAGGTGGGAATCTAGCGTTAGTTCAACATTTACTTAGCGTGACGCGGATTCTGTGGCAGCGTCATCCAAGCGGAAGCCCTTCTTCGCCTTCCGGCTTGATGGCAACACTGCCCTCTTATATAATTTCGTCACCAAAACGATACCGGCCGCAGCCACTTCCCATTGTTAAGCTAAATTGGTGGGTGTCTCCGTGAGGGTGTATTTTCTTATACTCTGTGGACTATCATTAGATGATAAAACGCGGGAAGGAGTGTCAGGCCACCTCGAAAAATGTTCGAGTTGCATTTTTTGTGCGGTTAAAGCGACCGGCCACGGCCGTGAATTTAAAAGGAGTCCCAGCCGAATTAGTAGCGTGTCACAATTAAAGCGAGCGGTCAACTTGGAATTACCGGCGCACGGATCTCACAATAATGTTGCAATGCCAAGCCTCCGCGTGATTTATAAGCATAGGAGTAAAAAATTGAATCACACGTTCGTTAGGTTGAATTTATGATTTGATAAAGGGGGAGCCGAGTGATTAATCGGTGGGTGAATGTACGTATTCCCTGCGTTGCGTCAATGTTTCCGCTGTTATTGTGCCTCATTCCAAACGAAAGCGCACACTTATCTTTCAGGGACATACGGTGCGGAACGTAAAATGTGAGCGCAAGTAGAGTAGAACGCATGCGAATCAGTTTCAGTGGTGTTATAAGCTTTAATTTGACCTTAAATGTGCTCTCGTCTTCGAGAAAACTACGGAATAGATAACTAACAATAGGTAAGCAAGATCTATGCCTTTAGAATGACACACGGATTGGCGGAAATGTGTTTAGCTGGTCAGCGTTTTGCTCATACGAGTCTGAACCAAATTGCACCATCCAATCAAAGCTTTCATTTTCCAAAGGAAGTGCTCCTTTAGTATCGTTATTGGTGCTAGCACAATTTGAGCTAACTGTAGGGTGAAACGCATACCTGCCAACTTTACCTTTCAGCCTTCCTATTCATCATAAACCGATTCTTTTAATCATTCGTAATTACACATCTCGGGGTTTCGATCGTAATTATGGATTCATGTCGTAGTAGACCTTCAGAGGATCTTCTAGCTCGTGAGAACTTCCCTTTGGGTCCAACGCTGCAGTAGGTAGGAGATAATTGCAACGCCTGAAGGCATGGCTTCCGAATTAGTTCTTAAACTAATATTTTTTCGGCTGCAATTAGTAAACCATAATCCGTGTAGCTTTCTTGATGTTGCTGAGATGTTCTTTATTACGAAAAAATTATCAGATAATACCTGAAGGCGCATTCCTTCACACATTGCTCAATACGTCTAAAAAAACAACACACTAGGTACTTGAAATTCTCTAGATACCGAGATTCTATCATCGTATAGCGGGCGCAATGGCTCACCAGTCTTGGGTTTAACAATCTTTTCTCATTTCCTCAATGATTGAACATGACCTCCAAACTTGTTATTTCTTCTTGTTTCAGTAATTATCTGTTCATACTGTCGAAGGGGGCATAAATAGTTGGAAGACGGTGAAAAATCTCTCCAAATAAAATTTGGCACTCATAGCCATATTCAAACGAGAATATTTTCGATACTAATGGTATCAGCTTGCATCGTTATAATCCTGTGTGATTTCAGGTAACGAGTACCACGACAGTGGACCTTTCCTGAGCTGCAAATCTGCTATAAGAGATAAGATTAAATGATTTCAGAGGAAGGGATAATCGGAAAAGTAATTAGTGTATGTGGTCGAAGAAAAGGGGCTGGGAATACTAGAGATTTCAGGAACAGAAGTGCATGTATGAAAAAAATATACGTATGAATGTGGAAAAGGCAAAAGTGGAATTGAAGGATAGAGTGATGTGAAATTCATTTATAAAAGGGAGTAATTTCTTGGTAAAACATAAAATCAGGCTTTTTTTCTCCGCCCTGTAAGGGAATGGCGTGAAGAATAAAAATGGATGTTGACTCCGGTGAAGTTTATTACGTAACTTTCAAAGTATCCTGCCAGTTAAATAGTTTTATTTATATGTCAAAACTAAGCGAAGTGGTACAAGTGCACAATTAGCACTCTTTCAGTTGTGGCTGCAATGTGGTGCATCTACCCATTTGAATGTATACATTAATTTGCTGTATACTACATGTTTTTGCTCATATGCACAAACACCCGTACGCATATGATACTTACATGCCCATATGCATCATGCATCATCATCAAGTGTTGGCATATTTGTATTTATCTTTGAATTTTGGCCTTTGTACGTATCTTTCGGGTGCTTGGATTCAATTCTGTTATGAATGGATATCGTGCGAGGAAAGAACGAGAACTTCAATCTGTCATTTTCCCCTTTGAGATATCTTGGCATTATTGGCTAAAGTATTCCCTTAAGAATCAACCCTGCGAAGGACGGAAAACGGATTCCTTGTGTCGTCCGCCGCTCATTTCCCGTCCCTTCATTTCCTCGCGTCAGGGACCCATGAGACGAGTGCAGGAACCGTCTAAATGAGAGCCACTCTTCGGACATGCTTGGCCACGGGACGTCCGTACCGTCCGCTTGAGTTTAGAGTGGGCCGAGACCAATGCCTTTCGCCTTTCGGCGTGCTCCTTGAATGCTTGGGGCACTTCTGCTTTGTTTACCCGACGAAAAAAAGGAAGTCCAGTCCCCTGCGGCCATTTTCACTCGTCTTCGCGATATATTCGTCCGTTACTAAGAGTTGACGATGCTGCCGTTCTGATGAAGTTGATGCAAGTTCTCGCAAACATTCTAAGGTACTTGAAATAGCATGGCGCCTAAAAATTATATAATCGACTATGCTGTATTCTTTCCACCATATGATTTGGTTTTCTTTAACAAATGTGCCGCAATACGCGAATTTAATTTCTAGAAAAAGGGCCAATTCTTTAGTCTTTAGTAATCCTTGATTTATTTTCGTACCCCGATACCTTCTATAATTTTTTCTCTAAAGTCATTGATTGCGAGCTACTACAGAAACACTTTGATCCCCCGTTAAAAAGTGAATCCCTCTTATCGCGGTTGAACAATATCAAATAAATGGAAGTATTTTGCTAAATGATGCATCCAATGTTCTACACGATAAAAGAGCTTTTCAATTGTATTACTGGGAAATGTGAAAAGTTGTTACTGTTACAGGCAGGCGATGGAAAAGGTAATTATAAATATTTGTAAAGTATTCAAAATACAGTAATTGTATTTTAAAATTGCGTGGGTACGGTAAACCTCTATTAAAAATCTTTTTGTATGAGGCGAACGTTAACTACGGCCGTATGAAATAATGGGAAGAGTTGACCCCAGCGATAAGAGTACGGCTGGGGTCAACTCTTCCCATTAAAAATCTTTTGTTGAACACTCAGTCGTTGTAAAATATTATTTTCTGTCTTTCGTGGCATAACACCTCCAAAAGGGATCCTGACAGCACCTCTAGCACAAGTAATGTTGTGAGAGTTACTTGTATTACGAGTACTAAACCTTGACCGATCTGTCATCACCGCCTGCGTCACCGTGAAGTAGGAGCGACACGAAGCAACACATACCTCGTGCACCCAAACTCGAGTAATTTTCCTAGATAATTTCCTGCCTTGTAAAAAGCGTTCTCCCTCACTTAATTCTGCGGAGGTGCATTTGAGTGGGCTCATAGGTATACTATATGAGACCCTAAAAAACCTGCTCCTGGCAATTAAGGAAAAAAGCGGAAATTACCGACTTTGAGAGATCCTTTCTAAGTTTAATTACATGGGTTAATAGTTCCTGACCCATTCCGGAGAAGTCATCGGGTTGGGAGGGACGTCTTCGAAGGAAGAGGGACAGGAACTTAAAGCCTCCCTGTGTTCATTCCCCTCCAGTCTCTTCCCCGCCACCACTCAACCCCTAAAGCCCACCGACCACCTTGCTTGCTAACCCTCAACTTGTGTTTTCACTCTCTTTTCTGGGCCATCTGCCACTTCATCCCCTCTTGCTCCTTCCTCCACCTCCGTCCCCTTCCTTCCCCGTCCGTAGACCCACCTCTACCCTCGCAGACTCCTAATGTCATCCTTCATCCCCTACCCCCACCTCCCCCCGAACCCTCCTATGGTTCAGCCT
This sequence comes from Hetaerina titia, assembly GCA_037158775.1. NCBI lineage: Eukaryota > Metazoa > Arthropoda > Insecta > Odonata > Calopterygidae > Hetaerina > Hetaerina titia. The sequence goes on along the minus strand of CM073773.1, from coordinate 38,362,641 downwards.
TCCTCACCCCCTCCCGCCGGCCTTTAGCCCTCTCATCCCTCCCTCTCTCGGTCGCTGTGCTGGTTAGAGCGTGACCACGCGCCCACTTCAGCTGAAGAAAACCTTCCCTGTTTGAAGTGGTGAATGTTATATTTCCCCAAGGCCTTTTCCGTCGTCATCCTTATTTCTCTCTTCCCCTCGTTTCTTTTCCTCCTCTCATCTCTGCAGCCCCTCTAACCCTCTGCCCTCGTTCCATTCGCACCCATCTGATTTTGACCCCGCTTTACTTCTCGCAATGCTTGTCCCCTTTCAGTCGTGCGGGAGGGAAATATTTGTGTGCAATCCAACGCATTATTTCAAGTTATACCACCTATTTAATACGTCAATATTACCAAATGATGTTCAGAATTCGTAGGATGTGATGTACGGAGTGCCTCGGAGACATATCAAAAATATAGAGGCAATTTTGAGCAGTCGCGAAGAAAGTATTTATTTTCCTTACGGGCTAAGGTACTCTATACCATCTTACAATTAAATAAAATTCGTCGGAATGTCAGAAAAATAATTACCGAGAATAGCAGTTGCCTCTGAGTATAAGGAGTCATACTCAGGGCCATTAGAGTGAGCAATTGAAAAAACACAAACATTTTGGTGTGAGCTTCGGATCTAATGTGGCAAAAGTTGAGCGAATTGAAAGGGATACTTAAGAATGGGAAAAACAAAACTTTTCTGGTACAGCTGACAATTCCCAGGTTAAGCTCTGAAAAACAAATGAGAGATTTATTTTATGTAGCTTAATTCATTGGCCTAGGGTATATTATCTGCGTTTGCACCATTCAATACTTCACCCTCGTTCGCTATTCTTTTGGTTGCAGTTTGCCTACATTCATGACTACTTCGAATATGAATATCAAAAAATAGTCGACGATTCCATAAGGCGATGTGGACGGACGGTATTTCACGAGTAATTTGTACGAGGACTGTATATGACGACAGTTTACGGCATATAGATTTTCGCAATCCATCGACTCGCATTTATGTACAGCAACTATTTAATATTTTGAATGCAATATTGGCGAAATTGCCGTTTCAGATATACTCACCCTCCTTCCTATCCAACCTCCATATTTCTAGAGAATTAAAGAGTCGAAGAGTCGATATACATATATATATGTATAAAATTTAATGCTGAAAATTTAAAATTAACGTCTCGTTGCTTGGAGGTTTGACATCGCTATTCGATGTCGCATGAACATCCCGCATCGAAATGACATTCGGTGCGGTCGTGCGATCACAATATCGAAGAGACCCACTTGCTTTATAGCTCTGCTTTATGGTTGTCGCACAGGTAAAGCACTTATCTCCTCCTCCTCCCTACTTTCCAACCAGCCTTTCCCTCCCGGCCACTAGAATGCCATCGCTCTCGCCTCTCTTCCTGTCTCCACTTTATTTGCTGCGTCAACTTCCGCTCTTCTTTTTTCCAACCCCCACTTCACTCCCATCTCCCCTCCTCCCAAAAATACATACTTCCATCCTTTCCTGCCTCTACTCGAACCGACGGTTGCTCTTTCCTCTCGGGGGAATGTAGAGGTTCCTGGATGCCTGGGGCCGATACATTTTCCCACCGGAAGGAAAAATACGGGAATGGAATATTTTTTTTTGAAAAAACATTACTTCGAGGATGATGCATGGAAGGGGAAGTCCCAGCAGGCACGTTAAAGCTTTTTGGCCATACCTGCTCCTATCACGGCTTCGCCGACGATGATGATGCGATAAACGCCGGCGATTTGTAGCCCTTCCCGCAAAATCATAACATATAGATGTCTCATACTCATCCCCGATGGGTCTCTTTCTCAAAGTTCGAGTTGAAAGTCCAGCTTCGCGGTCGTAACTTGGTAGACAAGCATCCCCCGAAAGGAAACGTAGGACTCACTCACGTGTCGTTTACTATCTGTAGCTTGGAGGCCCCTCGTTTTTATCTGAGGAACGCTGTTCAAGTTCTATCTGAGAAATTTGATTTTTAACCTGAGGACTCCAAACTTGTAGACGTCTTGACAGTGAGCTCAAGAGCCCCAGGTTGAGGTCGCAAACATGACGGAAACCCCTCAAGACGATCCACATGCACAGGTCGATTTCAGATGTCTTTTTTCAGGAGTTTATTACAGTGATATTTGCAATTTGTCTGGATAGAGTGGAGGCCATCTGTTTCTATGCTGATTCAAATATTGAAATGGATCTCGATATCCATAAAATCAATTAAATATAAATAAATAAATAGATATATATATATATATATATATATTTGTGTGCGTTTGGTCAAATTTGTAGAATATATAGGTTTAACAGTTTTTATAATACTCTTAACATTAACTTGACCTTCAATTGGTTAAATAAATAAGGCCAAACCAAACATGTTTAATTTTTGATTGAAAATGTATTTTGTAAATAATTCTCAATGTCACTTTAAAATATTTGTCACGGTCGGCCATGTTTTACGTTCCCTTTTTAGCTTCGCTCGGGACCGTTGCAAATATTTTCCTGTCCTAGTTACCGGAACTAGTCCTAATTTCTAAGAAAAACCGGATAAATAAAAATGAGTTATCAGTAAAAAGGGTCTTGGCATAGAACTACAATAATGAAAGAAGGAATGAATGAAGTAGACTGTATTTAATACAACTTATTAAAATACTATATATCCTCATGTGTAAGCATAGGGATTGATTCTGCACCTTGTAGTATCCTCTCTTCATATCGCTAAAAGGTTAGTAATTTAATGAGGAATTCTATAATTCAAATGATTTTGTGAAACTGTTGCAGTTTTGCACCATCGTATTTTACACCAGCACCACCACAATGTTTACCACCACCGTTACCAATTACAGCATCTTAAGTTACACTTTATATCCAAGAATAGCCGAGCCTATAAAGCTCACAATTTAAACAGGTATTCAACATATTCAAAATTTTATAATACGGCTTTAGCGAACAAGTAATATGTATTATTATGCAAATCCATTAATGTTGTCCTATAAATTGAGGAGCCTGATAACCTTCCCTCATGCTAGAAGTCAGTCGCTGTGCCCCCAAAGACTCGATTCAGCGTGTACATTAATAGATTCTTATCAAATTTCCATAATAATCTTGTATTGTTCACTTTAAATGATTTCTTTGTAGAAAACATCTCTTTCTCAAATCTCTGGCCACACACTGTATTCACTTGTGTTTTCTCACTTGGGTTGCTATTTTTGGAGGGTGAACTTATCAAGTGTGATAGAGCTAAAATGGAAATGCATTAGGTTGAAATGCTAATTCTGATTCGCATCCGAGTTTAATGTAGAAATCCTCGAGATTTTTTTTGTTCCCACTTCACCCTCATCCCGCCTTTAAAAATATTCCATATTCAACCCATCGTGGCTTACATACCTTCAAACTCATTCCCCCTCGAAGCTTTCGAATGTTTGAATAGGTTTCCTCCTCTGTTTGCTTTATTCCCTGTTTCCTCTTCCCTTCATTTTCCCACTCTCCTCAAAAGGTTACCCTACGCCTGTTCGTCATCAACATCGATTTGCTAAAAAGATTCTTTTGCCTACTCTCAGTTCAACCAGCTACCCTGTTATCTCTCCCTCCCTTCCCGTTTTATCGCTCAGGTCTTATGTAACCCGTAGTGGAGGTAGAGAATTTCTCACTTGAAACTCTTCCTTAGGGGAAAACATGATAATTTTTCTATTAACGTAAAGAGAGTTGTGCTTAAATTCCATCTTTCAAATAGCTAATGGATACTTTTCCTAGTAGGTTTTTGATGAGGACGCGAAAACCTCTGCATAATTATCATTCAAAACCGTTCAATTTGGACTTCCTTGCTACCATTACTGACGTCGAATTGGGTGGAATATAAAAATTGTCATTTAAAATGTTCATTTTGTCTCGTATAATCGTATGTCCATGGTCTGGTATCCTGTCTATAAAGAGGATTTTAAAATGTCCTTTCATGGGTCTCGTTTTATGAACATGATCAGACTTCATCGGTAAGCAGGACTTGAGGCATTGTGTTCTGATCTTTTAGAAGTGCCTAAAGGTGATGGTTCTAGTTTCTCAATTTATTCCTAAGCGTATACAGCCTGAATGAGAATTGTCACGGAACATTGACGAACGGTTTGAGCGAAAAATCTGCGTGAAAAAGCACAGCTGAGTGAACGTCGGCGCTGACCTCGTGAGAGCATTCTCTACTCTTCTTTAATAATCCACAGCACGATCCAATTTTTTTTCAAGTCCCGGTATCTTATGGCAAGTCCTCACTGTAAATCCCTTTCAGCTCCTCTCACTTCGTTCTCGGTTCATTGTTCCTCCTCCCTGCGAACACTTAAGGATTCAAGCTTGTGATGCAACATGAAGTTCTATTAAAATAGCTTGCATGCGAAATTAAAAAGAAATGTCCTCGTCAATGAAAGCACTGAACGTACTCAGGCAATGCAGATGCGAAATCGTTTGACTAACGTTGCCGTCAGGTATTGGATGAGAATATAAAATGTGAGAGCTATACAAAATTCTGGAAAGGGCTTGAATGTGAATCATGTGATTGGATTTATGATTGAGTGAGTGGAAAGCTTACGGAGACTGAGATTTTCACATAAGCGCCATTACCTATCTTTAAGATTTAAAGTTTCCATACTTTAAAAGGGTAACTGTGATCTATTTAGTATTTCTACGCATTGCCCTGAAGGCTTTATCACGCCAAAATTCGTTGAGCATTTAAATGAAAACGTGAGCACGCTCCGATGAATACGAAACCTTTCAATGAATTAAACTAGCTATCTCAAAACAATTCATCTTATCACATATGATGAATTATGATTTATCACATATACCATGAATTATGGAATGATTAATGGGAAAGGGTTGAATCAGTCATTAGCAATTAAATTATCCCATCGTCAATCATATTTATTTAGTATATATTGCCGCATGCCAAGAGGTTCATCATAGAATTGCACACATTTTCCCGACGACGCAGTTCCGTTTCACGGTGAGTTATTGTTTAAAAGAACAAAAATATTTATGTAAACGCTTTATAAAAGATTATTCTTGAAAATTAATACATTTTCAGCTCTAGGTTACACTTTTTTCATTTCATTTCACTTGCGTGTCAGAGGGTATTCAAAGTTAACGAATGACCCAAAAGGTGCGGAAATTTTTCCAGATCACTTTAATATTCTATTTTTTAACCTTTTAATTATTAATTGTGAGTCTTTCTATCATAGCATGTCATTAAAAATAACTTGGCCTCAGATTTCCTACATTTCATATCCGGCTAACACTCAGGTGCAGTCGTAAAATTACTGTGGACAAACAAACTGTATACTTTCTGTCAGTGTACACTTATTATTGGCTAATAAGGTTAAAATTTGAATTATATAATTGCATATATTATTCTTTGATTTATTGGTAATATTTATAAATGGATTTTATAGGACAAGGTATATTATACGCATGAATTTTTTGTCTTAAAAAATCCTGAGTGGTCAGGTCTATAATTCTGGAATTAATATTAAAAATTTGACGATCTACGTTTCTGTTTCTGCAGTTTGGCGACTGAAAAACAAACTGTTACGCGATTTCTCTATATTTTGTTACTCGATATTGGTTTTATTTATGTGTTTTTGCAAAAATTTCTATTCAGCTTCGACATATGGCGCCAAACAAGAGGAAAGGCAGTAGTAACATCAATCAGATATTGTTTGTTGCTCCATGATGCTCTTCGGAAAACTGCAATGAGTCAGAATTTTAAGCGTATATAAGAACTTAATTATAAAACGAGATTTTCTGAAGCTGATTTTTGCAAGGGACATGGCATTTTCGCATGGAACAGGAGAAGAAAATGTGTAAGATTTGGAGTGCATCATTTTATTTCACGAAACGAATAGTCATCAAACGGAATTAAGAATAATGATTGAGTCCATTATCAGCCATAATTACAATTTGTCCTAAAATGTATGTGCCGTACACATCACGGGACTACTCAATCGTTCAATCTGTGCAGGAGGCTTCACAATGAATATGACTATTATGGTATCAAGTTTGCAAACGCAGAAATTGTCACCAAGAGCCGTTAGAGTGTAACTTAAACCACAGTATGGGTCATTTTCGTCTTTAAAGTTATTCCTTTGAGTTTCTTGTTTTCGTCTAATTACCCAATCGCGATCGAGTGGGATATTAGAAACGAATCGATCACTAGCGATGTCACCATTGTAAAATAGTGGGATATATTTACTAGCCAACTCATACGAAAGCGCGAGGGTCTATTTCAATTGCATGCGGAATTTAATTATAAACTACGTCGTTATCCATAATTATCTTTGGTAGGCCATTATACATTCAAATAGTTAAGATGAGCATGAGTTAGCGAGTTTAAAATGCTGTCGCAAGGAGCTGATATGCATTAGATCTCGAAGAGCAATTACTCGGAAGTGATTATTATAAAGTAATGTGAGACGGGCAAAATTGGCCCTCGATCCAACCATTCCGTAGATCCTACCCTGGCCCTGCACCATTCAATTAGCCCGTCCGAGCTTTTCAAGTTTGCTCGCCCTGCATCAGGAAGTCCGCTTCAAGGGATCGAAGCCCGACGCCGCCGCGGATTTGTATTCATAGAGCCTCGTCCATCACCCGTGGCCTCGGCACTGATTGCGGGATTTTTCGGACGCGCGGCAGCAATCAATTTATCCCCGCGCGCGCATGCATACGTCCCTTCTTATTTCTTACCCTATTCCCTCATCGCTCCGCGCCTCCTCCTCTTTCTTCCCGAACCCTCCCCCGAAAGTCTCCCGCGCCACTAATTCCATCTCGCCTATCAATCATCCCCCCAACCCTCACCGCCCCTTCCTCCCAGTCCATTTAGCCACCACCATTTCGATTCCTTCTCTACGTCTCTCTTTCCGTTATTCTTTCTCCTTATCTTCCCACATCTCCGCGCCCCATTTTCTCTCTCTCTTCCTCCTCCATTCATTTCTCTTCCCTCCCTTCATCTCCCCGTTCGATCTTCTTACTCCCCCTCGCCTCCCGCCCTCTCCCTTCCGTACCATATCAATCATTTATCCATTAACGCAAACCGCAGAGAGCGTTATCTTCGCGGGGCGGGGGTGGAGTGAGTGAGGGGGACAGGTGCTGTAACAGTTCTCTAGTCTCCGGCGTCGGAGGACCCCCAACGCCCTCTCTCTCTCTCCCCCTGTCGCTCGCTGAGGGGTTGGGATTACGTCCGGTGGACAGTAAATGGGAGGGGCTCAGGGTTTAGAAATGCCCAAGTTGCCGGGTTAATTGTTCGCCCCTCTCCGGTCAGAGCAGTCGTTTTTCTTCTCCCCTCCTCTCTAGGCAGTGGGGGAAAAGGAGCGTCAAACCGCCTTGGAAACGAATATCTTTCATGGTAATTTTTTTTAAGTGAATGGAACGTCCGAAATAAAATTTTCACGCGATGCGACACCGAACGAAACTAGCTGCCCGCGGTTCTCGTTCACGTTCGTTTGTTGGTGGGGGTGGATAAAACCCCCCTAAATCTTCGTGAGTTGTCGCTAGTAGTGAACGGTTTAATTGCATCCACCTTCATCTTTCTAGGTGAATTCTTTGATGAGGCGAAAATTCGAAGAAATATATTAAAATGGGAAATCTCGGAGCAGCAATGCCGATGATTGCAACGTTCGGTCATGTTTGAGGTCACGCTCACATTTTGGTTTCTTTAATAAGTACGTCTCATCGATTCACGACTGTTTGATGTCGCGTAGGTAGTATTAGATAAGTGGCATTTGTAGCCAATAAACCACGCCCATAAATAAGTAATATTGGGATAGAAAAATATATATATATATATATATATATATATATATATATAGAAAATAGAAATATATATATATATATATATATAGAATATATATATATAGTATAAATATATAGAAAATAGTATTGGTAATATACTTGGTTTCGTGACCTTATATCCATTAAGCAGGTCATAGAGTAACCAACGGAGATGATTTGTGAGTTTTTCCACCGCATTTCCTATCGCTAAAAGTTCAAACGGAGGAAAAACGAAATTATTTCTTTTTCCCAACATTTTTTCTCACTATCTGCGAATATCCTAGTGAATTGTGATTGCATCAAGAGATACTATATAACCGCTATCAGAATGAATTTTATTATCGTGGTTCATTCCTCCGCAATTCAACGAACGATTATTCCTTGACCTCTTCGATCGCCATTGATTTATTAACAGCAATTTGAAACATTATTGTGTGTAAAGTCTTTCTTCCATCATTAGATAACTTTGAAAACTTTGGAATTGTAGCTTGAATTTTAATTCATCTTAAATTTTAAGCGTAATCCTTTAATTGTTACGCAGTAAACATTTTGTGTTAAACATAAGGAATTAAGGCTCCTGGCAATAAATGCTGGGTTTCATAGAACTAACTGTAACGTGAATCATAGCTTCTAGCGGAATATGCTGGGATAAACAATATTTTTTGGCACCCGTAATCCATTGGGCACTGTGCAGTGGAATACGAGACGGATACTATGGATTATGTTTAAATTTAATGAGACACACATATGCTAAATCTGAAACAAAAACATTTCGGCCGGTTCGTGTAGTAGAATGTTTCAAAAATATTATTTAGCAATTTTAAAAATATTCTTTTTTTACTATAAGGTCTGAAAAATAAAGTAATACTTCATAGTCACTTCATTACCTTAGACTGAGTTTTAACATGAGGCATTATTCATGACTCTGCACATTTGTTTACACATATGTGTTTTAATTTATGTATCGAAAAATATACATAATTTTTTAAAATTTAATACATATATATATGTAAATGTATATATATATATTATAGAAATATAAATGAAAACATACGTGTAACCATATGTGCAGAGTCATGAATAATGCCTCATATTAATATACATATTAAAGACATATATTTGTGTAATTCTAATCACGGAATTGTGTGTACCGAGGTGCATATTGTGAGTCCATGTTTATTATTTTTTTAGCAATTTCCACTCAAGGGTTTAGGTTCTTTGTTTGGCAGAATTGTGGCTTCGACCCAATGTACTTGTATCCTAGGCGTATTCTCAGATGTGAGATAGGATTTCGCCATGCTCCAGGGCATGCATTGTTGCCGACCACGGCCTTCTCTGTTCTTCTCCCGAGCCGGAGACTCGTGGCCATAGTATCCCGCCGCCAGGGTTTCCCCATTCGTTTAACAGGCATGTCCCTTGCATGCTCCACGCGTACACCAAGGTCTGTCTGTCATTCTTCACTTTTGTTTGCTTTTGTTGTACTTACCGCAGGGGAACTCGTTGTACGTGATTTCGGTCTAATACAACGGTCTCAGGGGAAACATGACTTCACACCTCATTTGTCATTGCCTCAGACGCGAAACATTGCATACGATCCAATCAATGAATTCACTAAGGGTTTTATTTTAAAACTCTGCCATATTTTACTGATCTTTTTAAGGTATGTGGTTTATGAAGAGCCCTATATGTGTAGGTACATATTATTTTCCTGTGATTAGTTCTTTAGAACCAGCAAAATTAGATTAAGCCAGACTTCATTCTAAGGTTGGTACTAAGGGAGATGTGGGAACTAATTGACATGATTTTGTTTGTTTTAAATGTAGTTGCAATATATTTTACGGTAATTGTCCTCTGGCTCATAAACATCACACTGCCTGGGTAAATCTGAGGGTGCTCAGAGGCGGGAACAAACCCGAGACCTCGGCACACCCTTGTGGCGGCTGGTGGGGTATTGTATAGATGTGGATAAGGTGCAAGTATTATTTAAAAAAAGTTAATCCTCAGGTATATATTATTATAAATAAAATCTGAAATCATCTGGAATCAAATAGGGATTGGTGCCAATCAAAGAATTGGCATCTTTATAAGAGTTTTCCAGTCTTTACCTTTTGGAAATGTTTTATCACCATTTCCAACCAAACCAAACTTAAGTTATCAACGTGAAGGTCGGTTTGATGGATGATGGTACAGTTCAGCCAGTACGATGCCCAACAGCGTTTTGAAATTCACTCATCAGAGTAGGGGTATTCTTTCCCTGTTCCGTCTGTGGTTTCCCAGGAAGTCTGTCCTGGTACTCGAAAAAATCATCCAGCTAGGATAAAGTGGAGGGTTCCCAGAGGCGGGAATAGAACCCTAGCCCTCCGGTGAGTAGTCCCACGCCCTACCCACTGGACTACCCTTAATCATCTCGATTAATGGAATGTATATACTATTCTACTGCATGATATTTATTGAAATTCAACCATAGTTTTAAACCGAGCGTCGTTTTGAGATATGCCATCATTAAACCTATGGGGATGGCAGTCAATTATTGATAAATAATGGCAGTAATCAAATTAAAAGTTGACTTTATATAAAGTACCCATGATAATTTTGTAATCAAAATTGTATTAAAACTAGCATTTATTTCTTTCGACAATCATTTCACATGATTCTATGAAATTACGATTCACCAATGCTCAATCGGGCGTACATTAAACGTTATAGGTTTGGCTCGTCGCTCTTTACTGCGTCTTCATCTGAGTTTCTCCTATTGATAGATTCTATTTTAATTGCTATCAAATAAGTAAAAATATAGTTTCTCTTAAAGTTATGTTTTTTTTCCTACATACGTATACTTTTGAAGAATCATGTACGATTTTTTCCCATAATTTCCTGAATTACATACTTGTAAAATGTTGCTATTCCCACGTCATAAATGCACGGATTACCCATAGGCTACATTCTACGCTAAGGCAATTTCATTAGCCATTCTTCATACCAGCCCCAAAAACTTGATACGACGGTGCAAAATTGTGGCTTCACGTTATTTGAACAGGTCAGATGTGGTCAGGCGCACTCAGAACCAGGCAAGTCCTGGACACTACTGGAGTAAGCAAACCCTTACTTATAATCCACCGAGATGGAAATGGAGGGTAGGGGTATTACAAACTTATTACGGAGTACTGGAAAACGCTCGCCTCAGGAAAGGTGAAAGCTCTATCTTTAGGGTGCTCTTAAACAGATGAGGCTTGATGGTCGCTGGTGAGAAGGGGGTTCGAACGGAGATGGATAAAAGGTAGGCAGGAATGGGAAAGGAATGAGGAGGAAGAAGGAATAAGGGGGAATGAGCAAAAACCCTTCCCTCAGCACTTCTCCCTAACATCAATGAACCTCCGAGGAAATTAGAAAAGGCGCTTTGTAATGAATTGCCGCCTGTCTGTCAAGAAGCGGACAAGGAGTTTCCGAGAGGATTGATTTAAAAGCGGTTTCCTGGCACACTTTTCTTGCTAATGCTTCTTTTCCATGCGTGCCACGAGTTTGCACGAGGAAGAATATTTCACTGAGGAAAATATTGCATTGAAATTGGTCATGCGCGTGATTCGTAGCGTTAATTGTCAAGTAGAATTAGGAGTATATTTTTGAACTACGAGTCTTAAAAATGATGACAGCATGTCATTCTAAATTTCCATTCCTACAAAATGGACGACGCAATAAATATTCATGTATTCAAAGGTATATTCATCTGACTGTTTGACTTCCGCAATGAAGTTTTTTTTATTATTTCATTATTAGTTTAGGTCAATATTTGGAATGAAGAATACCCACGTTATTCTTTGCTGTTTATTTATTACGTTTTGAACTAGTGTCACCAAATACTTCATTCGTGGCTTTGCGGTCCTTTGCCGCTTTGATCCAACTAGAATATTTTAGCCAATCCGTTCACTCGCTCGCTTTTGCCCTTTTTCATATAAAGGACGTCATATTATATTGAGATTTTAAGAGGTATTTTTTTATTAGAGTATGTTCTTTATCGGCAATCGCAACAAACTTTTTTTTCTCGTGATGTGAAAGATTAAAGCTAACTTTTATCTTTCGGTTCATTTGAACTCATGAATATTTGTATATGCAATGATGCCGTAATTGACGTTGAAAATTAAATAGTAGAAAGAAATTCAGTAATGAATTTTCTACTTGCATCAGAGTAATCACTCACTGTTCTCATACTTTTTCTCCCGTGCCTGTAAACTCGTGATCATGAGCTAATTTGTAATGGTTTTGCGGTTTTAGTTGCTTTGGATGATCAAAATCTAATTTTAAATTTCGTTGTTCAGCATAATTAAATTTTTATATGTTTATATGTGGTACTGTCCCAGTTTTTGTTAGAAGTGAAACGTATTGGGTTGCATTTGGATTAAATACAACGTAAATTGAGCCTATTGTCCTTTAAAATATTTTCTAGTGGCGTTCTGCAATAGCCAGTGAGCTTAATTTTGGGTGAAAGTTTGATAAAATAACACAAACACTCGAAAATATATGCCTACATTCCTACCATTTTGGTATCTCTAATGGATTTCTACTCACTGGAGCCCTGACTGTGAAATTTCACATAGGTAATTACCACAGCATACGAATAATGCCAAGTTAATTCATCTTCTAGGCTATGAGTCATTGGCGAATTTAGGAGAATTTCGAGGTTGGAGCCATTTCTATATGATCAGAAATAATTTTAATAAGGTGACTTCAAAGAAAATTGAAGAGCATACAAAACTTGAACCCATTCACATCAAGTTAAAAATCACCAAACGGAGGGATGTGTGCCCCGCTCCCGTGAATCTGGCCCATACAGGGGCACTCAACAATTTTCAGTCCCCGTACGTACCCCCTTGCCTTTTGGTCAATAAGTATTTGAGTTTATCATACATGTTGAAATAAATAAAATCATAAACACAGTAATCGACCCGATTTGGTAGGGGATGTTAAGAGTTCACACGCTACTAAGCCCGACTGCTTGTGAAATTAACACATTAGGGTACGGGGACCAGTTCCTTTCCCTCTGCCCATAATGTTTCCCCAGGAAGATCTGGTACCCGAAAAATCGCAAAGATTGGTTGGAGCTGAGAGTATCCTGCCCGGAAATCGAACCTGAGCCTTTCGGTCGGTAGTCCAACGCGGTAGTCTATCACACAGTGGACTACCGCGAAACACGCACAGTAACTTTTAACGGAGCCATCCGCTAAATTAGCAGAACAATGCAACAATTTATTAGTGTCATCAATCATCATCCCGATCAAGGCGAATAATTTTTAGTTTCTAAAATGGTTGCATTGCAAAATTTATAAAAATCCTAAAACACTTTATTTGGCAAATGTTAACAGTTCATTTGGTTGATAAAAATGGCTATTATTTCCTTCATTTTTTTAAAACGTTTACAAGAATACAGCGAAATAAATTAGTGAGTGGGTTGGGGATCCCTCCCTTAGGCCACAAAATGTCGTGCCGGGCCAGATTCGTTCTGCCATAGACTGCTGTTCACGAGTTAAGACTACTGTTGGCGGGTTAATACTCAGCAACGGAAAGATTAGTCGAATTGTCTTACGAACCAACAGGTTATTGGAGAGGAACGACCCCACCCTCCCAAGTTGCGACGCCAAGTGCTGCGAGGCGCGGCCGCACCTGCAGCAGGGGTGTCGCCACCCACGAGAGACTAAATCCATTTGCGTGGTACGCGGCGAGGATCTCCTTAACGCTCTCTAGTAGGCTGGGGGAGGAGTAGAGGGAAGAATCCTGTAAATCACTGGCGGGGAACGTCCGCTGCACGCGTGGAAAGCGCCACATCCTTTTCGCTTGCGAAACTCGAGGAGGGCGAGAGAACGACACCTGTCTTGAAGTTCCGCGAAGGGCGTCGATGAAGTCTCGGCACACCAACGGCGAGAATTAAAAAAAAATCAAAATAAAATGAAAGGAAAATGGAGGGCGAACCGAAGTGCTCGGAGGAGAGAGATAGGGAGAGGGTGGCTGGAGGGTGGGGGTGGAAGGGGTGGAAAGGGGCGAAGGAGTAGGAGAAAGACGAGCGTTCAAGGAAAGGAAACTCAAGGCCAAGACTCGGATGGTGGAGGAGGGTTTGAATTGCACTCGCAAGGGGAGACGAGTGGCTCACCTGTTGGCATATCCGCCGAAAAAGATTAAAAGTGCAGGGGCGGCGGAAGGCTAGTGGGGTACAGGGGATGGATATATTGGGTGCGGTGGTGAGACACCAGTTAGGGGCACAGGCGGAGAGGGCACACGTCCATTTCGGGAGGAAGGAGGTTGGGGGCCTGTTCTTTTCGTACCACCCACCCCCTTTCGAGAAGAAGGAAAAAAAAAGATCCGTTTATTCATCATCGCTCTCTAGGGGTGGAGGAAGGTCCGGGGTCGGCCGCACCTGAGGCCACTCATTGGCCTATTCGTCGCACGTGTGACGGCGATCATTATGCGCGTGTTTCTGTCTTTCAGGCGTCTCGCAACCCCATCCTCCTCTCCAACGTTCGGATGCCGCCGCTCGCTCGCGCTCCTTCGCTCCCGCCGGGCTCCCCACTCGTCCCGGCCGGCCCCTTCCTCGTCTGTTCTTCGGCGGCCACCTCCCTCCCTTCCACATGCGCCCACGGCTTAGCAGCCTCTCCTCTCTCCTATCTTGTCGTGCGTGCGCTCAATCACCGGGACTGCCGATGTCGAAGTAAACACTGTTCTTTTACGAAGCGGATACGGGATGTTTTAGCGAGAGTCACCGCGGAAATTATGTCGGGTGGTGCTCGTCGGATTCGACACCTGGAAATAACCCCTTGGCATTGAAATGTCTAAGAAACATTAGTGAAATACGATTTCCAGTTTTTTTGTCTCGTCAAGCACTACATATTATGGTAGATAATTTTTAAATGCGACGTTAACCGAGGAAGCTCTTTTGCGAATCTTATTCAAGCGTTTAAACACTACACTTCACTCATTTAAATAATTCATTCCCCTTTGAGGGCCTGTGGCAGGGGATGTTATTTCACCGGATGTTTGAAATTAACTATTTGGTGACTAGTAGTTTCCCGAACATATTGACTTTTGGGAAATCCTAATTATCTTGTGTAATTTTTCGTGTTGTTTTAATGTAAGGTTATGGGGAAAATGTTTTCTCAAAGCGAATGCTCCGTTTGGCAGTAATTCCGCTTTTACCTCACGTTGTAGTCCCGCTCATAGTTGACTACAAGGCTAAAGCCATTACCTTTTTTCCGTCCCCTTTAGACGCAAATAATTAGAATTTATTTAATACTCATGCAGGTGGGAATAGGAACGGAGTAATCTAATCAATCGAATTTATATGTTTCCGTGAAGCATATTTTGATGGGTACCAATTTAGTTGTTTATGTCTCTGACTGAAAAAAATGAGCTTATGGCATACGCCTATAATAATCATAAAGGATAAAAACATCGTGCATTCGTAAGCATCCGTGTTCAGGCCCATCATTATCTCCTTCTTTTCCTCCACTCACCCCCACACTGCCCCCGCTCGCCTACCTCCCCTGTTATTTTTTTTACTCTCCATTTTGGGGTTCTTCCCTCATCTTGTCCAGACCCACGCGCCTCCCAAATGCAACCTCCCCTCCACCCCACCATTCTTCCTTCCACTCTCTCCTTCGTCTTTCCTTCCATCTATTTTTTCCCCATCCACTCACCTCGAGTTCGTACGCTACATCCCCCTCGCTGAGGGATGGCGAAGGAAGGTTAGAGAAAAAAAAGCGATGCCGGAGATTTCGCCGAGAAGGAGAGGGTGGGTTGGTTTGCTCTTCGAGCAGTTGCAAGGACCAGTTACCGGTTCAGAGCAACGGGCAGATGTCCAGCCGGAGCAAGAGGGCCCAAAGCAAAAGCGGGGGTGGAGAGAGGGGAAAGAAGTTGGACTCCTTCGACACCGGCGGCCTGTCCCGAGACCAGATGGTCGGCTTTTCCCTCTTTCGGCCCACGCAAATCTCCGACCCTTACCCCACCCGCCACACGTCTTTTTCCTCTCCCCGCGTCCCTCTCCCCTCCGTTTCTGTTTACTCCATCGTCTCCCTCGCCGGACTACCTCCTCGGCTTTCAGAAGACACAAATACACACCTGCTCCCTCGGGAAGAGACAAACACCAACCCGCCTTGTCGTTGTTGAAATACATTCCTCCCACCAGTTGTTCGAGCGTCGCCAAAATATCCTTCCGCCACGCTGGTGGGATAATTAGGTGGTGGGAGAGGGGTCCTCACCATCCACCGAGAGGTAATTATGCGGACGGAATAATTTCAAAGGTTCCGTCAGCATCTAATGTGATGAACAAGTAATTTCCGACATTCACGATGTGGCAAATAAGAAATAGACACTTCGCCAAAAGTTCGTGTTGACCACATCCATCACAGTAATGAGGTTAAAGAGATAAACAGCCTAAACCTGCCATTTTTCCTGCGATCAATAAGGAATTAGAATAATCGTCCCTGACGGCGTTGAGGAAACAATTTTTTAATGCTGCGTAGGCTAGTAATATTTAAGACTCTGATACGGTACCGCATTTGATTTTCGAAGAATTTTTAAAGAGAAAAGAGCAAATGCTCAAAACTATGTGTACATGCTTTATTATGGCGGTAACCTCCCCGGTTAATCGCTTGCAATGGCAGATCATGACGGGAACAACCACCATTCGTCAGCTGTCTGCAATATCAATTTTTTTCCTCCCCTTCCTCCATCGGCATTCATTCTTCCGTTAAGATGTTAAAGGCGGGATCGTGCCTTTTATGACACGTGCAGTTTTATTCGTCTACAATCTTTTGTAGACGCATGAGCAGCTAAGAAAATAGATAGTAGAGAGGGTGGCGAAAAGAAGACCTCCGCTGTAAAAGAAATATTTTTTGTGCCCAGTGTCGCCCTGAAAGCAGCGGTGCTTTTCAAAGGCTGGGAGCGAGAGCGCTCTCTCCCCAGTTGGCCGACGTTTTACAGCGTCCATATTCCTTCGTGCAACATAATCGCTCCCCTCTCGCACCTGCTTTACACCGTTCTTCCTCATCCAAGGAACCCGTCTTCGTTTCTTTTTATCGCTGCACATTAATGGAGCATTGATTTCTGCCTTTGTTGGTTTTCGGTTTTTCTTCGGTCGCCCATGGTACCCCCACAATGGCCCCGCATATTAGGCTTAAATTGCGTTCTTTATCCTACTGGTTCCGATTCCAGCTTTTTCGTCTTTCATCCACGCTTAAACCTTACTTAAACTCTTACCTGAATATGTGCATATATATATATATATATATATATATATAAATATATATATATATACATATATATATATATATGTATGTGTGTGTGTGTATGATTTATTCGAAGTAACCCGGAGTTGTTAAATAAAAAACTTAGACAGCAACATAAAATATGAGAACACATAAAAGGAACATTAACACGTTATTTCTTGATAATTCCGTCGAAATTATCATGAAATAACGTGTGAGTGTTCCTTTTATGTGTTCTCATAATGTGTGTTGGTGTCTAAGTTTCAATATATTATATAAATATATATATATATATCTTATATATTTGTAAGCATATATATATATAATAAATATCTTATAAATTTGTAAGCATATATACCTGTGTACGGTCATTGTAGATAGATGCAGATATACGAGGTATCGTATGAGGTTCGTCACAAGCGTGGCGAAGGCATTTATAAAACTTCCAAACACAGAAAAAACTCAACATTTTGTTTTTTTTAATCTTTCCTTGCACTAGTTGACCACGTAGGTTTGCTACTGCATGCCTAACTGCATGTCCACTTAGCCGAAAAATTATTATTTACATCTCTGTTACCTGATGATGTTTAAAATAGCCGACATGAACCCTAAGACTGCACTATCCGAAATTTCCTTGCTCTTGAGTTTCTATGTCAATCAATTGAAAACGGATTATTTAATTTAGCTTGTAGTTTTTATGGCTAAAACAAACTAGAAACTAAAGTATAAAATTAACACTTAATAAACACAAAACATTGTGTAATTACTCTACAGTTTGCTTCTTAAGCAAGGGAACGGAAATCTGTAAACCTACGAGAATATAAACGGCTCCAACTAGCAAGTTGATCTTAATACGCTGATACCGGTGGCGGCGGGGTAATATCCTCACATGCAATTCCAAGGGTCGTGTGTTCGATTCCCGCATGGGTGGGTTTTCCTCCACCTAGGTTTTTGAGTGTTTATAATTGTGACCATTGACAAATGTAATAGTCCGATGTAAAGTCAAAAGGTGTTGTTTTTGGTCTAACGCTAAATAAATAATAAAATACAAATAAATTTCTAGTTTCCTAAATAAATTTTCGGACAGCTATTAATTTTAATTCATGCTACACAAATTCATATTAGTGCCTTTGCACAGAACGGTGTAACTCATGAATATGTTTTCTTCAAATAAAACGGCTCCATAGTATCAACGTATTTAACCATTAAAATTACTAGTAGTAAGTATGACATGATTAGATATAATGACAGCATAAAAAATTGAACGTTAGGACATTCTTGCCGGATTTTGGATCCAAATTATACGTAATAACATGTGCAAACAAAAATGTCCACCATAAACCACTGTCTACCTGACTACAAGACTTCATTTGCCGCGATTCTCAGGGATGACTCTATCCTTACACTAAGTTGGCTTGTTTTTGTATTGCTATATTATAATGTCTCAATGATATTCCATAGATTGCATATTATAGGTAATTTCCAAATTAGCAATTTTGTTGATACGATATCACTACTAATTGTGCTAGTCTCTTTCTACAATTTTGACTTCCTTAATTTTTAATCGCTTAAAATGACACTTGGTTTTTGTAACTCCTATTCAATCACGTACATTAATTAAGTAGCCATGCGCGTGTTTTACATGCCTGGTTTGGATATACCTCCTGTGAGTGTCTTGTAGGGTATCACGCAGATTTTGATAGTAATAAAGAGGAAGAAATAAAGACAAACAAGAGAGGATTACTTTATAACAATGCCTTTTCCAGATAAAATGTACTTGTTTACCATACTCATTGATTTCTCTTGTCAATATAATTCGGTTAGGTACTTATTTTCATAATTTTCTCATATCAGTGACTACTGCAAAGACCGCGTGTCGAGAAAACATTGCAGTAGCTCTCTAATTTTCTTTGGTAAAAACGACACATGCAAAAAAAAAATTAATGCACTGTTCATTAGGTTATCAGGAATTCCATTATTTCCCTTGGTATTCCCCGATCCTTTTATTCAGTTTTTATTAACTTTCACAGTCTTTTCATCACTTGCCTTTCCACCCGTGCCAAGAGTCCTTCTTGTCACCTAATTGAGGTCCCGAAGCGACTCGCGGCTTTATTTTTAATTCAATCGCTCGCGCCGCCGTCTTCGCTTCCGTTCCCGTTCCACTATCACCTCCTCTCCCTCCCTCCACCTCTTTCCGAGATTACTTCTAGATTCTTCTTTTTTTTTTACAAAATCTAATCTCGTATCTGGTCTCTTTCGAGGCACTCTTTCGGAAGTTAATTGGTTTGTCTCGACCAATTCCTCTAATTAAAAGCTGGAGCGCTATTTAACTTAGCTCAGTAGCCTCAAATACTAGTGATTAAATGAAAATCCTTTGATCAAAGTCGAATCGTAGGAAATCTACATCAAAATTTCAGTTGGCTGCCATATTTACTTTACTGATTAATATCCTTAGGAATTTAAAAAATGATTTGTGAGTGTTCAGAGGAAATTTCTGGTATTATATCTCTCTAAAAAGAGTTGATATAAAATTCATTTGTCGTTTCTTTATGATAAACACTCATTTTCACATTACAGAGAGCAATAATCGAATGGGAAAGCATGAGTTAAAATTGCATATGTTTACATTGATTACCGATGAACTTTTTGTTATATGTTTCACGTGGGTATATTCATTAGGATACTAACTGTAGGGCTCCGGTTTCAACTTTTGTGCGATCCCAATGCACAATTATGGACATTTCCATGGACGATGTGATTTTTCGGTCACGAGAATTTCTTGCAAGACTAAATGGTTGCTCAGGGAAACGAACCGTGAACTTCTCACGCCTTATGGCTTAGTTTGATCTGAATCCTATCTACGCTCAACTTTAAAAAAACTGGTTTGTGTCCCACCAATTCCTTCCGCCCTTATGGCTTGCGGGGTTTTGTATAGATGCTGACAACTTTGGCATGATCTATATGATGCACTTACACGTGAATTGTTGCTTCACAGCACTGGTGCAAAGAATCCGATTTAAATTGTATGCTGCACATCTGAAGGTTTTGGCAAGAATAATGCGAAATCTAATAATCATCTTGGTACTTGATGAACCAAGTTTTATCTTCAATACGTTTCTATTATCGTGTACCATATTATTTACATTTTTAAACTTATTTTGATGGTTATTACTCAATAGAATCATATTCTTCAGTTATTCTTCACCATACGTAATATAAGGGAAAAATGCACCTTAACTTAATCCTTTCAGCCTTCCACTATTAATAAATAGCCCATCATTCAGATTCAATAATGTTTACCGTTACCGTATTTCTCGATATTAATTAAATAGCGTCGTTTTCGGTGGTGTATTCCATGCATGCCTTCTGAAAACTGTGAATGAAGTTCATCAGTTTCACCTTCGCCGATTCGTACCATTTTTGCGTTCCATTATCTCTTCCTCAATTTATCAACTAATGTAATTTTTGTTGCCTTGTTTTGTTGCAAAATATTACTAGCAGTCTTTTCCCGTACTTCAGTCGAGGTTTTATAAGAAAATATTTGCATTGCACTCCTCTCCGAGGATTCCGCTAACCGAGAAGCTCTCTAGACCGTTACATAGTTTCTAAGCCACACTTGCTTCTAGAGCGAACTATAAATATTGAAAAGTTTCTAGAATGCAATCTTCAGGTAGAACAATGCGAACTGCGTTTACTATGGTTAACTATGCTCATATAAATGAAGTTTTCACATTATTCGATGCGATGATGGGAATAGGGAGCTGGCGTTCATAATTACCCACGATTGCAAACAGCAACAACGGTTAATTGTCCGTACACGTGGAAAAATTTTAAACAACAACCAAATCAATGTCGGCACCATCAGAGTTGTAAGCTATTAGCAATAGCCATCAAAACGCTTCAGTTAATGTTGACATATATTTTGGAAAATAAAAAAAGTATTCCAATAATGGTCGTGTAAAATTAATTTATATTCCATAGAAATATTGAATCGATTATGTATATTTAGAAAATTTATTTATTATGATTGTGTTATTCCATTTACCGCGCACGCCCATCGTTAATTTCTTGTTAACATTAAATTTATTAAGGGCTTCCATCCAGAAATGTTCTAAAGTTGGCTCTTGGAAAAAAACATTTAAGGACAAATTAAGGAGCAATCAATGATATATTAGGAAAATCAGCTGTTATAAATAAAATACTTAGGCTTTTACTTAACACGTAAAATTGGTAATTTTTCGTTATCATCACTTATTATTTATTCTGTTAAAATTCCAAATGTTGGTGGTGGCCATCATAGTATATCGGAATATCTCCGAAGACTTGGTTTCGATTTATTTATGGTTACGGAATAGTAAAACAAAATTTTAGTCGCATTTTATCAAATTCAAACTTTCCGGGTCGTTAGAAAGCTGACTAAACACTTTTGGGAAATAGTTTTTTACATAAATGATCTGTTTTTTTCATATTAATTATTGGTTCATACATTGGTAAACGCTTTTTGATAATTCTGTGTTGATTTTAATATTTTTAACAGGTAAAGGAAACTTTCGGCTAACTTCTTAAAAGTGTCAAAGCAAAATAAGATTTTCTTAAAGAATGGTACGCGTGTTTCTCATTCCCTAGATGAATTTATTTTCACATTCGATTTGAATTCAAAATCCCTTGAAAAAAAGTAACCGTCGGAGTAAACGAAATCATTTAGGACAGGTAAATAAAATATATGCCAGGAAAATATGCGAGCATATTTTTTGGGTAATAATTTCCTCACTTGAGATTTTACCCGCTCTCAAATGAAGCTGACAGTTTGATTTTATCCAGATGTCCATATCGTGGTTTGCTAAATACTTTAATTACCTTCCTTTCCCCGCCTTTTTATTCGTGCCAGAATGGAAAAATGGCCTCCGTTCTTATTGTGCTCATTTTTTAAAACACCTCCTTTAGTTTTTTACCCCATCCACTCTTCTCGTTTTGTCTGGAAAAAAACCCTTCACCCATTCTCTGCCTTTCCTTTTCGTTCTCTTTTCTTCGTCAAGATGATCGCATCACCCCGCAGCACATTCTCGCTGTCCCTCCTTCCCTCCCACCCTCTCCGCCCGACCTTCCTTCCTCCTTTCTCTCCACTCCACCCCTTCTCACCCCTTCCCTCACTCCCTTCACTCCTCCTCCCTCTTTAATTCCATGCCAACGTCCTTATAAAGAGAAAAAACCCCTTTGGGTGTCTTCTCAGTTTACCCCGCTTTCTCCTCACCCCTATCCTCAGAGCACACACCCCCTCCCTCTACCCTCCCTTTCCCTTCCACCACCTCTCTTGTGTTGATTTTTTATTCGTTCGTTCTTTTCCTGTTCCCTAGCACCGAGGTTTCTCGTTTTTCCTTCTTCCACGCCTCTTTGTTCCCTCCCCCTTCCCGTCTTCTCCCCATTGCATTTTCGTACGCAACCCACTCTCTTTCTTCTCCCATCTCCTTGCAGCCCATCCACACAAGTCCCCCTCCGTCTTACGCCACTCCCATTTCGTCCTACGCCTCTTCCACGTCTTCTTTTTTTATACCTGCCTCCCCCTTCGTCTCCTCCTCCCAGTTCCCTTCCTCCCGAACCAACTACCCAGGGGGGAATCCTCGAGAAGAGCACGAAATCACGAAGTCTCCCCGTCTCAACGAACACACACACGTTGGAAATTCACGCGGACAAACACGTACGCCGCCTTCCATTATCCCCTTCCCGATATACACTCAAAAATCGTCCCCGCCCCTTCTCTTTGCACAGGAACAGGGTCGGGGAGGGAGGGGGTCACCGTCTCACCCCCCTCGCCGCTCCCGACCCCCTTGCCATATTTCCCCAGACTTGCTCCTCTCGTCTCATCTGCCTCCGCCTCTTCCCATCCCCCTCCCCACTTCCTCTTCTCCCTCCCTCCCCCTCAAGACTTTCTTCCGCCCTTATTTCGTGGCATACCTTATTCCAACATTTCGCCGGGCACGTTTCAAGTTTGACCCCAAAAAAAAAGTCGAGGACGAAATCAAGAAAATCCTGCCTTCACGGCGTGTGCTGCTGCTTTTAAAATCCCCTCATCTTTTAATGATTGCACTGCTTCGTGAGGGAACTGATGCTTTATCTTGCTAATTTCAACGGAGCGAAGTTGAAGAGGACTCAAAAATAGTGTTCGCAAGAAGACCTCCCCCCTCCCTCTGTCACCTTTTTCGTCGATTTAAAATCACGTAGAATACGGCGAATGGAGTAAAAATGGTTGTAATTCTTTTTTTTGACATTCGGATAATGGGGCTGAACGTAAGAAAAGGAAATTTCCGAAATACTAAATCGAGGAGGCTGTTGTCTATGCGGAAGTTTGATCAAGAATAACCATCTCCAGTAACTGTGAAAACTGAAAATATTGAAATACATGAAATTACGGACAAAGTGGTAGATCAGTCACCGTTTTGAACCATAATTTTTGCACTGCAGAAGAACGGATACATGATTTCAAATTAATTCCCGCACCTCTCATTTAAAAGAAGAAGGAAAAAGTTAGCAGAACAATTGATTACGTTACGCTTTAGATGGTGAAATATATTAAGTCATTCTTTAAAGTAATGCTCATCGCGAGACTTTCCTTTATGTTCTAATAGATAATTTAGTGCTTCGTCTTTGTCCATCATGAAACTTTTGTTAGAGAAATGGAAAATGCTGCTATGTATCCTTTTTCAGCTGAGTTACCACTTTTAATCAAACCAAGTGTCATACCTTCTTTCGGCATCTCCAATGAGCACATTTAATCCTCGTGTTACGTCCTGAATCATAACTACCGAGCGTCTGGTATAGTACTAGTTTAAGGTAATTACGGTAAATGCCATGAAACATTTCCATTATAAATGTACCTATCATTGCGTGTTCCTCCCCCTGGCAATCGGTAAACTATTCCGCAGGCGTATAACACGAAGATGGGTGACGCTGGCCTTCTTCGAAGAGGATTTTCTTAAATTCATTCCAATCGATATGAAAACGCATAAATATTTCCTCTGCTTTGCAGTGAACCATCTGCTTGGGCGTCATTAGAATTTGCCAACAAACGCTTGCGCCAATCGACCGTTAGTGTCGTCGACCGGCCGTCTTGCAGCAGTAGGTACCAGTCAATTCATCCTTCCGGCCGCATTCTCCATCGCTAAACCCCTTTTCCGATGACAAAAGCACAGCGATCAATCATTAGAAAAAGGGAGTTTCATACTCTGTCCAACCTTAATCTTTCTCGAATACTTGTTTTTTCCGGATTTTTCGGCTTGCCTAGTCCTCCGCCTCGCTCGTTTCGGCACCGGAGGAATTCTCCCTGCTCTTATTCCGTAATTTGTCTTTTTTTCTCCCTTCTCTCTCTCTCTCTCTCTCTCTCTCCTCTTCCCTTTGCTTGAGATTCAGGCCGTGCATTCCCTTGTTTCTCCCTCCCCTGCCTTTTCTCCCGTCCGTCTACCTTAGCTCCTTATTCCGTATTCATTCTCTCAAACTTTCGTCGTCGTCCCGGCCTCCTCCTCGCCTCGAACACGACCTCTCGCGCCCCTCTTCCTCCCCCTCAACCGCCGACTCCTTTCCATCTTCCCGGCTATTCCTTTAATCCCTTCACGCTCCCTTACGCCCATTTCACTCTCGCTCTTTGATTCCGTATTCAAACTCCCCCGTCTTCTCTCTCTCTTCCCCTCCATCCTGTGTTTCTAGTCTCTTCCACCTTTCGCCAGACCATTTCTTCGCCCTTATCTGTATTCCTTCGTCTTACCGTCGCATAAACCTCACTCCCTTCTCCTCAATCTCCTCCTCCTCCCCCCTTGTTTGTTTTCTCTTACCTTTGCGGCCTACACGTATATATTCGCGAAAACGTTGAGGGGGATGGGGCATTTACTTCTCAATTTGTCCCTCTTGGAGGGAGTCTAAGGATGTTGTCCACAGTCCGGAGCTTCTTTACCATCATTTTTCCCGCTCAATTGTCCAAAAAAAATTAAATATTATCATATAATTTTTTCTGTAGCTCTATCATTCATCTATCGTAACATGCATAGGTAATGAAGGAAAGGATAAGTATTTTGGTTTTTTCGATAGCGCTCTATGCTGTCCGATGTTATGTCAGCACGGTGATTTAACGTAAAACCTTCTCAACTATTCAGTTTCCACGCTCTTAACGACTGAAGTGCGCAGTTCAAGTATTTGTAATGCTTTGGTGAGTGCCTTTATTTTAATTGCGAGTACCTCTTCTACCTAAATGTTGTGAAAATCACGTCAATAATGGTATGTCCATAGAGCCAAGTAGTAGTGATAACGTGACTGGAGCCCTATATTATAGTGTATTCAATCAATATCGACGATAAATGAATGGGTCTTGTATGGACATATATAGTTTAAAATTGAAAAATATTTATAATACAGTAATAATTAAGTATTTTTGAATTGTAATAAAAGAGTGTAATATTTATTGGTATTCTTGAAAAATGTTATAAAATTATGGTATGAAGGTTAGGGGAAGCGAAGTTAAAACAGAAATCTGACTCTTTCCAAGTTTGTTTTTGCAAATTCTAAAAGTCGTAAAATTGAATATTCTTTAGGGTACAACATTAATCCATAAAATGAACATAATTGTACGTAAAAGGAAAATATATAGCTATCATGGATTCCATCAACGAAACATACACCACATTCAGTGAGTAGTAGGAGATTATGATTTCCTCTCTTTTTTTCGAGCAACTTTCATGGCTGAAATTTTACATGAAAATTACATGGTAGTAGACTATCGTTTTAGGAGTTGTAGCACCCAAAATCTTCAGTCAATGTTGGCTTGAAAAATTATAAATGAAAAAGCTACGAGTCAAAAAACACTGCATATTGTTTTGTTTTGTACACCGTTCTTTGCGTCGGTTACTTAAAGGAAAAATATACGAATATTAAGTAAGTCCTTCCACCGTGACAATATTTTTTTCCGAATGAAAATGAAATGAAAGTTCCTATGATAGGAAGCCTTAGTGACAAAATCTTAATTTATTCTTATAGCGTGTGAGTTTTATGAGAAATTTCGGGTGCTTTCATTTTCTAACGAGGCAGGGTTCCTCGATTCTGGATTTATTTTGCGTGCAAGTTGTTTCATGTCACTTCCCTTGTAAATCTAATTAAAGAATAAAATCTCAACGTACCTAATTCGGCTTTCACAAATTTCTAATTTTTTTAAGAATTATCAAGGGGTTGTGTCACAATTTCTTGTAATCATGGGTACACTTTTATTGTTAATAAGTTCACTGCATACGCATAAACGAAATGATTTTAGCTCCTTTTTATGCTTTAGGTCTTCATCTGCAGTGTCAC
Organism: Hetaerina titia; assembly: GCA_037158775.1. NCBI lineage: Eukaryota > Metazoa > Arthropoda > Insecta > Odonata > Calopterygidae > Hetaerina > Hetaerina titia. Next base: position 38,336,245 of record CM073773.1, on the reverse strand, counting down.
TACTGCTGAATATCGAATTTCTAAAAGGATAATGAAGTAATGTGCATTTCCTTTACGAAGAACTATACTTTCTTATATACTTTTTAAGAACTATACTTTCCATCATGGTAGTTTGTTTAAAACATCTTTGTTACTTAGATCTTATGTAAAAAATGTAAGGGAAGGATATGAGACGGAACGTAGGGAAAGGATTGTGGACTTGGTCCTTGAGTACACCGTTATTTTTTAAGAGTTGCGATGTTTTTGCTTGCTTGACGCATCTCACTCGGCTGCCTATTGGTCCTTCATTTCATTTTCATAGGTTTCTGGGTGAAGTAAGTGGTAATTTACGATCAACTATGCTTATTTCGGTAATACCTGATCTATAGTGAATAAGGATTAGTGGGGGAGTCGCAGTGAAAACTGCGACTCCCCCACTACAACTGCGTTACGGGGGACAGGAAAAGGCTATGCTGATTTTCTTTACTCGTCCGTAGGCTGAAATACGATGAATATGCCCCTCTTCGGGATATATTTGGAGGAAAGTATCACTAAAATACTCCGCAAATGCCCTTTGGGGTTAGTACGCCACGGTATTACGGTAGTCCTAGGTTTTCCTCGTAGATGTGTCGAGCGGTATTGCCTAACGAAGAGGATAAATCATATATTTATTTAGCCCGAGTCCGAAAACAGCACTTTTTGGCCTTTTACATCAGACTGTTAATAGTATTAACAATGAACACGAGAAAAAACACCCAAGCTCTAGGTGGAGGAAAACCCACCCAGGCAGGAATCGAACCCACGACCCTTGGGTTGGCAGATGAGGATATCACCCGCCGAGGACGTCGCCGCCGGCAAAGGAAACTTGTTCTGGACGAAAACATCTTCTCTCACTGAGCAACTAGCTCAAAAGGATCTAACATTTTGTAGCAACAGTGTTGCTGATAATCAAATATTTCTTTTGATGCCATAATGCCGATGCATCAGTTATAATGATTTTCGAAATAAGTACAGATTGCGGTCGCTCCTAAGGTACTCGAGAATACACCATATTGCATTGTCGATAATTTTTGTAAATAACTGTACAAGATATTGGTAGATTTTAATTCTAAAATGAAAGATTTTCACTCTCTATTGGAATATGTGAAGAAAAGAAAGATTTAACAGACATGGAAATGTGGTGCGACTGAAGGATGTAGAAATTTGCAAGGGTTGGTAGATTAACAACGTTCGAAGTTTTTTGAAGAATGGTTTATGAAAAACTAAAGAACACTCTTGCAAATGGTTAAGAGAATCTATTGGAGGTAGATACTAGTACTGCAGATGGCTATTGACATTTTATTTAGTGGAAAAGAGAGTTGGACGCATCCATGGGGGCATCCAAATGTTGTTGAAGATCATATTGGGAGGGACGGCTTAGTTACGAGAATAAGGTGGTGGAAGACTTCAGCAAAAGGAACTAGAGTAGAATAATTATTTATTAGAAGATATACTTAGTGGATTGAGGATATTGGGAAGTTATAGAGATATAGGCTGCTACAGTTTAGTCATCCGATTCTCAACCCTTAGTTGTGAGGAGTTAATCTTTAGTGGTGGTCGTAGTCAGGTGTATACTCTATAGACGCGTCAAAATGATGCAATTTACGATGAGTTAATGAAATCCCCTTCTCAAAAACAAACAGGAATGGACTCTGGAAACATTTATGAAAAATTCTAGGTCATCCACAAAAAATATTTTCTGACACCGAAAACTGTAATTTACCTCTTTTCCATCTAGTTTAAAAAAATACATTTGATAGCCCGTATCCATTTATTCCACGTTAGGTTCTGTGCTCATACATTTACATAGTCGGTATTTCAACTTGATGATCAACCAGTGAGCCATATTTGCAAGAGGTGAATTATTCATACATTAGGCACTGCCGGCAACATGTCAGCATCAATGATGTAGTGCTTTCCGGCTACAATATGGAACCGTTCATTCATTCCGCGAGGAAATGTCTTTGCTTTCGGAAGTTTCCCCCAATCCTTCAGCTTTCCATTCAGGCTATAAAAAGTTTAGATTCAGAGGGGGATTAACCGCGGTTCGTCTGCGGTTTGAATCTAGTGCCGTAACTTTTGGGTTCAGTTTAATGTTTTACCTTTGCAGCCCAATAGATCGTTTAGAACTGTCTCTTTCACAATAGAGTACTGTCTCAAGTTCTTACACTTACCCCCTCCCCTTATGCCTCTTGGATGACTCCAATGCAGAGAAGAGGAGCTAGTTTGTTTAAGCGATGCTGCGGTAAGAATAGCATTGTAACCGTATAACTGCCAGAGTTACAAATAGGATAATTTCAACTCATTCAGATACCAAAGGTTAAATTGCAGACTAAAGCTATGATATAAATATACAGGATTCAGAGTAGTGCAGCTGTTGATGAAATTAATTACAAACGTTTTGCACTTGAAGGAGAATATTGCAAAAATGTTCAGAGAGAGAACACTCAGATCGGGTAGTATCGTATTGGATTTATTTCTACCATATTTACTTCGAGCGATGAGGGAAGAGAATATTTAGCATCATCGTCACAAAGAAAATAATATATTTTCTAGAAATCCTAGTTTGTCGTAATTTTGCTACATAGCTCTAATTGTAATGTAAACATAAAAAGCAGCTCATCTGGCGCTATTGCGTGTTGCGCGTAAGACTTTTTTCCATCGTTTAAATTATATGAATTCCCAGTACTTCATAACTTTTCTACTTATTGAACCTTGATAGTGCATTTCTGGGCCAAGCCATGCAGTAGCAGGATGCCATGTACATGAATGGTTGTATTGGAATAAAGGTATTCATTCATTTATTGAGGAAATAGTCGATGCATAGGTGCACACGGTGTTTTAAGTATTTCAATGCGCGGTGAATGACGACACTCACGTTTTATCATTTAAAATGTACACATTCATTCATCGAGAACGAATAGTATTCATAATACCTTAACAAGCCGTGGGCATTTAATGTCGACGTTTTTCGTTTATGACTGGCAATATGCTCAACCATGATGTTTCTGTGGAGAAACCGGATAATTACCAATTACCGCGTTCACGTCTTCAATGCAGCACTCCATTCTAGATCCTCAATTGCGTTTGAAGTCCGGAAATTCCTTCCGTCTCTTTCCCATCTCTTCACAGTTTGCTAGTGGGAAGTTGGGTGTGTGTTCCTTTGGAGGGCGGTCGATTATCGAACAGGTCAATGTAGAACAGCGTTTTCCCTTAACGTTTCCCTTACACTTACATGCGTCATGGCCCTTAAGAAAAAGTACGTGGCACATTATCTTAAGCCAGAGCAAGTTTTCAATGCTAATCTTCTTCGTTATTTTAATACAAAGTTTGGCAAATCGCAGCCCTTTATTTTTCCCTTTGGATAATGCCCTTAACTCCGTTAACCTCTGGTAATTACTCTGTCCAACATCTCTTCATACTTGGCCCTCGTATTTGTCCCGCGGCTTTCCCAATCAGGTGTTCCCCGTTAATTACTCTAAAATTAGGTTTCAAATAAGTCCTTTGTTTTCTCAGGGTGCTTACAAGCACCTTATCCACATGTACATCAATGCAATATCTATCAAGCCACCGCAAGGACGTGTGGAGTGAGGGTATTAGGGCACCAGTCATCGTAGAATTATTAGATTATACATTAACTTGAAAGAACATATATATAATATATATATATATATATATGTGTGTGTGTGTATTCAAGTTATTATATATAGTCGCAATTATTTATATATATATAATGTAAATTCACTAAATAGTCATAGCAAACACAGAAACTAAAACATATAAAAGAGGAGAAAGGTGGTTGCACCACCGAAAATTCGGGAACCAGTGAGTCCCTCTTTTATATGTTTTAGTTTCAGTGTTTGCTATGACTATTTAGTGAATTTACATTATTGTGCACGTTCGTGGGTTTTCCAAGAAAGTGACTATATATATATATATATATATATATATATATATATATATATATATATATATATATATATATATATGGGTGGCGGTGGTCTAGTGGGTAGAGCGTTGGACTACTGACCGGAGGGTCCCGGGTTCGATTCCCGGGCAAGGCACTTTGGGCACCTGCAGCTCCACCCAAGCTAGTTGATTTTTCGGGTACCAGATCATCCTGGGAAACCATAACCGGCACAGGGAAAGGAACTGGCCCCCCTACCCTGATGTGTGAATATTCACACGCCGTCGGGCTTAGTACATGGGTGAGCTCTACCATCACCTACTAAACCGACCTTCGGGTTGATTACTGTGTTTATGGTTTTTTTTTATATATATATATATAACTTTTGGACGGTACAATAGAACACAGAATAAAACAGAAAACACGTAAAAGGACACTCACACTGTAGATGATTTAAGCTTTCGGCCTACTCCGAGGCCTTCTTCAGGTCAGACCTGAAGAAGGCCTCGGAGTAGGCCGAAAGCTTAAATCATCTACAGTGTGAGTGTCCTTTTACGTGTTATCTGTTTTATTCTGCGTTCTATTGTGCCGTCCAAAAGTTATATTGCTCTCGTGAGTACTTCCGCATCATCGATATATATGTATATATGTATATATATATATATATATATATTATTTTCGCACATAGAAATAGACATATAAGGAAAGGGGATAGGAAAACACATAAAAGACCAACACAGGAAAGGTGGGGAAGGCGGTTTTGAGCAGATCACAAATGTAAAAATATTTCCTTATCCGGGATTTGAACCACGGACCTTCCACTTTTCAGGCGGATGCTCTACCAATATATATATATTCGCTCATGTACAAACACACTTGTGCACATACATGCCAATGTTTTTCATTTAGTAGTTGTTATATTGGACAAATTCGCTAAATTGCAGTGTTGAAGTCAATGTATTTTTTTCAGGTCCATTTGCTCGATTTTGTTATCACTGTGTGTCGGGGGGAGAACGAGTATCTGTCTGTAACAATGTTTATTTCTTTTGTTTTACTCCGGTGGTCGAATCTACAAATACACGGCCGGCCACGCCGCCCATGTGGCCAGCCCCTGTTAAACCACACCTCTCGCCTGCTCCTTCCCGACGGGTGAATTTCGCCGCAGGCATGGGCTGGCGGGAGTGCGAGGGAGTGGCGGGTTGCATTCGGATGGGTCTGTGGTCGATGGGCGCGTGTCTTCTTCGGGCGAACCCGGGAGTGAGAGAGAGAGAGAGGGAGGGTGGAAGAGAAGAGGTGGGGGGGAGAGGAGGGCACCCATCGCGTGCGTTCCCTTCGTCCGTCAACTCCCTCCTTTCGCACCCCGAACGCGCGCAACCGTCTCCCCTCCCACCCCAAGCCACCGCGGGGAACACCTCAGCCCCCATCCCTCCCACGGGCAGAAGGGCAACCTCCGATGCGCCCGGGGGTGCTCACCGGCCCCGGGCACGGAAACTCTTTCATTCCAGCCCTTCCTCTTCCCTCCCCCACTCTATCCTGCCACCGACTCCTCCTCCGCATCACTCAAGCCGTTCTCTTTACCCACTCCTCCGATACTCCACTCTGCCTTCTGGGGATCCTCCTCTCGCCGCCTTGCTTACTACCTCTTGCGTCTTCTTCCAGGTTTATACCTCCTCTCTAGCCTCGTTTTCACGAATAGCACAACCTCTCCATATACATTTATCGCGGGAGCCTTTATTGGGTACTCGAGGTCTCTGACCGACAGGATTAAATTCTTAAATTCTCGTCGAATATAGAGCGCTGAAGGTTACTTTTTTCGAAAGTTTGTAGAATGTTAATTTTATTTTTTATTTAAGAAATCGACATCTCATAAAAAATCGATGACGGAGTTAGAAATTTTTAGGGTGACTTGGGTATTTTCCACAAATTGTTTCCTTCGGGTAAGACGAAGTTAACAATTATTCCTCTTTAATTATAGCGCCATAAGTGTGTTTACGTATTGTTTTAAAAAATTTGCATTAAATTGAATCTAAAATGAACTTTTGGCCTTTCTTGATTTTGCCGCATTCTTGTTTCTGGATAATCAGTTTGATTGTCGTAATGTAAAATCATTATGTGTGCAATTCTTTCGATCGCGGTTCGACTAATCTCTCAATAATCACATATAGCACAAGGATAAGTTTGGTAGTCTGAAAAACTATGCTTGTCTCTTCTTGTTGAAAATAACCCAGGTTCTCTACGGATAAGAAACACTTCCCTGTGATTTCACTTTGCTATAACTTCTAACGAATGGGAATATAAACGCAAGTATTTTGAATTTTCCCTCTTTGTGAATTAGACCTGAAAAGTGTGAAAAACTGAATCGGTACATCAATGGAAAACGTCTTGAAAGGAAATTCATCCGATTGTGAGATGGTTTCACTTTCTCAAAGAGGAAATTGAAATCTGTTTCCAAGAGAATGAAACGTTTGGAGAAAGGGAATCGATTCCTGGTAAAAAAAATAATTTCATCCGATTTTTCTTTGTCACAGAAGTGCCAAGCAATCATTTATCTTCTCTCGCCATCCTCCCCACTCACCATTCCCCAACACTCTCTAGTCATTTTCCTCTAAGCCAACCGCAGTTAATTTTTAGCTAATCGCGGATACGCTGTTGCCTAAGTTAATTTCTGCAAAAACTACCAGCATGTGTGTGAAATTATGCACCTCATCTCTTCACCCAGGAACAACGAATTTACGTGCACTAAAGCTTGATACGTACTTTATACTGCAACAGTACACCTTGGAATGAATTCCTTGACTTCTCCTTCTTAACTTCCTCAGCTATGTATTTGTTTTAATTCTGAATAGTCACATACCTCTCCTCTTTTGGTTTATACATTTATTAAGGTTAGTTTTACTTCGCCGTGACATGTGAAAGTTTTAATTTTCCGGACCGAAATGGAATTCCACACAGTGCCGACCTCAAGCATCCGAGTGCAATGATATTTTCCAGCATCAGTTTACCAAATTTTATCACCACCAATCTGTACCTGCCAAAAGATTAACAGTAAAAAATCGTTCTCCTCCCCCCGTTGTGGTATACGCTCAGAACTTTGACGAATCACCCATAGTTTTATAACCGTCCAAATGCTAAAAGGCCGGATGTGAGCTGGAGTTTTTCGAGTTTTTTTGGAATCGATTGTTCTATTTTTTTGTGTGTAACCAGAACCCAGTTTTATTCATTTTCATTATCATTCATTTTCTTTCCTTTCCGGACCTCGAATGCATCCCTACCGCTCATTAGCCCTTATAATGACCACCCTCTCTTCCATTCTTGGCATCCACCTCATTCGTCCTTGGAACGGGAGAAAAGAGAGTGGTGCTCTTTGCAAGGTGTCCTGAGCACTTCTGTCGTCCCTTATAGCTACTACCACCCTTACCCCCACCTCACCACTGGGTGGCTCGCTCTCCCGGCCCTCTCCGTTTTCCTCTTTTATTTTGCTCCGTCAATTGAAAGGAAAGGCGCGAGAGGTTTCTCTGTCTGCCTCGCTCCCTCTCTCTCCCTCTTCCCTCCCTTCATCTACCCTTCCCCGTGCCCTTCCTCGGCTCTTCAACTGTTTTCTCGGCTCGAGTTCCATGAGTGCAGGTGGCCGGTCTTTGCTTCCCCACCCCGTTTCACTCTTTCAAGATTTATCATCGTTTATTTTTCTTGAAGACGAGCAACGTAAGGAGAGTTCCCCCCCCCCCACCCGGTTTGTTTTTATTTTTTTCCCCAAAATCTCCTCCCCCTCCTTTCATTTTATTCCTTCTTTTTAAAAGATCGGATTTACCTCCCAAACCCCTCCCGCCCCTCTCTCGCTTAAAATATTTTCATTTCGGGCTGAGATTACGTCGATTATTTTGGATGTTTAATCCCTTGGTCGGCTCGTATAATACGCCTCTCTTTAAAATAAGCAAAACCTCCCGTTTGGAGACGAGAACAGAAATAGGCCATTAATCTGAGGATTATACCGCACGACTGCTGCCGTAAAATATCCAGAAGCGTCGTCTTTTCCTTCAATTTCGATTCTTTTTTAAAGATGAATTTTTCGGCGCTTATTTTACCTGTTTTTAAGTCATAACTTTTTTACTAAGTTAATAAAACCGCAATAATCCTACCATTCATTCAATTCGTTTAGCTAATACATTTTGTTGGTGTTAGGTATAAACCTCCTCATAAAACTGAATTCCTCAGTTATCAAGCGCATTTAAATATTACTTTAAATGCAAAAACACGTGCTGGTTTTCTATTTCAGCTGTGAGTACAAACCTGTGATGTTTAGGCTAAAAACACACATGCACATATAGCAAGAGGGGTCCCAAAGGGTATTTTTTTTCAATATTCACATTTTCAAATAGAGGAACACCTGATTAATTGGCAACCACATAATTTTCAATCGCCTGCTTTATCTAAATAAAATTCAACGTTATATGGACCTTAAAAAAGGACATTGCACATTAATTACCTCATTTACTTCAGTGAGTTGCATCAATGAAGTTCAAAAATTAATCGTCAACTTTTAAGCAGGGAAAACTGATGTTTCACAGCACCTAAAATATAATAATTTCCCCAAGCACGGCATTCGTCAAATCTTTCGCATTAAAACTGTATTAATGCATGGAAACCCACGGCTTACCATCCCTTCTCATCAAATCTGGCACCGCTTTGTGGGGAACCGACGTTTCCTTTTTCCTTCTCCCATTGTGTGTCTGTTGCCTCCTTTCACACCCACTCGAGTACCATCGAAAACAGGAAATACCGCCTCATTTTCCGAGCGCGCAAACACGACCATTAATGTCCGCCGTAGAATTGGCTCCCAAATCCTTTCCGCAGCGTGACCATTACTCGCTTCATTAGAGGTATTCCCTCAGGGGGTGGTTGGCACCACTGGGTTTCTAACCACCTCCTCCCCTTCCACAAGTTCGTCCCTCTCCGTAAGGAGAGAGGGGATGCGAGAGCGTGGGTAGCGTGCTTGAGGAGGTGGCAGAGGATGAGGAGGCGGCGGCCGGGGCCTTTTCTCCTCCCCTCTCCCTCCTCCCCCCGAGCGTGGGTCGGGGGCATCTGCTGGATCGTCCGGCGGCGAAGGTGGTGGTGGTGGTGTGGGCCGGCAGGTGTTGCCCGGAGAGATTCCCTCCGTCGCCGGCGGGGAGGAGGCTGCCCCCGCGTGAGGCGGGCGGGAGACGCCTGGCCCGCCCACGGCACCCCCTCACTTCACCGTCCCCGCCGCGTGGTAAGCCGTTTCCCCCTTATTCCCCTCTTCCCCCCTCTCCGCCCCTCACCCGGGGGCCGGCGAGTGCGGGGGCAGAGATTTGTGGGGGTGGTGGTGAAACCGGAGCGCAAACACCTTGAGCGGGGTCTAGGCGTCGTGATATAGGAGAGAGGGACACGCGCGCCTCTTAGCCCGCGTGCCTGCAACTTCAGCCCCTCTCCGAGACTTCCCCCCACTCCCTCCCCCACACTCCTCGCCCGCAGCCGAGATTCCCGATCGCACTTACCCCTTCCCGCCGCGGAGTGACCATTGGCATCTGTCGCCGAAGCCTTCTCTCCCCGGGCACATCTGCCAGTTTACTTTTTGCTCATAAGTCGCGTCCTATTCCGATAGCCGAGGTAGCCGGTGCACGGTCTCGAAAGAGGTGACTGGGCCGCAATCGTGTATCGATCATCGGTGGGCTCGCCAAGTGGCAGTTGCGCCCAGAACATGAGAACGACCTTGGTTAGCTTCGCTGGAGGGGTTCACTTCAGAAGCGTGAGGGTTAGTGCATGGAGCACGATATGTATTTTTCAAATCGTTTGCCTTCTGTCTACGGCATGGCTGCTTCGATAGTACAGCAGTGTTTCAGTTTATCATTCATTCATTCTCCATTCGCTGTTGGAAACCCCCTGCTAGCATTGCTATGGTCATTATCCCAAGGTAATCAGCGTTCAACTTAAACACTGTCCAGAACACTCTTTTTAAATGGCTCTTTCCTCGTTAGTAGTTTACTTCCATGAAGGAAAGGATCCTAAAAATGGATAAAGAATAGAGTTAGAAATGGAGATTTTAGAATAATTGATCTTTTACTCTTTGATGGCCTCTGAAAAACATTGTTTTCTCGCTTTTCATTTAGAGTAATACATCCCAAAATAAGCGGTTATGTTCTTGAATGAAGATTTTCGATTTAATTGTAACGTTTTTATTTCTGTTAGCCTAGAATTAGTGATTTATGTATGCATAACAAAACTAGTAAAAGATATATGCTTTCTTTTTTCTTTACATACGCCCATTGAATCACATAAATCTAACTAGGTGAAGAAAAGCTTCATTAATGATGCCAATGAAATATCCTCTTTTACCTTGAATAGGTACCAGTTTGCATCTTCTCTTCGTTGCTTCCTTTGTATGTTCAGATTTCTTCTTTTTTCTCCCGATAGGATTGTGTTTAAAATCCTCTTAGCCAAATGCCTAAGCCTAAGTTCATTATTCAACAGTTAAAGATTGACACGCTGTTCTGTGAGCTGGCAACAGCGTCAATATGTGGCGGAAACAGACAAGAAGCTAAAGTCACTAAAGGAAAGATTAAATAAAATGTAAAGGTACAATGAAACAAGAATGAACATGCTGTGTTCCGCCGGCGACTGGTATTCCTGCAGAGAACACAGAATATGTAGTTTACCTAATAAGGGTTCTAGTGAGTATGAAGCTCAATGTATCATAAAGTACAATTTCAAGTTTAACGGGCTAAAACTAAGATAATGGTCTATGTGTGAAACATTGAAGATAATAGTCAGTTAAAATTAGTGAGTCACACTTTTGAGTAAGCGGAGAAAGTTTATTTCGTGGGTTAAAGGGCTACTAGCGATAGAAGAAGAGTATGATGCGCTTTATAAATAAAATAGCGGAAGAGAAGAAGAATTTCTGTAGTGATATTAACTGATAATATAAAATCACCCTGGCAGGAAATCAGAATGCAATTTGAGAAAAAACCTTCAGTTTGAGTTCGCTTATACACCGTTGGAGTGGAAAGTGGCAGTAGGTCATGAGAGGAATCGATGGAAAGATAGCACAAAATGAAAAGAAGAAAGTACAACGGATCGAATGAGAATGAAGTTAATGAAGGACTGACGAAGAGGGCGGGTGTTTACTCCGAGTAGGATAGGAAAATTAAGTGGGCAGATACCTTAACACGATTGTTCACCGAAGATCCTTGTTTACGGTTGTGTTCATATATGTTGGAACCTTGCAAAAGTTAAGTGATATAAGTGGTATGCACAAGAAACTACGAAGGAATGTAATTGGATAAATGCAGGATAAATTTAAAAAGGCTGCTATGGACTTCAACATGGAGCGTGGTTTTGTACAGCATTGAAGCAGGATGATATGCGTAGATGGGTGGTTTTGAAAGGAGGCTGAGGAGAAGGATTGAAATGGTTAAATGGACAGAAAGGAAAACAAACGTGGAAGTGGTAACCGTTGTGAGGGATGATAGGGGGTTGTTGGTAGAAACGCAAACGAGACGAGAAGGTGGATGCAGAGCATTTTGAATGGCAATGGGATGTTAAAGACTGTAAGAGAGGGGAGAATGATAGAAGCGAGGAAAAGGTAGGGAAAGGATAGGAATATTGGACGGGATGAAGGAAGAATGCGAAATTGAAGAAGGGTTTAATTAAATGTCTGATGCCAGGTTGTGTTTTGGTAGAAGAGGCAAATATACGCATCGTTGTGTCTATGCAAGACCTACCTGAAACGGTAGATGACAGTAAAACATAAAATACAAAGTCTATTAAGAGATTGTGAACCTATGATGGTGATATGTTATTCCTTTTTGGCACAGATAATGAGTTGAAACAATTATAAACAAATGCATCACGCATTGGGAGTCTGCCTTGGATTGGGAGGCTTTCCATCGTCCTTGAAAGTACTGAGACATCGTTGTGGATTACTAAAGTACTTTTAAGTAATATTAGATCGTCTACCCTGCTTATGGTACAAAGGTAGGGCACAAAGTGTTTCAGGAAGTCGTGGCCCATTTTGGCGTCAACGATACTGTCGACCGTGTATCTGAAGAGATTCTGAATTCCTGCAGGGAATTGAACTCGGAAGTAAGGCGGGTGTCGAGGGGATTGATGTGACGCTCTCAATCTGCAGCCTTGCCCCGAGGGTTGATCGTGGACCTCTGGTTTGCAGCCGAGAGGAAGGCATCAATCAGAGGTTGCGTGCTTTCTGCAGGGATATCGGGGTGTCCTTCGTCGACCATCATGCGGCGATCCAGTTGTGTAGGAACCCCCTGAACAGTTCTGGTGTTCACTACACGTCTTAGGCCACTAGGTGTGTAGAGGGTAGGATATTCGAGCAGTCCAGGGTTTTTTTTAGATTAAAGTGTAAGTCAGTGGTTAGACCAATTAGGGGGCCTCTTAGCTCTTCTTTGTCAAATTATGTAGCTTTAAATTAAGGTGAGGTTCAGTGCTGGAAATAGTTTATTTAACACGGATCAGATAAAATCGGACGGAAAATTTTATAAGTAGATCAATTCAATCAGATCATTATCCCTATTCATAGTAAATTGCCGAAGTTTAAAAAACAAAGTCGCAGAATATAGTATTATCACTTTATTCAAAGCACAGGCGCAGATATAATTACGAGCGTTTGGTCCTCAATTAAAAGTCTTCAATCCAAAAGAATTTATATAAGTATGCGCATTTTACAGACTACCAGTCGATAGAGGCAATTCAATACTGGAATTGTACCAGAAAATCAAAGATTTCTTATCCCAGCACAATGATCGCGGCGTTATAATCGGTGGAGATTTACAATGTCTCATCTATTGACTGGAGCACATATAGTTTTAAACGGGCGATTAGGAGAAATATATCTGCAATTGAATCTTTTTGAATCTACTGAATCGCTATTAAATTCTTTTAAGTTGAACTCATTTCATAAACTTGTCACTTCACCAGCTAGGGGTAATAATATTCTTCATGTGTTACGTAACAACGTATATTCCCAATGTATCACTCAAAAATGATGAAGGCAAAATAATAAACAACAGTTTGGAAAAAAGCTAACTTATTAAATTTCTCCCGTTAAAGCGTCTTCACCAATATCTCACAGAATACCTATGATAGCTTACCAAATCGTACCGATCAACCGATGCCCAAAATTGAAATCTTATTTAATGGAATAGAACGTTCGCTGAAAATATTAAGCTTAATAAATCCTCAAGGACCGATGAAATACCCGCTCGTATATTTAAGAGTCTATCTTCGGAAATTCCGCCGTATCTAGAAATAGTATTTAAGAGGTCGCTGGTAGATCACCAGGTCCGTAGAGATTAGAAAACGGCTAACGTAGTCCCAATATTTAAAAATGGATACATGGAGGAACCAAGTTATTACATACATATTTCCCTCACATCCATTTCGTGGAAGGCTATGGAACGTTAAGTTAATAGTTCGTTCGTGAGACACCTCAGAAATCAGAATTAATTAATGAAAAATCAGCACGGTTTCCAAAAAGGTAGATCGTGCGAGACACAACCTGCGCTTTTTGTTCATTGTTCTTATTTCATTTCGGGAGAGAGCAATGTTTCAGTGGACGCGATGTTTCTAGATTTTAAGAAAGCATTCGACAAAGTACCCCATAGTAAACTACTCGTAAAGCTAGAAGCCTATAGCATAGACAAAAATATCCGGGGTTGGATTAAAGAATGGTCCAGTACAAAGGTTAGTGATGGATGGACTTAGCTCAAATATCGTATATGTTACTCAGGTGTTCCCCAGGGAAGTGTTATCGGACCTCATTCATTCCTACTTTACGTTAACGACATTGACTCTGAAGTCACTAGTAAGATAAGTTTATTTGCCGAAGATGCAGTGGTTTACCGTTATGTTCGTTATCTTGAAGACACAGCAGCTTTGTCAGATGACCTTTATGCTATACAACGCTGGTGCGACACTTGACAATTAGAATATAACTTTAAAAAGTGCGTCGTGCTGAATTTTTGGAAAAAGGGCAATTCCCTCCTTAACTCCTACTACATCGAAAACAACGAAATGGAAGGTGTAGACTTGATTAAATACTTAGATATTACCTCTTCTAGGTGGAACACAAACGGGGAATATGTGGACAAGCTAAAACAAAATTAGGATTTTTTAGAAGAGTATTATGGAAAGGTAATGAAAAGATCAAAGAGAAATGTTATTTGTCGCGGGTGGCCCTCATTTAGCATGTGCTGCAAGTATATGGTATTTTCACGAAGTCGGATTAATTGCCGAACTGGATCGCATGAAACGCAGAGAAGCTAGATTTGTAAAACTTTGTTATGATAAACTCAGTAGCATATCCAAAATATTAGAGCAGCTAGATTGGGAATCACTCACGAAGCGACGGTTAAATTACAGATTTTAACTTTGGATTAATTGGAAAGAGGTAACTTACGCCACACTGCCGTTAACTGATCTTAAATCCCGCTTACATTCTCCCTTCATTCCCTCCAGCATACATATTCTTTCCCTCCTCTTACCTAGCTTGCCGAACGTTCTCTCCACAATCAGAGTGTTCAACATCTCATCCCTAATCAAAATACTCAGCTTCCAAATTTGGTGTCTCCTTTGGATCTCTGCCAACAAACATCTCCCTTCCCGTGCCATCCTCAGCACGTCGTTTGTTTTCCTGAAGTGCTTATGCAAAATATTAGTAATTTTCCGCCTGGTGAATTTTCTTTTTCCGCTCATCAGAAAATCCTACCACTTACCTTTCAGAGGATTTATTCCCATCATTCCTCTTTTCCTCTTTCCTATACATTAATATTATTATTGCACCTTCTATTAAATAAATAACTGACAATCCACCACTCTATCCTATTTTTCTAGCATTATCATGTCTTCCCCATGCTGCATAATGGTACTTCGTTTGCCTTCGTCTCTGTCTATCATTTTTTCCTTCTTTGTTGACTCCATTTCCTCTGAGATCAAACATCTCAGAAATTCCCCTCTATTCTTTGTATCAAAAGAGCGACTCTCTTATCTCCTCCACTTTGATCAGATTTTCGACCATTTTTCCACTCCTTTTTGCGACGCCTGTTTTTGTAACGTGTCTTAATACAATTGCATTAATAACGTGTGCATTCTCTCTAAACTTATCAAATCCCAAATTCTATGATGAATCTACATGTTTATTAATACCCTTCTGCGTATAGCAGAACTGACAATCGTACTTTGAACGAAACGAGGATCTCATTATTACCGTATCATTTTTATCAAGCTTCATTCCATATATCTCGAATTGGTTTGAGAAATCATTACCTACTTCGCCTGTGCTCACCGAACACCAAAATCTTAATCACCGTAAAATGTGAGTAATGATTTTAGGGAAGTATATAACTGGAGGAAAAGCGAAGTCCTCACAGGTGGGAGTTGAATGACAAATTTTGGTAGATAGTACGATGGCCGATCTCGGAATTAACTGTTTTGGAACCAGGGGAAAAATGAGCGTTTTGTTAGGCGGTGGAAGATTGGAGTGGCGAAGATGGACAATATGGGCGTGGCGAGGGAGAATGAAATGTGCGTTTGTGCTTGGTCTGTGTGAGCTGGAGAGGAAAGCCATCGAAGAGTAGGCACAAGTTTCTTGCCTAAGAAAAAGTTGTGAGAGTTTCAATTTTCGGTGTGACGGTGGAGAAGAGCGGAGAAACATCCCCAAGAGCTCGAGTGGAGCCAGACACCTCCATTCTGGCCCCAGAGATACACGCAAAGACCCTTCTTGGTTTAGCGATATCGGCAAAAAGCGACGGCGCCACTCGAGGAAAAAAAATTTTGAATAAGGGAACCCACAGCACTGTCTCAAGAAGTTTCCCGATGATTTCGATGACAAGCGCTCGGACTTCTCCAAGATATCACCAGATTGAGGAGTTTTGTTCGCAAAAACTAAGCTCTTTCAAGTTGGCATATAAAAAGTATTTTGAACATTATTTCAGTTGATGTTAACACAGGGCGATTGGCCGTTTTTGTTTTTGTTGGCACCTTTCAAACTACCGGAGGTTTAGCGTCAGCCAGCTTATATGTTATCATCGCAGTAAGAAAATGTCTGAGTACGACACGTATAAACAATGACACGTAGTGAATTCGAATAATTAGGCATATTTTTTTTATCATTCTCCCTCTTCATGTATCATAATAGTTAAATCTGTGAGAAGTGACTATTATAAAAGTGGCAGTTGAGTTTCGCATTCACAACTCAAAAGTTCCTCGCCATCTAATGGCTTTATCAGTCTCGTATGTATGATTTTGTATTGAAAATTATTTATGGGTTTTCCTTCGGAAACGAATTATACGTGTAATACGTGTATGTGAATGATAGTCCAAATTTCTGGCGCTGTTTGAAAAAATAAATGCATTTCATAACTTTAGCTCTACGTGGACTGTTTTAATTTTTAAGACTGAAAGTATAGAATCGAAAACAACCCTTTATATTATACTGCGGCATTTAGCTTTAGATTTTTCTAAATTAGGCAGAGCAAAGTGCGGTTATAAAACCAGTATTCTTGTGAGTCAAAGAGTGGATTTTCTTCTCGAATGGCATTATCAGAAAAATTAAAGATACAGGTATGAGTGGTAATCAAAGTTCACCTGAAATTTAACTTCCTGGAAACTTTTGAAAGTGGGACAAATATTTCATTGTATACGTATCTGTGAGTACAATAGAAATGCAGCAAAAGCCTTTAATCTGATTTACGTACCTGATTTCTCAATTTCGCAATAACAAAGTCGTTTAATAACTATATTAAAAGAATATAATTTCTACATTATTAAAATTGAATCGAAATCACGATAATTAACTGCACGGAAATGATTTCTTATTCGAAACAGTTTTTAACGCTCTAAATACTCCATTCTATAATTTTAGTCGGGTTTCAAGGTTTTCTATGCAGGTGCAAAATTTAGGGCAATGCTAATTATGCGACGAAATATTTGCTATGAGTATGCCACTGATGGTCACATATCCCCAAATTTTCCTCTCTTAACTTTGCCGTTTTGGTAATTCTTTATCATCACAATTAAATTTTGCGAGGCATGCCGTGGTGACCTCCTGAGGGCCCATAGTGGAGTATATTGGCTTCAACTCAAAACTTGGGAAGGGAAGATCTAGAAATGAGACGCCTCACCTAATTCTAATCATATCCTAAAATCTTGAGATGCGTGACGTATCGTCATTTTCGCATACTTTTCGACAAAACGATGCTTGGTTAATTACTTTAGGACACTCGTGTAAAACTTCCTGTTCATTCCCTAACCTTCATTGAAATGAGCCTTGTTTGAGCCTTGAAACCGATAGGATAAGTGCCACCCTACAATTTAGTTAATGCTCCCAACCACTTAGCTGCCCATCTGAAAAATCACCCATCATCTACCCACGCGGAGCAAAAGTTCTCAATTCTTTGGCTTTCATATTTTTTAGCAGTGCGATGACTCCATTTTTTTGCCCCTAATACCTCTTTTCCAGGAAGGAGGATTTGATAAGTAAACCACTTACGGGCGCCGGAGCTCCCCCCTCTCTTTCCTTAAGCTCCCGACGCCTCTATCTCTTAACTTCTTATACAATCTCCATCGACAAAAGTTTATGGTCGCCAGGGGGCACACGGCGTTGGCCGCCGCGGAGCTGGAGGAAGACCCACCGGTCCCTAGGGGGGGCCAGATGGTGCCCATTCCCCAATCATCAACAACACCACCAACATCGAAGCCAGATTAGATTTTCGCCCTTCTCGGCTTTTATAAATCCCGACCTTTTTCGAGCCCTCGATTTTTTTTCGACCCCTCCGCTACGTCCCACCCTCCATCCCTCACCGCCTTGTGTCATGCATGCATCGGATTCGCCCATCCACCATCCCTCGTCGGCCCTTAGTGTTCTTGGGCATTGAGATACCCTCGGACCTCACCTCGAAACCTCCCCACCCCCGCGCTCTATATAGCCACCCTCCCGCTCCATGTTTCTTATATCCCCCAGACTCATGCTCAATCAGGCGTGCGATTTCTCCCGCAGCTGCGCCCCCTATACATCCTTCCGTCCAACGTTCGTCCACCCGACCCAGCCGAGGCACCCCTCGGCCACTCCGGACGTGTGCATTTCTCACACCCCGTCTCCCCCCTTGTGTGTGCGGGCGAAATTCAAACCACCGTGCGTATCGCCTTGTGATATGCTCCCTACGGACCCTCATCCCCACCAAACAGGCCTTTCGCGGGACGAATTTGGGTTGGCCGCGTGTTTGAGGAGCCCAGGTCTCCCTCCTCTCCTTCCCGCCCGGGCGGAACTAATCGAAGAAAAGGACATATCCGCCCCGGCAGCCACCGCTCGCAACAGATTCTCCGCTTCGACGACGATATAAGACTGGATGGCGCGACGAATCGCGGAATTATGGCGGACGGCCGACGAATTGGGAAGATGACAAGGCTTCCTCCGTGCGGCCCCTTGACGGATGGATGAAATGGAGGGAGGATATGACGGGGGGGGAGTGGGGGGAAGCGATGGGATGGACCCTTAGGGACAGCGTATGGGGACCGATCTTGGTGAACCGGCGATGTTACCCTCGTTCGGATTGCATAAAAACGAATACGCTTTATATTGTTCCGTGGACGAAGGAAGCTGTTTTTTTATTTTTCTCGCATTTTACTACCGTTCCCTAATCCTCCTTTCTATCACGGCTAATATTAGATTTAGAGCTATATCTATAAGATATGTTTTCACTTCAAAGTCTAAGGTAAATATGCCTAAATATCGTTGGGTCCAAAACATGGGCGTTTTCAAGATAAATATATTTATGTACAATTCTCTACTTTTCTTTAGCTACATGTTTTGAAGTCTGCCAAAATTTTCGTGAAAAGTTTTCCGATTTGGTGATTTGCTTCACTCCGAACTGCCCTCTGCTTCCAATTCGTCATCTCTGCATGAGGCGTGAGAAGTTATTAAATACTAACCATAATTTTTTTCCGTTCGTTCCGAATCGAATGAATCAATTATGTCTGTCGTAGTACACAGTTAAGCAGTGAGTCAGGAAAAATAGCGTACCATGCTAGGATAGTGAATAATTAGAGACAATTAGAGAATCTCTCTCGTCCTTACTATTTTTTCTTTACAGGAATGAATAACTGCTTCTAATTATTCATTTTTGCTCCGTCGTAGTCGCTCAATCTTTTCAATGGCACAGCAATGAAAGGAAGAATTATAAGGAAGAAGAGAGGGAGAGGGACTTTGAATGCTATATGAGAGAAGGCTATACTTATTAAGAATTGAAGAAGGTAGCCTTCGTAGGTGAAATATTAAGGTTACCGAAAAAAAATACTCGTACCTTTCTTTTCCTTTCGTTGTCTCAAATAAAGTTAATAAACGTATCTAAACCTGCTGCAATTACCTGACTTATTAAAATGTATACATTTTAAATCGCAAAAGAAGGAGCTATGATATCCCAGAGCACAAATATCCGTTACATGGAACGTACGTACTGATCTTACTTACATAAGAATGCCCCATTATTTCTTTATTACTTGTTCCTGATTGGATATTCAACTATTGGGTGGGTTTCCATGCATTGAAATGTTCTTCTAAAACAGTCCATATAAAGAAGATGTTACGGAATGTCACGTTGGCATAGAAATAAATAACGGCCATGTTGTAAGCAACGTATTCTACGCTCTATTTATAATTCCTCTGCATTTTGCAGCTGGTAGATCACATCGACATGGTACCCTTCAGGCTACCGCATAGGGTGATAAAACATCAGACATGCAACATCAAAACTTAAGATTTTCTTAATTTTTATTTAAAATCTATATGAAAAATAATTGAAATAATGTAGATGGTGATAACTAAACGTACAAGCACTACGATATGGAATTGAGATATACTTCTGTACATTTAAGAGAGGAGCTGGTATAGACAAGGACGATAGAAGATGGTTAGATGAAATGAAGACAACATACTAGGTCACTTAGAATGAAAAATATCTTTTCCTCTCCTCATGCGGTGGCTTACAATTATTTTGATCCCTTAACGTTCGTGAGAAAAATATGTTCAAAATCTGTCGGTTATGCACTTGATCTCTTTAATCTTATTGTATTGATCCCTCCTACCGTGGTGTGATGGGGCTATTAATACATTTTCAGCATCATCGCTAAAGAGACGTGCTACCAATTTATCCTAGAGATTTAATCTGTTATTCTGTCCTCACTCCGTGAGTGATTCCCGAACTAGTTCCTCCAATAATCTAGATACACTATTAAGTTTATCGTAACATGTTTACAAATCGGCTCGTCTACGTTGCACGCGATCTAGTTCGGAATCAATTCAACTCCATTAATATCCCATTTACTAGAAGTATATTCTAAATTATGCTGGGCTAGCGTAAGATAACGTTGCTCTTTAACCTCTCGTCACGTTACCCAATATTATTCTAATAAAGCCTAATTTTTTTTGCTAGCTTCTTCATATATATTCTTAGTATGCATTTCACACAATGAGATACCGTGAATAGCAAAAAGGCCTAAGAATGTAATCGTGCCTGCATTTTCTATTTCGATATGTTTGATACAATTGGCAAGTACGAGGGCACTACTATTCCGATAATGTATCACTACACACTTTTTTAAGATTATTTTTAATTGTCATGTGTCGCACTAACGTTGTATAGCGTCAACGTCATCTGCCATCTTCTCGACTGCAAATATCTCTGTAAATCAACGGGTCGTAGGTATCTTACTATTAAAAACGAAGTTAGTATCGTTAAGGTTAAGAAGGAATAACAGGGGTTCGATGACACTTCCCTGGGAAATACCTGAAGTTATTACCGCAGTAGAGCTAAAAAAAAACCATCTATGACCCTTCCATGTACGTGACCATTCAAAAATTAATTAATCCAGCCTAGAATATAATTACTTATGTCGTGAGCTTCTAGCTCTGTAAATAGCTTGCTATGAGACGCTTTCGCAAGCATTTTCAACATTTAGAAAAAGTACGTTTACCGGAACGTCATTTAGTCCCGAAACCATAATATCTGGAACAAACAGCTAAGTTGTGTCTCGCAGGATCTACCCTTTCGGGAACCGTGCTGAGTTTTCAGCAATAACTCCTGACCATTGAGATGCCTTATATTACGTTCCATGACCTCGTATAATATGTATATGAGGGAAGTTGATCCGTAATTACTCGGTTCTTCCCAGTCGTTGATTTTTGTTTTGATGTTACATGAATTATTTTCCAGGTAATTTTAAGTCAACTTTTGATACATTAAGGGCTACTTAAGTATGATCTCTAGATGCGGAGCAATTTCTAAAGTTTTTCCTTAAATATAAGAGTTGTCATTTGAACGGTCCTGGAGGATTTATTTGAGTTATTATTTTTCAAAAAAGTCCTATTCCATTATGTGAAATTTCAATGTCCAAGATCGGCTAGGAGGATTAGTTTGGTAAGCTATCGGAGGTATTCGATGAGAACGATTTTGAAAGAAGGGATTCAATTTGTTGACCTTTTCTGAACTGCTGGTCATTCTGTCAGCTTGATTGTTTATGAGTGAATTAACCGTTTACTTAATTCCCTGAATTACCTAAATAGGACCAAAATGCTTTTGGATCCTCGTTTAAATTTCCAGCTAATTTTACCTATTGAATTCGTTTAGCTATTTTTGAAATCATTCCTTGGAATTTTCCTGGGTTATCCTTTAATCTTTAATGGTCTCATTCCGTTCGTCGTTAGAGTATCAATCATTCGGTGTATTTTTCATCTTAGCATGACATAGCATTTGACTTCTTAACGAATTTATAACTTCCGCGAGGTGTCATCTAGGTATCGTGCAATCATTTCTAAATTCGCTTTGAATGAATCCGTTAACTGCATCGCGTGTGATTTCAAGAAATTGATTCCACGTGTCCTCAGTATTTAAGTATTTGATATACTTCTTCAAATTGATAATTGAACTCAGTGTAGTTTCCGTTTTTAAGGAAACAATTTTTATTTTAAGTTCCTTTTTTTGACAGCACATATGGAAAGTTTAACATTTACTACTTTGTGGTCGCCGATTCAATTAAGAGTTTCAATATTTAGGTCTTGAGGGAAACGCATGTTGGAAATGATATGGCTTTTCTCCTTCTGTATATCTAGAATAGTGCACAAACTCTAAACATGAACTTTAGTTATAATTAGAATTAAATTTGCAGCATATTAATATTTGAAAATATGGAGTCTTAATAGTAATCTCGAATCAGTTTAGTGTTTTTAAATTACTTAAATAAAACTTTGGAAGTAAAGACCTTGGCTGAACTTTGGAATTCTACTTTTAAGTAATGGAAAGCCAAGACGTATTTGAAATTATAATTATCATTACGGCATGCATCGTACAGATGTCATTAGATGGCTTATATAGTACAAAGTCATGACGTGTCAAATCAAGTATCATTCAAAACACCTAATTTCCATTTCCTAATGTATACATTTAAAAATAACGAAATACCCTAAATAAATATTAATAGGTTTCTTTAAATAAGGTGTTCGAATAAATGTAACTCTGTGAACATTATTTCTCGAAATTTGTTGAACCTCCTGTAAAACAATTTTTTTCTTCACATTTGGCTAAGGATCGTTATTGTACTTTTCTTACTTCCAACGTAAATAAATTCAAATGAGTATAATTTAATTAAGTTTAGTGGTTATTTGCACTTGTCGCACGTATATTTCTGAGGTTTCTCAAAAATGAAAGCTTATTTTTACAAATTAACATTGTTGTTGGATGTGCAAATATTTATTTTCAACGTTTATATTTATCCAATGAGTCTCATAATTTTAGCAAGTGAAAGTAATGCATTAATTCTTGTTCTGAAAATCTTTAATATAACATTCATAATTTAGCTCTACTGTTTTTTTTACTAACAAGCACTGCCAAATCAACTATGAATTGTGACGGTTGCATTTCTTTAACATTTTCTCCGCTATAGGTTCATTAAATTCAACAATCTTAACCATCAAAACTCAGTTACGACACAAAAATTTTTAAGTAATTTCGATTGGGTTATAAGGAAACGCAAAATATTACCATAATCATTTTAAAGGGATTTCCTCCTCCATTAATCTTTTTTTCTTCCCAAGAGGACTTTTCTCTACCATTGCGAAACCGGGGGTAAAAACAAATGCACAATAAATCAACCGGTGCGATTCGATTCGGGGGAAAATTGAATCATTCATAACGGGATCAAATCCTTTATTCTTATTCCCCCACGCCACCCCTTTTGTTTCCGCCACCGCCGCCACCTCCTTCGCCTCCTCCGCACGCCCCCCAAACCATGGGGCTTACCCTCTTCCTCTTATCAGAGAGAGAGAGAGAGAGCGTCAGAGGGAGGGAGAGGGAGCTTAAAGCGAGTGAGGATGCGGCGGCGTTAAAGCCTTCGAGTCGGCATCAGTGGTTTGGCGGAGTCGGGGTGTGTGGGGCGGGGGTACTCTTTCATGCGTAAAGTTGACGGGAGATGAGACGCACTAATGAAACGCATTGCTCGCCACTTAAAGATGCGATGAGTAATTAAACACCGACCGCCTCTCGCCTCCTCCTCCTCCCACTCCTCTAACCCCCCCCTTCGAGACCCCCGCTCTCCATCCGCCCCTCCTTCTCTTTGACTCCCCATAGATTCATTTATAAGTCGCTCTCCTCTCACTACCCACCCCAGCAACGTCGCCCCACCCACCCTCAGATGTTTCGGTCCATCCCATCCCCCGCACGATATGATGGATATCCAACTCTTACAAACTCCCATGCGTGCCCAAACTCCTCTCTCGGCTCAAACACGCGTTTGTTCTCCCCGCCACCCTCTCCCGTTTTCATCCCTCTCCTCCCGCGACGCCCCTATCCGGAACCATTTGTGGAGGTGAGGGGACTTAAAGCTCTCTTCTTTTCCACATCAACTCTTTGTCCCGCCGTCGTGTAGTCCGAAGGGCGACAGAGAGCCCCTTCTTTCCAATTCTCCCCCCGCTCACTCTCTCTCTCTCTTTCTGACCCCCCCTTTTCGTAATCCCAAAAAGAGGGAAATCCCTCGGGTGAGGGAGGGTTGGGAAGGGGAGCTGAGGGTTCCCGGGGGTTGTGGGCGGGTGATGATGGGAGTAGTAGCTGATGGGAAGTAGATGCCATCCCCGCCCGCCAACCCGGATCGAATATTTTGATTTCCTCGCGCTCTCCTTGCCGAAATGCTTCCAGGTCGACCACTCCCTTTACCTCCACTCGTCTCCTTAGCGCAACAGTCGCGGCACGGTTCCCTTCCTCCACGCGTGGTTTCTCTTCGCTTTTCACTCCTCACCCCGGTAGCACTGCTTAAATTCCCACCTCTGCCCCACCATGCCTGAACTTAGGCATTCTCCTGTTAGTTCTCGCCCCCGAATGCTTCATTATCTTCCGGACTTTCCTCTTTCAGTTTTCCTATATCTCCCTTACAACGCTCCCTCAACGGTCTTATTCATTCCCAATCCCCTCCTTCATTACCAAACTTGTCCCTTTTCTTTGCCCTCCCACTTTTCCTCAATCATACCCCTCCCCCAAAGGTCCCCAATCCCCTTACCCATTTCATCCACTCTCCAATTTATTGCCTCAAGTTGGATGTCTCTTTCACCTTTCCTCGGTATTGTTTATCTAAGGTATAATCGGTCTTGTTATTTGACTGCGTAATGAATGAGTAAAGGGATCTCTAAAACTCACCCCGCTTGGAGCCGTTAGTTCATCTGCCACTTTCCTCCAGTGCCCCTTTTCAGCCTTGAGCATTACTTTCAGTTACCAGTCTCTTTTACTCTTTTCAAGCGTCTCCTATTTTGTCGTTTCCTCAACGCAGTCGTAAATTGTTATTTTAAAATGCGCAAAGCCATGGGGAAGGAAGTTTTCATCAACGAACAGGAAGTGCTCCGTTGAGCTTAATTTCCATTTGATGAGAATTTCAGTGAAAAATATGTGTTCCAAATCGTTAGGGAGAAAATTCATCTAGGATAATTTTCCTGTTCCACAATTTATTTAAAAATTAATGTAAGTGTGCTTTGCGAGTTGTTTTAATAATTTTACCTTCTCGTTTTCTTCATTCGATGTTTTTAGAATGCTGTCGCCGGAGGCGATACAGTTACCTTTAAGGAATGCTTTGATAAACCTCGCTGGAAAGTCCCTGGAAACTAGTAATAAAGGCATCTACCCTGATTTCACACCATCCAACGGGAGTTAGGATATATCAACGTCACTGATCTATTCATCTAAACCTTTTTCGTGTTCCGCACGTCATTTCTTTCACTCTGTACCTCAGCCCCACTACGATCGGCTCCTCTCTGCATTTTTTTCCATTTTCTTCCCTTTTCTTCCCAGATCCCCCCCCTTCCCCTGTCGCGTCATTACCAACTCTTCGCAGCGTCTACCAATCTCCCCCAATGCCCTCTCTCTTATGGTTATCTTTCAGACCTCCCTTTCCACCCTTCCCGCTTCGTGTAACGAACTCCATGCCCACACCTCCTGCTCCGTGCTCTCACCCCCTCCCCCTTGCTCCGCCGCAAACCCTCACGCTTCCTCCATGCCGTCGTCACTCCCCTCCCCCCTCCCCCCGGACCTTCTCGTGGGCACAACATTCCCCCTCCCTCGCCCTCCTTTTGTGCCAAAGCGTGACTGACACTGAGCGAGCGAGTCCACCTCCTCCTCCCGCCTTGTAATCCTTTTGCGATATCCCCACTTTCCTCCTCTCCCACCGAACGAACGCTCCCTCTCTCCTTATTCTCCACTCCGCTCCTCCTCCATTACCGGGCATCACGCTAATGGACGAATGCGTCTCTATAATGTCCAAATCCCGCGGTAATCTTCTGGCACCCTCCTTCTTCGGCTCCTCCTCCTCCTCTTCCCCGTCTCCAGCCGTCCGCCCCCGCCTGCCCATCGCGTCGTTCCTCCTCCCTGCCCCCTTCACGTCGTACTCCCCCTTTCCTCGCCCGTAATTCCCCTGGGGGACGACATTAGTGCACAGCTGCATTTTCTTTTCCATTCGAACGGATGGAAATGCGTTCTCCTCATCCCCCTACATTTCTCCCCCTGCCCCCGTGCAACACGTTACAAGGCGCAATCTGTAGTTTTCCCGCGTGTCCGTCTGCACCGGTTCCCTCCGCGTCGGTTCATGCCGGGACTGGGCCAGGAGATCGCGGGGCTTGAGGCGATCGGTGTCCATCGAAGCTGTCCGTCACTCGCTGCGGCAGTGTCCCGGCTGTCGTCCTTACCTCTTTTGGCAGACAGAATATCATCGTCCCGCCGAGGATTTTGGCGTCCTCCTCCCCTTAGAGTCGTTGCCCAGTTTAATGCGATATTAGTTGTTTCCCACGATTTATCTCCGATTTCGTGTCTACAAAATTTGCATTGATTTATAATTAGGAAAAAAAAGATCAGAAAGGGGACCAAAGGAGAGAGTCGCTCCAGAGGTAAATAGTTTCTTGGACTCATTCCTTTCTGCATGTTGGATTGAGGCAAGTGAGGCATTCATGAAGCAATAAACTTCGAGATTTCATTGAGAATTGAAGTACGTTTTATATCAAAAGGTTGTAACGTCAGAACGGTTTGTGCCAGTAGAATAAAGTGGAATATCAAATAACCATATATGTCATTTCGTACCAAATTTTATTCACGTCATACTTTGTCATTGTTGGCAGAGTAAAGTCGAATCCGTGAAGAGCATTTCCAGAGGGAAACTTTTAACCTTAGTGGTTTTATTCTAACATCATGCAGTCATAAATCCTATGAATTTTTGCTTGCATGTTACTCTACCCTATTTTCTCCTTAATTTCTCCATGACCTCATAACATCGTACAATTAATCTGCAATTAGTCTGGTGTATTTATTTTGTGGAAATTCTCAGCATATCTTCTACATTTCTTCCTTCGCCGACAGTCATTAGGAGTCTCATTTGCTTTACTATGAATTTTTTCCCGATTATTGTTTTAATAAAAGTTTACTTCCATACTTAATTGATAATTCGCTCTGGTCAGTTCATCTGAATCATTCTCTTGCACGTACGACTCCACATTTCCGTTGCG
Source organism: Hetaerina titia (assembly GCA_037158775.1). Taxonomy (NCBI): domain Eukaryota; kingdom Metazoa; phylum Arthropoda; class Insecta; order Odonata; family Calopterygidae; genus Hetaerina; species Hetaerina titia. The sequence continues at coordinate 38,309,267 of CM073773.1, read as the reverse complement.
TCCACTCTTCTCTGTTTGCTGGTTTTGATGTCTACAGTGAACAAAATTAGTACAATTGTATGATAAATATACGTATCTTATGGAATATTTCTTATTTCATCGTAAGTTGAAATCCAATATTAGCTCTCCTGTTGTTAACTCCTAGTACGATACTTTCTTGCCTGGCTTACATCATTCGCGATCATATCATGATTTTATTCAATCACTGCTGTTATACTTCATTGGCAGCCGAATTTTTCCACTTATCTACATCTACATAAATACCCTGCGAGCCACCAAGAAAGTGTGTGGCAGGGGGTGTAGCATCATGAGGGAAGGGTAAGGGTTGAGGGGGTTGGGGGTTAGGTGAGGAAAGGTGGGGGGAACCTGTAAGAAAAAAAAATATATATACATATATATATACACACACATATACACACACACACACACACACACACATATATATATATATATATATATATATATATATATATATATATATATATATGTATGTACATACATACATACACACATGTATACACATCCTCGCGCAGTCCCTAACCTGTACGTTAATACTTATTGTAATGAACTAAGTCCTGGGGAATTTCGGCTACAAGCATTCTGGTCCCTTATCGTTCTTGGAATAAATGACATTTTAAACCTGTCAGTCTTGCAGTCTATCTCTCTAGTCTTATATTCGTGATCCCTTCGACCGTAATACGTTGGGGTTCGTATTATATCCTTCATGTCATCGGAAAAGGGCCCATCTTTAAATGTTTTTAATAAGTTTAATCTATATTGGAAACGCCGCTGTGTAAGAGAATCCCGACCTAAATTGTCTAGCAAAGTGGATACGCTGCTGAGTTGGTCATAACAATGTTTGACAAATCTAACCCCCCTCCGATCTAATTCCGAAACCAAATTTATATTATGAGTATACTGGCAGTATACTCTAGGTGGGGCCTGACCAAGGCAAGGAAACATCGTTCTTTCACCTTTTCGTCGCATTTACCTTACCTTACGACTTAGGTTTCGTTAGAGTATAAATCATCATCATGATTAATAAATCACGCCTGAAATGTCTCTTTGTAATCATCATGATGTTATACTATAACGAAACCTAGGTCGTGAGAATTAAAACTTTTAAGTGGAAAATCCAAGTTGTTTACCTTTTTTGTCAATATGAAGATTTTCCACCAAGTTACGCCAGAAACTGTTTTTTTTAACCTCTGCTTTTGTTTTATGTGATTGTATTGAAAGTGCAGTAATTTAAATTATTTTCAAATGATCATACCAAATTCTTTCTCCAGTTCTTAAACAGATAATTTTGTACAACCATAAGATCATTGGTATTTTTGCCACTACGTATATATCTGGAATCAAGTTGCATATTCTCGTTGAGATCTTTGTTTTTAGCATGCATTTACTCCGAGTAGAAGTTGTCAACTCCTGGACCTTTGCCTACACATAAATGGTTCACTTTTGAATGGCATTCCAATCCATATACGAGTACCGCTTTTTCATTATCGTGCGAATCTCCAGTATTCGTTGGTTCAATTCTTCCCAAATGTAGTATTGTCCAAAGTATTCCTTCCAGCCCTTTTATTTTTTTCTTCATTTACTTTGAGAACTTCCTTACTTTCACCCGCCATTAGGCGTCCCTGCTACTCATAAAGATTTCTTTTCGGAAGATATTCTTTGAAGTAACTATTTCTTACAACCACACGATGCATCAACTTTTCTATATACGCTTTGAACTTTGTTAGTTGTATTTATGAATTTCCTTCTTAGCTCTGTAAAGATGCATCCTTTCTTCGTGATCGATACAAGAATATCACGCATTTACTACAAGGTCTGGGGTGGGAACCTTTAGGCATGAGAATAATCAAATTATATTTAGCCTATTACAAAGGTACCAATCGTTTGGTTTTACATCTGACATAAAAGATATGATTCAGTCACACAATTACCTAGGTCGGACAGACAAACATGAGCCACAAAATGAGAGAGATAGACTGCCCAACTTGTAGAGTTAAGCATTCTTTTTTTTCATTCACTATTCGCAATAGCCACGCAAAGGGAAACACTAAGACAGAAATAACAGGTAAACACTGTTGGAAATAATTAGGAACATACAAGTTTCATTCCCCTTCGGCTCGTTTCATGGCTGATGTCCTAACGCTCTTCGTCACACTCCCTTGCATCGGGTGATTGGGTGTCGTATAAATAAATTTTTAGACCTAACGTATTTGTGCATTGTCCGTCTCGCTTGAGTAGGATGGCAATTAGTGACCGTGTTGTATGTGAGCCCATCCTTTTTAAAGGGTTCCCTTTTTGTCTTCTTATTGCAGGGAGTGGATTAGTTACTAGAAGTATAACAATTTTAATGTTTATAACGAATGTTGCATGAATGATATATGGTCGTCCACCTTCCACGTGCCTTTTCGGCCGACCACCGGCTGACATGTGTATGTCCGTAGAAATAGCAGAGTAGAAGTGGAATATAGTAGGTGGTGACTTAACACCCCCGTCCACACACGTCCTTGCGACGGCTCGCGAGTTTGTGTATCTATTAGACAGATGTGTAGATTTACTGCTTTCTTTTCCACTTTCCATTCACTCCTTTTTACTAGACGTTTTTCTGGGTGATAATATAAAATCTCTATTCGATTGATTCTTTGCAATCATCATTCTTCCTCTTTCATCTGTGGCTTCACGTACGAGTAGTTTTGCCTAGTTTTGCAGAGTTAAGGTAGTCTCTCCTTTCATTTTTCGTCACACTTACCCCATTGTTACATGCCTACCGTCAACCTTTGTCCACCCTAGAAAAAAATTGAAAACCTAAGGACAAATGTAATTTATTCAAAATTGTTAACTTTTTCTTATAATTTTTAAATCTGAAATAAGAGGATATTTTCTTCTTGAATCAACTGGCCAATTTGTCCAAACATTAATTATTTCTATTTTATTTTATCAGAACTCCGTTTCCCAAAATTATTTCTTTATTTTACGTTTGTATCCTTGAAGGTAATATCTCGTGATACGTTCTAATCAAACGTAATTTTATAATCTCCTCCGTCAAACACATTCCAGTCTCTATAAAATAACTCTTCGGCCGCTTTCATATCATCGCTTCGTCAAAACGTATGCGTTCCCTTCAGTATAACCCAATATGGGTACGCATACTGGCTCCACAATTTCGTTTTTATTTGATTATGTACCCTAGTCGTAATCATCCTTTCGCTTTACTACAGAATTTGAATTTCGTTCCGGTACTCTTTCCAGGTATAATTCCAGCTACCTCATTTCCATTCATTGATCCAATGTGACTAATCCTAAAATTGTCGAGTTAAAAGTTTTCTTTTGGGTTGGGTTCGTCTCGCTTCTCTCTATAACGTCTTGGCCCGTCTATTTTATTTTCACCTTGAGATTTTCCAATCATCCCCAGCTTCTAATCTTCACAGAAGAAATCTCACATTCCAGATACCAATTCTAAACCGTTGATTTGTAACCTTGACTAATGTGCTCTCTGTCCGGTAATCCCCACCCAGATGTTCGAATTGGTGACTCTTTCATTTCCCAAATGTGTTATACTTAAGCTTTCTACCATGCCCACTATTAAAATAAGGGAAGAGAGTAGAATTTTTAAGCCTTTGAGACCGTGAATGATAATGTATTTCCTGTGACCTCAGAAATTCTGGTAATGCAGCCGTTAAAGCAGCTTTTAACGCGCCCGCTTTAAGAATATTGATTTTTTGAGCAAGAACAATAAATATCCGTATAAGATGTAGGGCTTGTAATTTGAAGATTGGTATCACGTCTTTTTTGTTCCTAGTATGTGTAATTTTTTGGCGTAGAATTCATTTTCTTTGGACGTGAAGGATGACCAGTCGAATGAAATTTGTCGTTGGTTTCTCGCTTTGCACAAAGGGCATAGATTCTAATCCTTGACGATACACTCCCTGCGCGAGTCCTAGTTTTTTGTAAAAATGTATTATAAGCCAGAGGAGAAACTGATTGGCCTACAGGCAGTTTCGATTCGGGTGAATTACTCCATCTTCATCACCGGGCTTATTTTTATGTATACTATATTACGTAATTCTCGTTCCCTTCCGCCATCAGACGCACCAATGCACCTAAAACCCTTGCAGCTGCGTGCATTTGGATCCCAGGAGCATTCTTAGACTCGGGCACTGGTCATGGTGCTCTGAAAGGTTGCTGACATGACAAAGATACAAGATATTTTTTCTGAATTTTTCTGAAAATTTTTAGGTCGGAAACTTTACAGACCACCCACGTATATCATGTTAATTAGTTTGCTGAGATGAAGCCAAAGGTCATCTAGTCGATGCCAAACAATTTTTTCATAACTTGTGTTTCACATGTCGCTATGAAGTTTTCAAAAGGGTCCAAGTCTTGAACAGTTTAATTTCACTGCTTGTTTTAATGAATTTAATAGGATATTCACCTCAAATGTCGAGTAATGTGTTGTTTCAAGAGAGTGAATCTCTCGATTATACTCACATATTTTCAACAGTACTGGAATATTATTTTACAAGGCTTGGAGTTAGCATAATTTATTTTTCAGCATGAATTTACTTAAAAGTCAATGCTACAACCCGATGACAAAATAAGTAGAATAACGTCGTAACGGGTTGGAGTAGACGTGTAGAACCTTGAGATCTTAGCCTTAAGCCTTTCTTTCAACAAACTGAAATTTGAACTGTGATTTTTTTAATTGCTCTAAAACACATTTCAATCCTTTGGATATAAGAGTTTCTACATATATTATGGTCTTGTTTCACAACTGATGCATTGCTGGCGTTCAATATTCCTATGTTTCTAATTATGTGAATACCGAAAGCCAATTTTCATTCAAATCAACGCCTCTAAACCTTTTTCTTTTCAAATTAAAGGCAAAAGCATCACGATAATACGAATGTGACTAAATAAATATTTCTTCCGACTTTTTTCCGCGGTAACGGCCGTGAATGAATTTCCCTTTTTTAACCAAGTCGAATAAGTTACTTCAGATATGAATCTCATCCAAGCCGTGAGCAAAATATCTATGGTTGCATCCCCACCCTGGAATGTTACTATTAGCTCACCCTTCCACCCTCCATTAAGTTTTGTTTAATATACCTACATGACGACTCACTCTAACATGCAGGAGACCCAAAGTTTTTCTTCCTTGACCCTCACGAGAAAGTAAAAACGTCCTTCAAAAAGGAGGGGAGGTGGATCCGTAATTATTTTCCCATCACCCCTCCCACTTCCTCAGCCCTCCCCCTCGTCCTTTCGGCGTCACCGGCTAATCCGTCTCCATCGGAGTAGAAATTCTTTCTTCGAGGCAGACCGGGGGAATTGCACTGTGCAGGCCGGGAGAAGGGGCTTGCGGAATGGGGAGGGGGGAGCGTAGCGTAATGTTCGTACTAAGTCTCCGTGCTCGGCAACCGCCGCCCTTCGCCTCGATTAGATGCCCTCCTCCGGGTGGACACGCGCCTCCCTAATATGCAAATGATTTCCACCAGAAACTTCTCATCTGCCTTATGTCTCCCCCCTCTCCCCTCGCCGAACTTCTCCTGCTGCTCCGTTGAAACGGGGATGTTTTTTCCTCCTCGAGTACTACGATTCGTTCTCCACCCTTCGCCCCGTCCCTCTCTCTTCGTCTACTCCTTTTCCCTTCTCGTCGTCCTCCTCTCACGGGTCCTTCTCTCCTTCCGAGGTTCAATTTCATTAGGGCGACGAAATCTCATCCCCTCCTGCGTCGGTCTTTCTACGCCAAGACAGTAGGTATACGACTCCTTACGTGCGCGCGCATTCAATTCATTATGGATGAGAAATTTCACTCGAGGTTAAGTGTTAGGACGTGAACACGGTAACATTTTTACGTGACTGAAGCAAGAGACTGTTTAGTAATAACGGTACTAGATTAACTTCCATCATTGCTTTACTTGGTAACACATTCCTTCCCATCGCAAATTCATTTACTTGGCAATGAAAGTGTTTCTCTTGCCACCACAATACCTACGGTTTCTCTGGCAGTGTCACATTTTCGTGTGTTGGGTACGATTTCGACCTTATATGAATGCGTCCAAGAGGGAAAATGGCTAATTTGATCTCTGATTATATCATTCACAATTTCTGAGAAAATGGACTCCAAATGTCGTACCAATGCAAATTATTACGCCCTTTGAGTCACATTTTCTCAAATATATGTATTTACACCGTGGAGCTCATATTTCATTATTGTTTACTGTTTACTTTTCCCATTAAAAGTATCGTGGATGCCTACGTGTGATGCTTGTGTCGAAGAGAATATCGGGAATTTAAATATTTAGTGACAATTAGATTGTCATGTGAATAAATTACATAGTGTACCAATGATCAAGCAGGCGCATAGTATATTTACGAAGATCCCTTTTGTTAGGTGAGAGGGAAAGGGATGATGAACAGAAATTGATAATTATATGAAATAATTAATGGAAATGACGAGATAATGTATCGCATACCATACGCACTCAATGCGCTAGACGTAACGAACGATACTACGACCAGCCACTTAATCTATGCTTTTACTTTACGTGGTTTTCTTATGGCACGACTTGTATTGATGGATACGACGCACTCAGTTGTGTATATTTTATCTGAATTCTATCGTGCGTAAACTGTTACTCTTTGAGGTAACAAGCATTGGTTTGTAAATCCATGGTGAGATCTTAGCTCGAGCTTTACACACACTCTGCGGGTGAAATGATGGATTACGGATCTTGCCACCATTTGTTGTGCAGTGGAGCCCAGCGGCTAAACATCTGGGGCACATTTTGTCTCTGGTTTGTGTATGCCCGCCGGAGGAGCACTCCAGAGTTTCGTGAAAGAGATATTGAAAAGCGATGCTGACACGCATAAACATTATGAGCTTGCCATTCTGTGAACGCACTAAGTCTAGGGAATAACCGGGGTCGATAAAATCCCGTCAGCTGCTCCCCGGTCGTGATTATGACTCGCAGGAAGGACACTTCTGCGTTGCACGGACTCATATTGCCGACGGAAGGCCTCTTGAGATAAATATGGCGGTAGGCGTGGAATTTTATTATTGGACGAAAGGGAAAAGCAAACGGGCGAGTTTGCTTTTCCCTTTCGTCCCCTACAATGGGATCAGATGCAGTGAAACGGGGTTGATGCGAGAAAAAGTGTAAAACTCTGGCGCAATGGGTCGTAATACACAATAAATATAAAAACGCGGATATTTTAAGCCGATATTTGTTAGGATGTGACGTAAAATTTAGTATTTTTGAAGGAATGGAACTCTTTCGAAATGGTAGACAATTCCGCTTTCATCCGCAATTAATGACGAGCAGCTTGAGTAATCATTTTACGTTTTTATACCAAAACTATATCTCAGTATATACGTCATAAATACCTTTTAAATTGCAATAGGGGCCAATGTAAATTGTATTTAAAACAAACAAAACTGAGAATAGATTTTTCATATCTGCGAGTATTAGACGTTCAAGACACCTTAGTGCAAAAATACCCCTATTTTGCTATTACTAATAAAATAAAACTGATTTTTTGAGGGCGTTATCCTCTTCCTGTCATATATTTTGTGATTACTGATGACGGCGATTGATAGGCGTATTAGATAAATAAGGAATCAACAAAATGACTGCGTAATATGACACAGTATAATGGATTTGGACGGAATTGCGACGGAAGGGAAATAGATGAAGCCGTATGAACCAAATGGGAACGGATAGAAGGGGAGAGAATAGATTCAACAATCCGCCGGAGTTGTGCGAGGGACTGCGTCAACCCGGGGAGGGAGGGAATTGGGTTGTGGAGAGGCACTGCATGTCGTCGAGTCGCACGACGCCCGAGTTCGGGAGCTTTGAGAATGGATGGGAGGGTTGGTGTTGGTGTCGACCGGGAGGGAGACGGAGAGAGAGTGGCGATATGACGCGAGGGAAGGGTGGAGTGACGTGAGGAGGGCAGGAATCACGAGGTTGTCCTGCGGAATGTCTGCGAGGACTCGGAAATCTGTTACAGTCACGTTTGGGCTGTATATACATGCCTGCACCCGGCCGGTCTGGGCTTAAACCCTTCCTCCCACGCCCAATGCGACAGTTCCCTCTTCCCCGTCCCACTGCTCCGTCCTCTTCTCGTCGCCCCGCTCTGCTCAACTTCATCCGCATCTCGACCAAACTGAATTTGATGCAACTTTCAACCCTTCACACCAGCCCACCCTCTTTCCACAGTCGCGTCCACCCCCACTCACACATCAGTTTCTCGGTTGAGGCAAGTGGGGTTCCGTCTTTAGAGCGCTTTTGCGTGGACTAATTTAATATCTCATTGGGTTATCTCGTTCGATATCAGTGGCGACTGTTTTTTTTCCCGCAGTTGGTTCACTAGGATTTACTGGTGTGGGAGGCGACTTGCGAGTGCGTGGCTTGATTGTTTAACAGGACGAAAGTTTCTTGTTTTTCACGGGGTTGATTTGTGTATCTCCACATCTGGATCCCACGTAATGCTTTGCCATTTACACTGCGGAATCTTTATTTACGTGAATTTCAAATTCGGTGTGTATTCCTCTCGCCACTTGTTGGCTTTCATTAAAATGAAGTTTATCTTTAGTATGTGCTCAAATTAATTAATGGATATAATTCATAGCATGAACATGATTAATTTATGACGACTGGTACCGAGATGCGATTTTAAACTTTCAGTGTTGTTTTTCTCATATTTCCACTGTCTCCAACAATAAATTACATTCTTTTGAGGCCCAGTGTGATTTGACGTCTAAAAATTGTATTATAGTCGTCAATATTATGTTGGCACACTCTATAAAATCCCACGAGCGTGAATGCTTTTTTAATGAAGGGGCACAAATATGTCTCATTTCCCATGCAGTGATGTATTTGTAACCTTCAGGTCAACATCTTCTTGAATACGTGTGCGTTATCTTCCTTCATGCCCTAATTAGTTCTCGAATCGGTTGAAATCATGAAAGACTTGCAAAAGAAGAATTATTCCCACAACATGATGCTTGTAGCTACTTCATTTATTGCACTCTAGAAAATATTGAGATGGAATATTTGTTTTCCAAATTAATGGTGAAATTTTTGTGACGGTAGCATTAAGAAGGCACATGAAATGCAGACGATAGAAATGAACCATCTATCATTGTTTAAAAATACTTACATGGAGTAGTTTGAAAGGCAATTCATCTTTAATTAATCAATATGATAGTTCCCACTCTCAAGTTAACCCCATTGAGGGCTAATATTGGGACAAGAAGTTTAGGAAACTTGCATTCGCCATGGCAGAGAAATTATAAGATTCCAACTATTCCAGTGTCTACCTAAGACACTGGAAAATGAGTACCTACTTCAGAAAATGAAATGAATTTAATTCGTTCCTATGTCTCCTCGAAATGGAGAATTTCGCGATTAAATGCAAATTTACCCTCATTTAAGCGCGTGACGCCATATTATGGTATATCTATAAAAATCTTTAAAATATGTTAATACCAGGACATGTGTTTTTGCCAAAAATATTTTCCTAGAGCTAATTACATGCCAAATATTTCATATGTCAACAGTGTGAAAGTATGTGTCACTCATTTTCCTAGAGATGCCGTTTCCCGTGCAAAAACTAATGATTTAGCTTTCACAACATTCTTATGCGAATGCCATGCTGTTCCTGACTCAACAAAACCCAAATTGAATGAATCATTGCGTGCGTTACGCTCGCCGCACGTAAAATGAAATTTTCATCCAGCCTGATAAATTGCCCTTAATAATGTCGGAGCATGAAAATATCAACCCGTCATCGCGGTTTTGTGTTTCCAAAAGTATTTTCCGCCGACCCTGGATGTAAAATATTCCGGGAGTGAAATTAAGGTCCCGAAGATCGCCTGGCCCCAAATGTTTTATCCCCCACAAATCATTCCGTTTCATTCGAGCACACGTGCTGCCGTGCGTCAACGGTCGTTACTCATTGAGAACATACGATGGCATCGTCATAAAATCATTCGAAAGGTGGGAATCGTAAATGCCCCTGGGGATAAATACAACGACCATCACGGGGGCAGGACAAGAAAACTGTGGCGGAAAAAAACACGCACATTTGACTCGCTCAGCTGTTACTTTGGCACAAACGACATGATTTTGGTGGGGGTCGAGGCACGCTGCCGAAATAAATAGAGCGGTTTGAAAAATTCGAACATCGCATCGCACTGATGGGGAGAAAATGAACCCGACAAATCCTCAAATGTCTCGTCTACCTTGTCGGCTTACGTGCGGCGTTGAGATTCGCCACGGAGGAGAGATTCGGTAGGACGGGAGATTGGGGAGTGGGGACACGGGAGATAGTGGGATATTGGGTGATGAGTTTCAGAGGTTTCCATGGAAATTCTCGGATACTGGGACATAGAGCCATTAAGAGAGAGAGAGAGTAGAGGGGGAGGACGGGGGAGGAAGGACGGATGAGTGGCTTAGGAGGTCCCCTTTACATGTCACCCTCCCCACCCACTAAAACTCCCACACACACATACTAGCTCCCGCTCCCCTCGCCCCTCCTCAAGGGTGAGGAGGTGGGCCGAAGGTGGGGAGGGGGAGGGGAGAGGGAGAGTGATTCTGGACACAAAGGAGGCCCCATTACGCGGCAGGGAGGGGCCTGACCCCCTACCCTCCCCCCCCTCACAGCGACCGGGAGTGGGGACACGTTGGATCCTGCTAGAGGGACACATTTGGGAATGGGAGGATTGCGGTTTGCAAAGCCGCATTACCGGAGACGTGTGGGTGGGAGGGCGGGATCTAGGGAAGATTTCAACCACGCCCCCTCCTCCTTCCTCCCTCCCCCTTCCTCCCTCCCCCATCACAAGCTATCTCCAAGCGGATCTCCGCCCTCCCCCCTCTTCATATACCCCGTGCCAACGGCTGATTCAACAACTGCAAGGCTGTTGATTCACCAGAAGCGCAGTCGGTTCGGTTAGCAGCAGATCCGCCCGAAGGTGGTTTCGGTTGCTTTAAGTGGTTGATCAAATGAGGGTTTTGGGCTACCGCGCCCAATATAGTGCCAGGCATGCATCGGATCCTTTCCCGCTAGTAGGGGCGTACTATAACACCTTTTGCGCGCTGTTTTTCCTTATATTTTTACTCCGCGTGATTTGTCTACCCTCAATTTTCGTCATCCCACAAGCGATCTTTGTCTCTTCCTGCGACTTTCATTATTCCGGCAAAAGAGCTGTTTTCTGAAACAGATCACAGGCCATTTCACTGATTGAATGTACCCTCCCCCCACCCTGGGTCTTTGTGGCTTCGTTGGCTGCAGCGTTGTGTCGAAACCTCAGACCACTGCGTCATTTCGTGGCGGTCCCGCATAAACAAAACGTGACAACAGCACGTTGCAAACTACAGCGAGCCTAAAATCCCGCAAGTTTCCGTCTTGGCCCAGCTTGCACCACCCATCAAAAGTGGGAAAAAATGCCTATCGCGTAAAGAGGGGAAATTTAATAAATGAGAAATTCCACCGGCTCAGTTTAAGCCATGAATAATTACCGCGCTCCGATTAGTGGTTATGAATCGCCTTCGAGAAACGGAATAACTTGGCCATGAATATGCATGCACGATATCTGAGGGAAAAATTATTGGATTAATGACTGAACCATGAGCCGGGAAATCTATCCCAAAACTTGGCTTAAAGTTTTAGCCACACCATTATCACGACCATCCGTTTCTCTTACCTGCTCCATCTGATACCTCTCTCTTTCTCACCACCCCCCTTCCCAATAAGACTCTCCGAATCCGACCGACACCCCTCACGGCTTCCCGCCTCTTTCCCTCTCCTACACTTGGCGTCTCCTACACACCTCGCGTCCCACCCTCGCCTCCACACGCCTCTCGCCCCCGGGATGCGGCAAACACCCACGATCGCTCATCCTTTCGCCGCGAGTGTTCTCCGATCCGTTCGATTCTCCTCTCCAGGTCCCCCAGAAACCACACACCCGGCCAACGGTCCCCTCCGCCATCTCCGAACCACCTCCACCCATCTTCTCGCAACGACGACGTCGTCGCCCGTGCACTCCTCTGCAGACGGAATTATTCTCCGCTCCCTCTCTTCCCTCCTCGCACGCCCAGCCTTTAAAGCTTCCCGCCTCTCCCACTCACCCCACTCTCTATCTCTTTGCAACCCCCTCCTCCCCCATCCCTTCCTGTTCCGAAAGCAGCCGCGCTTCTCATTCGTCTGACTGTCTTCCACCCGTCTCCGCATCTCCACCGTGATCATTTGTTTCCACCCCTCTAGTCATTATCGCATGGCAGGAGGGGCGGCGGGGGTGGGGGGGTGTGGAACCGAGGAACCTATCGGGCACTAACTCACTACCCTGGTCTCACACACAAGACACTCCTCCTGTATTCCACACACACACACACCCTCCTCCCCCTTTGTGCTCCCCCGGGAAAACGGGGGTAGGGAACGTGGGGGGGGGGGGAGCCCGGTGTTCTCCGTGGAGGAGGTGGCGGTATTTTGAAGTAGCGCAAAGATTGAAAACGGCTGAGAGTGAAGAGAGAGTTAGGCAGGAGGGGGGGGAATGATGAGAGGAAGGGGTCGGGGAGGGAAAAGAATAGGAGAGGAGATACAGTGTGGAGAGGCTTGTCGGATCGCAGGGGGGGCTCGAGACGGCCGGGGTGGAATAATGGGAGATTGGGACGTTCACAATATATATGGGATTGGGGGTGGAGGGTGATCGGAAGGGATCCTTTGATATGTCTCTCTGAAGGAAGCGGAGAGGGGGGGGGGGCGGGCTAGGGTTTTATAGAACGCAAAAGGAGGAGGAAATTAATTGAATGAGGAAAGGGATGATAAGTCGCCGGGAAAAGATCCGGATGAAATGGGATTCTCTATTCCCCCTGTCATCTTATAAAGGAGTCGAAGACGGAGCGTCAAGGATTTATTCGATGAAATCACTTTTACTCTTTTCCCATCGTTCATAAAAATAACGTTTGGAAAATTATCAGGTCCTCGCGCTCACTGGGATAGTCTTAATAATTTTCGTATTACTGTTAACGAGTATTACAAGTTTTTAAGGGCCTCTTTGGTGATGTGAAGGAAGTGCTTTAACTAGCTCGCAGGTGCCCGATGAATCTTCCCGTCGAGTGTTCAATGTAGGGGCCAAATTGGCAGATGTCTCTGAAATTGGATATCCTCCTTTTGAAACTATTAAAAGGGGCTTGCAATAATATAATTAAGAAATAAAAGTATGCACCATTGGAATAGCTACTTCGAATTACATTCTCATGTGAATTTCTTATGATTTTATACGAGCCACCTATTATCGTATGCATAGCACTTCCCTAGTGAGAGGATCTCACAGCTTGAAATTTCTTTGTTTATGATAATTGGGGATTGTTCAAATTTATGTATATATATATATATATATATAAATATATTCCATGTACTTCAGAATCAGAGATGCATTGTAAGATATGTATTCACATTTGGATTTGGTGGAGTATAGTACTAGGTAAAACTAATTTTGATTAATTCAGAAAAAATCAAAATGTTTTTATTTTGTGTAATTAAACTTTTGCACATAGTCAACCATATCCAGATGAAATACTGCGTACTAAACCCAATAAGGCACCGTTCATTATGTTTGACAAGACGTTGAAAACATTTAAAAAACGCTTAGTGACTATTTTTCAGCATATAAGCCAACGGAATATAATTTGGTTCTTTCGAACACAATTCTGGTGCATTTTTATTGCCTTTTAGTTGTCTTTTTAGTTCTTAAATTCGGACAATAAAATGTAATGCCTTGAATTGATTGGCGTTGTCCTAAATACCTTTTTTTAGGTTTAGAGGTAGTAATCCTTACGGACCCCTTTGATCACTTTTCGAAATGTTTATATTTCTTCTGACGATCCTACGGAAATGGTATATGAAAAAATACACCTCTTTGGCCAGCTAGAAGTGCATAGATTTTTATGTAATCAAGTGAGTTAATGTTGACGCTAACTCAGCTGCTGCATGCCTATTAATTTTGAACACTTACTCGTAATAAGCAAATCGTATGGTTAGTGCAATTGGTAAATTAATATGATAAATGGGACATAATTTCCGTAGTTCATTGAATAAATTCATTTATCAGCATAATGCGTTAACGAGTTTATGCCTTCTTTTTAAAGTCCGTCCGTTTTAAAGTCCAAGTGGATGTTGTATGTTCTCAAATTTACAGATTTGTTGGATTGATCAAGTTCTTTTCCAATGATTTTCCATTTGCCTAGCTTTGGTGCATTCATAAAACGGTAACTCTCTTCCTAAGACATTAAAATTAACCAGAAATCTATTGCAATGATACAACACACCCTATCTTGAACACAACTGAATGGTGAGTGCACATTTTTTCCCAAAAGATAAGCATCCAAGGCATTGAAAGTCGTATTTCCATTTGTTGTGAAGGGTCCCGGATTCATTCGTTATTTCGAGTTAGTAAATTTTTTCTTGCCGGTTGATAAGTTTTGGGAATTCAACCCAAGGTACGGAAAGGAAAGCAAGGAAGGTTCTAAAATCTCCGACACTTGAAGATGATGACTCGGATTCTTGTCTCCACCTTAACCCCCTGACGATCTCTATCCATCAACCCTTGGGTTCAAAATCGTGGTCGGCCTCTAGCATTCATCTCTCGTACCCCATAGTGTGTCTCCCGCCCAATCCTTCGTTCTATTCACAAAGCCGGTTTTTTCCCCCTTTTTCTTATCTCAACATCGTCACGTAAGTTGTGTTCCGTGCTATAGGGCCGAGGACGTACAATGCCAAGTATTCTCAAGTAGGGCCCATGGATCAGTCCGAAAACTTGAATTTACAGGAATAGAGGTTGCCATTATAGTTGTAATCCCTCAGATTCTGTAATCTACTTTGCAAACAGTGTTTCCTTTCCTTCTACGTTTAGCGTAGTCGCAGAATTTAAATTCCCTCACTCCGAGCTAAAGCAAAATTCTACAAATACCCATCTTTGTAGATTTCATTGTCTTGCGCACGAATGCTGAGTTACATTTAACTTTGTGAGAGTCGTCATCCAAGCTGTGGAATCTCTAGCTGTCGTCTCACTTGTTTATGGAATGCTATTTTTAATGGAGTGCTTTTAAATGACGTCCGTTTGGAGGAATTCTGATGCATTGCGATTCATTAGTGGTTACAGTCAGCTCTATCCTTAGATTCCTCATTTTCTTCCCACTTTCTCTTTTACTTTTCATTTCCCTTTTCAATGTAGTCTATTAAAGTATTTATGGTGGTTTTTGAGGACCGGAAACGGCTAACCATGCCGAAACACTGACCTCTCTTCCAACCATCCTTAGCGTGTTGGTTCGAGGTTGTCAGTGGGCCTCGAAATATTTTAATGTTTGTGTTTTGTCAAGTCATTTTCATTCCTTTATAATCTCTCCCCCGTATTCCTTATATAATATTTCCATCTCGAGGTATTTCTTGCTTTCAAGTTTATTTACCTTTTCGTATGTATTCATTGTCTCAAACGCCATGCCTTCTAAAATATACTTGTTTCCAGATGTGAGCATGAAAAGTATGATGGTGGAGAAATTTTCCTTGATTAAAACAGCCTTGATCCATAAAAATCTAACTGATTGTAATAAATTCACCTGAATCGCTTTCCAACAATTGTCATCGAGACCGCGTTGGATGATTCATTCGTTGGAATTAGTATATTCTTTCATTGATAAACCTACTACAGTAGCGGAATGCTGGAATGATAAGATATCTGCACTATCGCAATTAATATCAAAATTTAGACAGTATGCCACACTTTGGATTCCTATTTTGGCTGTTATTTAGTGGTAACCGATTTCTAATTTATACATGACTTAGTTTTTATGCCTAGCATTTCATTTTTCTAAAATTGTACCATTTTACGTGTATCACATTATTTCTATTTGATGCAGCCATATTAAATGATAATGTTTTAGTAGTAATAAAGAATCAGGAATGCCATGAAGGTCATTTGTATTTTTATCAATAACTTGTGTTTTCACATCACGCGTCCATATAATGGCGTTATCTATACCAGATCCCTCAATTGTAAATGTTTAAAATAGAAAAACATGTTCCTGGAGGTAGGCTAGAGGGCAAATGAGACTGCCAAATACTGGGCGAGGTTAGAATAGAGAGCACAGGGGTTTAATAGTCCACTGATGAGAGGCTGCACTCCACTTACCTTCGGATTGAACAATTGGTGATGAATGGCTGATAGGGTATTTTTATTTCGATGTGATTTATTAGAAACCTGTTAATATTTATAAGAAAAAAATTAAGGAGTATCACTCATTAAATTAAAATTTTTATTATCTTTTAACATTACAATATTAATATTAATTTCTGTAATGAGCTGTCACCGAATCCCTATACTGTTCCGTCAATGAGTCGAGTGTGTCATACAGAGAGGTAATTCGTGCAGTATTGACTAGGGACCCCTCTTGCTTTAACGACACGCATCCTCATACCGACATCCGGTGTCATATCCCTCCCAAGTACGTAGTGCGTATGCTCTCCGAGCGAAGCAGGGTCGTTAATGGCTACAAGGAGACTTGAACGGTCGGAGTGCAATGGAATCACCCGCCATGTTGCGCTCGCGCTGAGGAGCAGCTGTCGGGCCCGCCAAGGCTTGGGTGCTTTCGGTTTCTGGCCGAAGGGGGAGGGAGTAAGGATGAAGGAGAGGCGACGGATGGGATCGACGGTTGGAGCGGCCGTCTTCCGCGGAGGAGAATCGGTGTCACCGGGGAAGCGTTCGAACGGAAAATTGTGGCCGAAACTTCGACGCCTTCATCCCACGGACTGTTGCATCCTGCAGAACTGATTCTTATGAAATGGTCCGTGTTTAACGCGGGAGATGTATCATTTTGGTCTCTTGCGGAGAGCTTAACGAGAATTTTATAGACGTTCATGGTTGAACGAACGCCATTGATTAATGATTTTCACCTAAATTCTAGTGACATAGTACATGGTTCTTCTATCCCTCCATACATTGAGTATGATTCAGAAAATATGTGATCTTTTTATTGGCAGCACTGAGTAGCTAAATAAAGACGTAAATTTAAATGTTCGTGAAAATGGCGTTGAAAGATATTCATAAATTTTGGAAAGCCAGGTTAACACGTTATCTCTGCCTTTAAATATTAAATTCCTGAGGCAGCCTTTTAAATAGGTAATTCAGACCAGTATGCATCACTATCCCACTATGTTTTATGAAGTTGCTATGTGTTAATGTTAATTCTGTTGGTGATGTAATGCTCCTGCAATCTTATATTGTTTATTATTTTGTTTAAAGTATATATTTTTAACTTTAGACCGACTTTCGTTTCACTATGTTTTTTTTTTACCTTTCGAACCAGAAAAAGGTGTTTCCCTCAAATTAAAACGAGAAGGGAATGTTTGGTCTCACTTCAATCGTTGAAGATCGAATTAAAATTGGCCATCCCCAAAAATACTTATTGATTATTAAGTAAATTAGATCTAGTAAAAGTTAAGTAAATATAAATAAGTACACTGTTAAAGGTAGAGGAAATGATTCTGATGGGTGAAATGTTTTAAATGAAGTAGAATATTTAGGTCAACGAGGATTCAATGCAGCTATATCACCTATTACTGGTATAGACAGAGACTGTTAAAAGTGCCTTCCAGCTAGCCGAAAGTGTTTACCAGGAAGGAAGAAGAAAGGAACCGAAATTGCGGATTAGGAAATGAAAAGCGTGTTTTTCCATGCCGCCGCACCACCTTTCCGTCCCTTCCCGGTGCATTCTTCTCTTTTACCTGAATCTCCATCTCAGGAACCTCCTACTGAGTCTTTTTCGACCTTAGTCCTTTAGCGAGGGTGAGTGAGCCGGTCCTCGAGGGGTGGCTGACCCTTGCATAAGGAGTGCGCTATGGCCAGTTCGAAAAGGTGAGCCCAGAATGGGACGTATGGGAGATGAGCTGCTATTCTCGTCTATTACGCTTCACTGAACAACGACTGTGCCATGCCAACGACGCCTGATGCACGAGAATGCTTCCGAACACGCTTCGCCGAAGCCACAGAAATAGATGTCTTGATGAAAAGACTCCCGAGTTCTCTAAAGCCAAGGGTCTTGCCGATTTTATTTCCCTCCCTCGGAGGTACCATATGTTTCTGCTTGCTGACGACAACAACGAGGGGTACACCTTATATTTTTTTTCTGAAGTTCCAGTAACATTGCATTAGAGACGAACGTGCAGTGAAAAATGAATATACGTCATTGAGTTAACCTAAAATTATCGTCTTAGGCTTTCCGTCACGTTATAAAAATGTACTCAATAAAAAGAAATTGAAAAATGTGATGGATGCATTTGTGTGGATAGATTTTTTAGGGAAATATGTTGAAATGTAATTCTTTTTAGAAATTCACTCTATTTTCGTTCGCCTGCGACAACTTCTAAGGGCACTGTCTCGAACTTATCTATGTGGACGTATGATGAACCGATGATGCGGCGCGAATCGTGTGATAGTAAATTGTGATTCGTGGATTTGCAGTTTTTTTTACCATCCCTTGCAACTTTTAAGGAAATACTTTCGTATGGAAATACTATTGTGATATTATTCTTCAATTGAAATTTGAAATCCAAGGTTGGAATTAAAAAATACGATAGAATTATGATTTTAATTTCTCGACATCAGAGTATTACGTTCCACCCTATTTATCAACCCATATTACGGAATATTTTCCACAAAAGTCTGAATTGAAATCCATTCAAACGGAAAACTAAAATATGTGATAGAGGTGAGTGATTGTTAATGAAGTAGGCGTTTAAATAAAAAAATTATTGATTGAATAATTTTAATAATCATAAAGCACTCATCCCAAAAGGATAAGTACAGTCTTGCAAAATGGTAAATTTCCTACCAATATGGCGAATAGGTACTTAATAGGGATTCAGTTGGTGGCTATCTTCTTGTGAGGTGATTCTATTCTGGCAGTGGTTTGCGCGACTACTACAGCACAAATAAAATTTAAATTTTAACTATGTTTTTTTAATAGGAGGGATTCATCGTTAGTCGATTGCTTAAGTTGTCAGTCCATTTTCAAAATGCCTGTTATGCATATTTCAAATTATTGAAATAAATATTGGAACTTTTGAATATATTTCTGAATCAATTTACCTGATTTCATTGCTATTAGGTAGCGATTTAATCACCTACTCTAACCATTATTTCCATGAAAATACGAAGAAGCCAAGTAATGGTCACCTGAAACAAATGAGTGTTCACGATTTGTATATTCCTGTAATTATTGAAAGATCACTCATATACGAATTTTCTTCTTCCGACTTTATTAGACATCCATAATAATAGGTGGTTTTAGACCTACGATTTTCGGACCTTAGGGGTCTAGTTGTGTTCATTTTACAAAATCTGATTCTCTCTCGTCCTTGCTCAAATATTTTTTTCATTGCATCCTTCCAATGATATCTAATGTGCAAGTTGGCCGGTCACGTCCGTTACCTGAATTTCAAAAGGCTACCTATCTTCATCCTAGAAGACCTGAAATAAAAATACGCGAAACTTCCGTGCGACCATAATCCTTGACCGAACCAGCATAAAAAATGTTGAATTTCATCTCGAGGGTAGGACGGTTCCAGTTTCCTTTTTTTTTAATCTCCGCCTTCAGGAAGAGTTTCCTAACTCGCGGATGGGTGCGCGAGGTGTGAGAGACGGAGGAGAATGGCGAAGGAATCTACCTCCCTCCCGATTCCGTTCTCCCCTCGCCCTTCAAACGCCGCGGTCGGGGGGGGGAGGGTGGGGCGGACCGCCAAAAGGGACGCCGCGTCCCTCTTCGGAGGAAGACGAGAGAGGGAGCCGGGCTGGACTTCGAAAAATGACCACCCCC
The DNA here is from genome assembly GCA_037158775.1 of Hetaerina titia. NCBI lineage: Eukaryota > Metazoa > Arthropoda > Insecta > Odonata > Calopterygidae > Hetaerina > Hetaerina titia. The sequence continues at coordinate 38,289,378 of CM073773.1, read as the reverse complement.
AACCATTATCGGCTTCCTCTCCACCTCCCCTGTAATCCCCCTCGCCTTCAGCTTACTTCGCCTACACGTTGGACCCCACCCACCTCCCGTCCTTCCACCCCACACACCCCTCCCTGCTCTGAACCGAGCTCCGGAGGCCTATCACGCGAAAATACCTCATCCCCCCTATCCTACCCGACCACATCCTCACTCTCTTGCCTCTAATCCTCCGCCCCCTCCTTTCTACTTCGCGCTTAAAGCTCAAAACAGCTGAATGGCAGGAGGTCGAACTATTTAGGGGTGGAAGAAAAAATATATATATAGAGAAGCCTCCGTAGTCACCCCCGCTGCATCGATGGCGAAGGGTGCCCAGCGGTCAGAGTGGGTCGTCCATTTCCCAACTGCGACCTCCCATCTGGGACGCGAAGAAAGGCCACCGCTCACACACACACACACATTGATGACACATACGCTCTCGCATATGACAATGGAAACGTCCATATCCTCCCCCACCCATCTCTCTCCCTTTCTCCATCCATGACTAGGCCAAGCATCCTTCTTTCTCCGCACCGCTGTCGGACGCTGTCCTCCTCCCTCACGATCCTTTCGCCCACCCCTTACGTGTCCGTCGCTCCACGAGAACAACCACCCTTCTGAAATCCTATCTAAATCCACTCCCTCTCTCTCTCTCTCTATATATATATATATATATATATATATATATAGAGAGAGAGAGAGAGAGAGAGAGAGAGAGAGATATCTATATATATATATATATATATATATATATATATATATAGATATATATTTTTTCCCTCACTCCTCTTCTTTTCCTCTCTCTCATTCTCTGTCCACTTCTCCTCATTCCCATCCCATTATCCATGACCATGACGCCCTTCCGTTCATCTCCCTTTAAAACCTTTGGTGATCGCCTTTGCCGCAGTTCATGTGCGGCCGCACAGTCACCAGTCCACCTAAAAATTATGCCTCAAAAAGGATCTTTCTCTCTCCCTCTCTCTCTGCCTCGTCCCCCCTACTCGTGGTCAGCGCCCCTGCCATTCAGGATCCCCGGTCCGCTGTTTGAAACCTCGTCATCCCTCGTCTTTCGTCGTTCTCCACCACTTCACCCACCCGTCCCGCTGACCACCCCCCCCTCCGCCGTCGCTTGCACACCACGCAGAATTTCCCGTCCTCTCTCTCAATTTTGATTTTGAATACGCCCGCGACCTTTCTCAAAGCACCTGCGGTCATCCGACCTCGACTTTCCTCACCTGGACGGCGAATTAATGGGGGAACTAAAAAAAATCAATTATTCGTTCGCATTGAAGCCCTATGATATATGTCGTCTGGTCTTGTGCCGTGTCCTCCGAGGATAGGTCATCCCGACGTGAATTCTATGAGCGGTGTTTGATTCGATATCTTATTTCTGTGGTGTGTGCCGTTCTCTCGGAAAGGCCGAAACGAAAACTAGGCCATACCTAGAGTTATGCTTCCTGCGTCAATTTTGATGATGCTTTCATGAGATCTACAAAAGCCTGCGAATATTTTTCAGGTTAACCTACGATTGCTCTAACCAATTCATAAAATTGCATAAAAAATTTGGCAAATTAATATGGTCTAACGTTTAACTGAATAGCACACATTTGGACCGGAAAATTATAATTCACGAGATTCAATTATTACATAGGATAGTAGTGTTAAGTTTTTCTCCTAAATTTGATGAATTAATCTTGATATTTTTTACCACTCATTTGACCAGTACTTGAAGGTTATGAATCATCATGTATTTAAAAGGCAGAGCAGTGTTTGAGTTAACAGAATAAAGCATATTTAACTAATACAGAAAATACATAGTACATGACGTTTATATAAAGGGTCGGCTTTTTTATGCAGCAAGTTTTGTAAACGTACTCGTATTTAATAAAAAAATAATTCTGATCACGCCTTATCAGAGGAGATGCGTGCTGACTGATATTATCACCTCCTTTTTGTTTACTTTATGTACGAGAAGTATGAATCAGGACACTCCAAAGGTTCAAAATTATTTTGAGCACAAATGAGAATCAAAGGTTTATCATAAACGTATTTACATGCATGCATTCTTTGTGATTTTTTAAATTTTTTTCATCAGTATCCGTGGCTGTCATCCAAAGAGCCAAAATAAATTTATTGAAAATAATTAATTTGCCTCTAAATTAGCGCGTTACTAAATCTCTAAATCATTACCTTCAAGATGCTTTAGTTTCCGAAAGAAGCACGTCAAAAATTGATCCCAATGGGCGTCCACGAAAAAGAAACAGCCTAAGCAGTAACGGGAAACGGGAAGCGCTTAATAGCCAAAGACGCTCACTAATCGTGCACCTGCTTATAATTAAATTATTCATATTATCGCTGATGACTGTCACATTCTAGGAAAATTCAAGACTAAACTGCTGCAGTGACACGCTTGCAATTCTGATATTTTATGGTCGTAATTGCCCCATAAATATTAACAATTTTATGATCCACGCGGTCCCTTTGGTACACACGAATTCTTGCATGCTCGAGGGAACGAGTGGCAAGTCTAAAGCGGTCGGCCTAAGTGCTAAAAGTCTTCCCTGCTAAGAATGGCTATCTCTCCGATATGACGGAGGACGAACGAGTCCTATTAACAGCAAGTGAATACACAATGAAAATAAGTGGTCAAGGAGCACGCGACACGCTCTCAAATAGGATTCGGTGTACTACTCAAAAGAAGAGTCGTCCTCGCCGAGAGTCGGATCACGCGATTTTCATTGAAGAGTGCGAGGATGGGGGCGGATGCGAGGATAAAATGTAAAACAAAATGAAACCGTGAGAGCAACACGCGATTTATGTTTACGGGCTCCGGGAAAAGATAAGGGGAAAGAAGGGAGAATAAACGCTTTTATGACTTCACAGTCGCATTATCCACGAAGTGCAATGACGTAGTTTGCAATGAAAACTTCACGTGGATGATATCTGAGTGTTCAAGTTGTACCGGGCGATACTGTAATTTCATCCTAGCCCAGAACTTTAAGTGTACGGGATAGAAGATGTAGAGTGAGTGGAAAATAAACTTTTTTTTTACCAGCTGTTTTTCCTGAACGATGGCCGCTGTCGCTAAATATAAACCTTCGGGTACAAAAATACCCATATTAATGAATGATGATGTCGTAGTTCTCTTGGTCTGAGGCATTCTTCACGAGTTTTCCCCATACAGTATTTTCATAGCTATTGATATCGTGGAAATAGAGGGGAATTATATAAGCTTTTGATTGTAACTCACCTAAATTAGGATCCTGAAGGGATTATAATTAGTGGGGTTAAATTAATGACATAAACTTGGATTAAAGATTTGGCAACCTGGAGTATTATTTGGCCGGATTAATTACCGATTTGCGAAAAATCGAACCGTAATCATGTGCATATTTTTTATTCTGTTAAACACGTTGCCATATTAGAAAAAACGTTTCCAAATTATCTATAGTATTAATTTATCATTTTGAAGAGTTGTAAGGTTTCTGGTAATTTTAAAACGTAGAATGGTGATGGCACATTTATTAAGAATGGGTTAATGATAATGGTTTGCCTCTTACGTGCTCCAGACTCCATGGACACTTGACGCATATTAATGACCCCTTTATTAGGGGAACTACGACAGTATCTGTTGAATATTTAATGTAGAGTAATCAATTATTAAAATCATAAGTTGGTGTGCAACTGATAGGTAGCTTGAAATTCTATGGCCTACTTTTCAGTCAGTTAGTTGCATTATTCTTTCATACTTTTTATTAAAGTGAAGGAGAGTGAGATAATTTGACCTACTGTGTTCATTTCACCTTCGTACCCTTACTCCTAAACACTAAAATGTCTGAGGATCAAACCTAAACCTGCAATTTACAAAACCAGTGAGTCAAAAATTTTTTTCAAGGAACATAGAGGTAATTTATTTTTAGCTCATATTATTTTTTTAGTTTTGTTATGGGAGACGACCGACAGCTAAGGTCATTTGCGCCATTAGAGGTGGCTGGGAAAGGAAGGGTGGAGAGAAACCCGGCGCTGGCATTAGCCTACTCCTGTCGAAAGGCGCCAAGGGGTCCACAGTTTAACGTCCCATCCAAAGGACGTCGTACTCCCTCAAAGTGCTCTCCACAAAGCACCTCAAGTAGGGATCGGGATTCCACTGAAAAGTATTTGGTATCTCCAGGATCTGAACCCGGACCCTCTCGGTGGGAAGCCTGTACCTTAGCCACCGCACAATCCCGTTTCCCTCATATTTCCTTTAAACCTAATGATCACGAAGGCTCAACTAGGAGAGACTTACTATTATTTCATATTTCATAGCATTCAAATCCTCCAGTCCATGGAATATCTTCCGTTAATGTTTGAAAATGAAAAGGTAAAAATGAAGTATAAATTATCTTATTTCGTTTCGTACTCTGCTCTTTCTCTTCTCCCTGTAAGTTTAGCTTTAATCACATTGCCCTTTGAAATATGTAAAAATCTATAACAATCAATTTTTCTATGTCACAGAGGACGGAAATGTGAAGGAAAAGAGTATATTTTCCAATTCTAGTGGAATACTCAAAAGTAGTTTAACTACGAATTTTCTTCCAGCCGTTTTTCCAGAGATTAACCTCTATGCTCATATTTGCTCGAGATTCGAAAACGAAACTGTAATCATTTAAGAAAGGATGATACATGATCCTTCTTTGCCACGTCCTTGATCGCCACATAACCTTCTCCCTCTAATCGCAGCACAGAAAAAATTGACGCCTAGCTAGAGGAAAAAAGCGAGGGGGTATCTACTATATTCTACCTTTATGGGATTTGTGGAGGTGCTCATTATGGTTGCGCTAATAGAACGTCACACTCTCCCTCTCCGGGAATAGTATAGGGCAGCGAGGGTGGATGGAGGAAACCGTGATTGATGTAGCTTTCCTGCGGCCCCCGAACCCTTGTTCATTCTACAAACGATCACTCACCGAAAAGATATCCATCCTCAGCCAGCGATTGGGTCCCTACAGCTCCTCTCCATCCTCTTTATCCCGTACATTTCTGCCTATCCTCCACCCTTCCTTCGCTCCCTTCGTTCATTGCGCACGAGGTTTCACGGCCATCCCTCTCTCCCTCTCCCACCCCCTCTACCCTAAGACCCTTGCCTCTCGTCTCCACTTCTTCGCCCTCCTTGATTCCTTACCCTTTCTTTCAACTTCCCTCCCCCCTCTTTCCATCCCCGCTCCATTAAGTGGTTTTCTCACGTCCTGCCAACGCCCCCTCCTCCTCTTGGCTCGCGTTTTCTTGAGCGTACTCAACTGTGGAACAAGGGTGTGGTTGACCCTAAGCCTTCCAAATAATATTTAAAGGTTTTCATCCATTTTCAGCTGAACTGGAGCATTAGTCAGCCTACTCCTTTCCTTTTCGTTCCCTTCCACTTCCCTCAATGCTAAAAATAAATTGGCCATTTTATTCGTTAGGTTAGATTCGTCTTAGTCTTGGGCACGTAGTAATTAAATGTTTGAAGTACGTGGCACATTTTTAACCGAAGTATCACTGGTGTTTTTAAATCTTTTTTTCCTCTTTCTTTTTCCTTCCCATTTAGCTTTCGTTCCGAATCACCAGCACTCCAGCGAGTTGAATGCATTTAGAAGTGGGTGTGGAATTTAGGGGAATGGAGCCAAGTTTTCCAACTGGAAAAGGAAATAAATATGATATTTCGTTTGAAAAGATGACAAAATATAGCTACTTCCGCGGTTTCATTTCAGAAACACGCAGAGTAAAATGCTGTACCATTTAAACGAAATCAAAAGTTTCATGATTTCCCCGTGAAGGAATAACCATTAAAGAAAACCATCGTTTTTGAGCGCAAAATGCGCGTGTAATGTGCCGCCTGTGGTAAGGGATGGAGGAAGTAATGAAAACTGGCTGGTGCTAACACCGAAGGGGATTTCTCATTCCGTTTCTTCCTTTCAATCTATATATATCCTGAAATGAATACATAGTGAATGGTAAAATTTCGATTCCATTTGCAAATTGCCTATAAGATATTAACAGTTATGAATGAGAGATCCGGAATCCCCTCCCGGATTTTAATCCTAAGTGCGGGCTTGAATCCACGGATTACGTAATAGTGAATCGTTTTGTGAATCCTCCCTTCAGTAATTCCATTTCTTACTTCGTCCTCCATTCCCCTTATCGTGATTCCCCATTTCCCTACTATTACAATTTCTCTTCCTTTTAATTCATCCGTCCTAATGCTTCCCTTTAACTTCATCCTTGAAATCCGCCTTCCACTTTTGGGTAGAAAACTATCGTATTCTCTTCAAATCCCACTATTACGTCAGACCCCTTTGCTTCCAGCGTCTTCTCCCTTTTATTCATTTCGCCCTTTTCATCGTTCCGCACCTATTCTCTTCCAAAGCTCCTTACGATTCTCTTAAGCCTGTTCTCATTCTTCATTCTGCTCGTACGCAATTCCCAGCACCCCCCCTTGGCTCCTTCACTAATCATTAAGTCCCATTCACTCATACCTGCCTGCTGCCTAATCTCTGCCCTCTCACTCGTCGCATTCGTACAACGGATTCCCATCCAACTCCGCTCTCTTGCCGTACACCTTTACTTCCTTTTATTTTACTTCGAGTATGATGTTCTTCACAAAGTTTCCAGAAATCTTCCAACCCTCTCCGAGAGAAGAAGACCAGAATTCTGCGCATTCCACTATTTTTCTGCGTGCCTGGATTACTAGTGATTGGTTTTTTTTTCCCCATAGCCGTTGAGTCCTCTGCTCCAATTTTACCTTGGCGTTCGTCTCCGTGAGTCTTCTTAAACCGTTCGCGAAGCATCTGTTTATGAATTTCCACCCAGTTTCACGGGTAAAACCGCTGGATGACTTGAACAGAACTAGGTTAAACCAGAGAGTATGGGAGGCCGCCCCCACCGCAACAACTTTTGAACCTCCCCTCGAAACCTATTTTCGTGGAACTTGGAATATATTTTGTTCCGAGTTTGGCTCGAACTTGTATCCACCAAATTCCTTCCATTGAACGGGTAAGCGGTGAGTGGGGGAGTTTTCGATTGGATATAGCCCCGCCGGCAATCAGCCAATAAAGTTTAGGCATTTGAAACAATGAAATCCTCGATTCCCTAATCATGGCGCGGTCGATGGCAGTAACGGTATCAAATCGCAACAAATGAAGGGCATTATGCTCTTCCAATTTTTATCTTTTCACATTGACGGCTTGCGGAAACATCCAGTAGAGACTGAATAGTACTTCTCTGGACCGTTTAACATGCACTGCTGCTGTTTCTTTTTTTTCACATGAGTATGTAAGCAGTAGCTCTTCGGAGTCCCACTGTATGCCCAACCTCGTTTTCTTTTCCGCGTCACTTACCGCACAGTTTCTTCATTTCCTAATGTTTCCGTAACCTTCCCGCGACCTTATGATCTCCCTCCCCCATTCTTTTCCTTTCCGCTCCACAGACTTTAATCATTCATCCCCTCTTTCCCTCCTTCAGATTTTTCTTCTTTAATAGTCTCTTTAATATTCTCAGCCCCTTTTCAAGATGTTCCATAATTGTATTCTCTCGTTTTTTATCCCCCTCTTAATATTCTCCAACTTTACACTCCCTTTCGCGTCGGGTCTCCTAAACCTTTCCCTCCCGCCCCCGCTCCTTCTCGTCCCTATTCCCTTCCAAGCTCTCTCCGTACTACTCCCCTCGTCCTTTGCTCCGAAACCCTTTCACGAAGCTGTTCGTGCCGTGTCCCCTGCCCGCTCCTCCGACCGAGGGCTCCTCCTTATTCCCCCAGAAAAAAACCCTTTTTTCCGCAACTCTGACCCGCCTTATGAATAACCCCTTCCCGAATTCCTTTCGTCCCAGAAAATTCGCCGTCCCCCTCCCCCTCTTTGCAATCCTCTCCTCGCTCCCTCCTGCCCCACCGGTTTCCAATTCTTTCGCGGTCCCGCCAGGCGGAGAAGAGGCTAGAGTTACTAGAGTGCGGGGATGGTGATGTGGGCAGGAGCGTGTGTGTATAGCATGTACTTTGAGGAGTCGTGCCGCGAACTAGAATGTAAGGAGTAGTGATTCCTCCGAAACTTCTTATCTATCGTTCACACTCTCTTTCCTCTCCGACCCGACGTCGTTTGCATTACCTCCCTGCCTCCTTCCCGTTTCCATTTACCCTACCATCCCTCCCTTGGGAAGAGAGAGAGGAATGCTTGAAACGGCGCCGTCCATATAGGTTGTCACGCTGCTCTTAGCGCATTTAAACCACCCGCCGGTTGCACTGTCATCCTCCGTCGAGCCGGAGACGAAGCCCGACCAGAAAGGAGATCACGTAGTTCCCATAACCCACCTTTAATAATTTTGCGGGAATATCAATGGCCTTGGAGCGATAGTTGAAATCCGCTTTACCCTTTGAGCGAACGCCGTGACACATTGGCGTAATTTACTTCTCGTATAAGAAACGTAAAATAAACGGAGAGGATTTACGAGGAACAAGACGGAAACAATCATTCTAAGCTCATACTGGCTTATTTTACTCTCACGAGAAAATTTATACTTGATTTTCAATGAATTGTAATCCGTCACAGGGGTAAAACGAACATACATTCGTAATATGAAAGATCTCTTGAAGTCAATTGCAGTAATTCTGTCATAGTAATACTGCTACGATGGTAGGTTCATAATTTCCAAATACTTCGCTGAGTATTCATGAAGTACATTACCGGGACAACACAATTGTGTTGGCACAAGAAGATGATCAGGAATGCCAACTGTTTTGAAATCTCTCTCCTTGATAAATACGTACATGAAGATACGCATGTAAATACATGAAGATACGCAAAGCTCTTTCGGAGACCGAGAAAAATGTAATGGTACCTACGGGAATATAGTTTGAAATAGCGGGTATACAATTTGTACCTTTTCTCGCGTTTATCTCTGGATGGTAATATTCACTATGGATCTTGTGATTGAAGTTATTCAGTGATGCAGATCTGAACAGTGAGATAATTTACGAGTAATCTTAATTACTCGCACCACAGTAATTTAGGTAAGATACCCAAACGAATCGAGGTTGCCAATATTTTCTACCTTGATAAAACGCTATTAATACGAGCAAGGAAAAATTAGGGCTAGATAGAGTTGGTGAAAATTTCATACAATTCGCGATCTCCGCACGGATAGCCAAACCAAACTCTCCTCTTCTCGTGACGGAGCGTGGCAAATTCGCATACCCCTAAATTAAGCAGCATCAATTAAATACGTCCCTTGTACATGGCTCCTGTCCTCCGGGCGTATAATTCCGTGAAAATCCTAATATCAGGATGAGAATCCTAATATCAGGTATTTAGGGGTGCGTTTTTCGGCGCAGGCGCGAGAGAGCCACGCCTTACGAGTTCTACTCCGAGCGGAGAAGGAAGGAAAGGGTCGAGGGACTGGAGTGAATTAAAAAGGAAAGATGGGAGGGGAGATAGAGTGGATGGGTGAAGCAGGATCACTTCTGGGAATGGATATCTCCTGAGTTTCAGCGGGAAGGCTTTAATAACTCTAGAGGCACGCTTCTATCCGCCCACTGCTTCAGGAGCCATCCACCACTACTCGAAGATTTGAAGGAATGAATCACTTTTCTCTAGACGTCGGTTTCAGAAGCTTTAAAATATTACTTTCCGATTTGTAAATTCTTGAAGCACGCAGCTAGTGTGGGGCTATAATTGGTTTTTCGTCCCACGAATACGCCGCTTTTACGCCTCCGTGTCTCGGTGATGGTAAAACTAAAGGTTTAACAGTGATGTTACGAACTAAGGCAAGCCTTAAATAATGAAAATCTTGTATGCTAAAAGGTCTCAGGATACTTTTTAATGGAACTTACCTACTAATAATTTTTTTTAATATTGTAATAACATGAATGTGGAGTTTAAAAGTATATTTTCATTACAATAATGAAAAATTTGTTGTCTACAAAATATTCTGGTCTGGAAAATAATTTTTTTCAAATAAACAGTTATATGGAAAATTAATTAACAACTGAATAACGTCTGAATTCTAATTCTGTTTACTAATATTCGTAATTTTTAAAGATACATTGTTGTTTTAACTTTTTGTGGAAGTAACATCTACATCCACCTAAAAACGCCACGATCCACCGAAAAGGCATGTGACAGGGAGCCAATCACGACAAATGTCTGCGTCTGTCATGCTTAAAGACGACTTTCGACCGCATTACGGCGTTTTGTAATAATTTAATTGTAAAGCGACGAAATAATCTCTTTCAAAGCTCTGCGCCACAGGAATTAAATTAATGCCTGGAGTTTCTCAATTCCTTTTATTGTATATACTTCCGATGCCACCTATTAACGAATGGGAACTATTGATACTAATTTCTGCAGATTTACCAAAGGTTGATGCCGTGAAATTTCTTAAAGTAAGTGAACTGCATGCAGTTCATATTTTTTAACATAAATATCAAAACCCGGAGCTCAAAGCTCTATATACTTCTGTTATTTGAAGCTTGTTGATTTTGTTGAAATGGATGAGAAATTAGCACTTTAATTTGCCCTCACCCGGGATATTTCGAATATGTCAAATTCCAAACGATTCCATATCAGTTCCATGACCCCTTCAGCTTTGATGGATCATTGTTTGCTGACCTCGTCGAACCACTGTCATGATGGAGCCGGCGAAATCCTGAATACTTCCCTCTCTTGGTCGAATGGCTTTTGTTTTCAACCCATTAATTTTTTCTTCCGCTGATTCTTTAGTCTCATCCTGTGACCTTTTCCCTTTAATATCACTCTTGCCACGTGTGTTGGAATAGAGCAACTGCGAGAGAGCTCGAGAGGGTAGTCGGGACGCGACGGGCCGACCCCATTCTAAAGCACCGCGACCACCGCTGGGGGGGTGGTGGTGGATGGTCGGCGGGAGAAGGTGAGGTGGTGCGGAATCGCGGCTCTCTTGTCCACTCATTTTTTCTCCTTTTCTCTCCCCGTCGATGCCCACGTCCCCTCCGAATGGCCCCTCCGGCCGCCCTAGACCGCCCTCGACAGGCCCATTCTTCCTCCCGCATCCATTTTTGTGTCGCCCCACCCCGGGTTCTCGAGGGACCGGGGACTCCCGCTCCGCTTGGCCGAAGAGGAGGGAGGAGCGGCGCGGCGAAGTGACGGCCGGACAAGGGGCCCCCAAATGAACTTGTCGCCCGGACTGCTATTCAATCAAGAAGGACGGGACGGGGGCCACGGCGGCGGGCGCAACGGAGGATGGCCGTCCGACCCGGTGGCGTGGTGGTGGGAGGAGGAGGAATGGGAGGGGGTGTGGGGGTGGAATGCCGCGTGTGGGGTGTTGTGGGTGGAGGAGGAGAAGGAGGTGGTGTTGGCGGATTTCGATGGAATACGGGACGAGAGAGGTGGAGGCAGAGGTGTGCACGGGGTTGGGTGGGGGGGTGACGGTGGCGATGGAAGCGGGCGAGTTAGCGATGATGGCACGAGGGAGGGGAGAGAGTGAGTGTTAGATAGACGGGGACGAGCATGCAAATGGCCATTATTTAGGGCGAACTTTGGACCGCAAGGTTTCGTCTTTCATTACGGCGAGGCCAGAGGGGAGTGGACCTGGCTCAGGGGTCAAGGAAGCCGGATGGAAATTTTTGCCCCAAGTGATGGCGCATGTCTTTTTCGTCAGCGTGTTCATTTTACGAAGTGAAGTAGATTTACGGATAGGTAGGGCAAGTAGTGCCTATTCGTTGGTACCCCCTTCTAGCCCGGTGTGATTTAAAGAATAGCTGTGTGAATAATTTTGTTCAAGTCCATGATCGAACTGATATCTGTGGAGAGGTATAAAGATTGTGCATGCACGGCTGGTGACCTAGCACCCCCCGCCACACCCCCTTGAGGTGGCTTTGGAGGTATTGTGTAAACGTAGATAATAGCTGAGAAAAATATGATGTAATTGGAGCAGAAATGTTACTTCTGACTACGGGACCAGTCCTACCAAAGTGATTAGCAGCCCTAGAATACCTCTGAATGGCTCGGGGGAAGTTTTGATATGTGTACATAATGGATTTTTTAACTTTATTTCTACAATGAAAGCAAAGAGTTACATTATATTTTTAATTATTCGCACTAATGCAGAGATGGTAATGCTACCTGAAGAACAAAACTTTACGCTCGATTGACGGTAGATATTCAAAAGTGTCGGTCATTATAGTAATATTCATTTTGAATTTCATTAAATCCAAAAATATTTCCACCCTCCTAAGGCTCATGGAAGCCGGATGAAAAGTTTTCCATCCTAAGGTGATAAGTCTCGTCCTAAGGCTCGTGTTTCTTTAGTTTAAATTATTATAAAATTTCACGTTCAGTAGGGAAAATACGGCGAATGCCTCATTTATAATATTTTCCTGGTAGCAAAGATTATTGAATAAATAAAATTCCGAACGACCTGACTCGAAGTAGGGTATGGAAATTCGATTGGAATGTGATTAATATTCATTGGCCAAAATTCCCAATAATGATAATTGCGGATGCAGGTGGTATGAAATCGGTCTTTCTAGACTATTTTATATCACTTAACATCAAGGAATATTGCTTTAAATCTTTGTCATATTACATTAATACTTTGAAATATTCCAGGTATTGAATCACTCAATAGTGCCGTGGGTTGAGGAAAACATTAACTTTTTCAGTGCTCCTATATTTCTGCCTATGTTTAGCGTCATAAAAATTTCGCTCGAACATGAGAATTTTGAATATTAACGATGCCTAGTAGAACAGATGCTTAAATAAAAAGAGTACTTAAAAGCTTTGGTGCACCCATCGATCTTAATCGGATAGCTTAAGTTTACGAATAAATTATTTCAAAAGATAATTTTAAACCCCCAGAGCATATTACATTTTTATGTATTTTAATTGTGGCACTTTCAAAATAGGGTTCTCATTATGTGGTAACGGACAAAAACTATAAAAGATATTTTACACGAGTACTTAGCTGTTTCTTTCGATATTGACATAAACTTATAAAATATTCAAGAATAGAGAAAAATATCGTTAAATGTTGTCATTGAATGATACGCAGTTTGCAATTCTCTTCGTGAAGGAACGATATACCCGTAAGATTGTCCGTGATTATACGTTTGCCAATATGGTCTTGTCTGTATGTTGAATTAAATGAACTTTGGATGGAAGGCATGAAAGAAGCAAACAAGAACATCGTGAAACAAAGAGTGCTGGTAATGAATGTTTGTGAAAAAACTAGAAGTAATGTGAGTAATACGTATTCTATCTTGATGGATTGCGGTAAATCAATTTAATCCTATTCATCCAATTCATTAGTGATGACCAAGTCATCACTGATTCCTGTTTCTCCTTTCCCAGAAATACCGTAATGACCATGAAATCTGTAAAACTTGAAATTTTCGGGTAGGAAAAAAACGGAGTAATTAACCTGGAAGTTAGTTTGATGGATGAGGGTAGAGATCACCCAATTCTAAGTTCTACGTCGTGCGGAATCCACTCGGTCGGATAGGGAGGGCGAGGGCAGTTTCTTTTCCTGTGCAGCCTGCGATTTCCCAGGAAGATCTATCAGCCAGAAAATCGCAGCACTTGGTTGAACCTGCGGGTGCTTAAATTCTTCGTGAATTGACTCCGACCCTTCTAGTAATAAGTCTAATGATCTACTCACTCGCCTGGTTTCATCCCTTGAAAATGTGAGTGAAAATTCGGAAATAGAAAATGTAATACTATATTTTAAGGTCAAACACATGCCGTAGGATATCATGATAACAATTGGAATGAAGGTGGATATCAATCTATTACATTAGAATTAATTCATTTCTTTCCTAAATCTTTCTCGATGCGTACCTTGAACTACGAATTTCATAGTCTGTATATATTTTTTTATTTTTACGAGTAGTATTAGATATTCTTGAGGTGATAATATTTCATTTAAATGAACAAAAAATGAGGGAAGTTGAGAAAGTTGAGCGCATATTTTACATTAACTTTTAGAAATGCGGGGGTCTGTATTTTTTATTCGTGGAAACCTCTGGGGATGCTTCGGCACTTAAGTCTCCTTTCGTATTTTGTGATAGAATTACCCTTGAGAGAAGACAGTTTTTTTGATAAATAATTTCCAGTTATGCGTGAAGAATTTTTCTTAACAGCGTGATTTTGAATGCGACTATTATTGAGAGTTTTAGGCACATCTTTTTCAGTTCATTTACTTATTTTTTTTAGTTATTAGTTAAATATTCAATCTAAGAGATTTCCTTGTTGAATGTTCTCTATGGAACTTGGCAGATGAGGTGAAAGTCAGTATGAATAATTATCATCGCATTGGGAAGTGAATAATAAACGAAAGAGCGGCGATTATGAAAGATATTTCTTGAATGTACGAAGCGGGGTTTGTCTAACCGAAATGTAATGCACGGGGGCGTATCCTAGCATGGAGTTGAGCACGGATATTTTTCAGTTGGTTTCAATTCGCTCTTTAGCTATTGTTTGTAATTGGATGAAAAGTTTGAAGGGAGAGAGGATCGTTTCTGGAGGGCGAATGGATTAAGATGAAGCAAATGGTGGACGACGCGGGTGCAAAGGGGATAGAAGGAAGAGAAAGCAAGGGGTAAGATGAAAAGAAAAGGATGACGAAGGGGGAGTAGGCAGTAGGTAAAGGCAGTGTGAGTAAGTGAGAGGGAATTGAAGTGGAGGAAAACGCAGAGGTGTTGCGATACGGTTCTATTGCCGCCGTCCTTAGAGGGAGGTGAATCCCTCGTATCGTGAGGCTGAGAGACTTAAAAGGGATGAGAGGAGTGGAGTGAAGGAGTCGGGGGTGGAAATGGTGGCTTTGGTTCAGGGCGATGGAATTCGTGAAAGCGGAGAAAAGCATTCGGTTAGCTCAGAACGTGAGTGACTAAAAGGCTCTGCATCCAGCGTGGATCATTTTCCTTTGGCAAGGCCTGAAACTTTACTCGTCTTCCATCTTCCTCTGCAGGATCTGCTTTGTCCATTCTTGGAATTTCACTCCTAATTATGAAATTTAAGATTATGTATCAGAAGACAGCTCTGCCATCATTAGTCTTCAGTTCCAAGAGTGGTTACAGGAGTTCTTGGCCACCATTCCTCAAGAACTCCACAGGGATCTTTCAAATCCTTTTATATTCCAAGCGATTCCTCTGTCTTAGTTTTTCCCCTTTTGCCTTTTGGGTTTTCATATAATTTTCTTTTATTCATGTTTAATTTTCATTTCTTTACCCATGTGGGGTGATATCTTTTAGTGCTTTCTCTTCTGAGACTTTCCTCAACATATCCTCAAACTTAAAATTTTCGTGCTTTTATATTTTAACAATAATTTTTATGGCTTCATCTAAAAATGTATATTTTTATATAATAAAAGTGGTATATTTTCTCTCTTTTGCCAGCTATGTAAATTAAGTTTCTGTTACGTTTGTATTACCATATTTTTCTACAAAAGTTGAACTACTTAACTGTTGAGTTAAAATTGAGTCTATTTCTTCACCATAAATTCAAGATTAGTCCCGTTTCTAGGATTTTAATTGCCAGTAATCATTATCCGGTCATATTTACGCAGTATTAGATGATAATAAGCTCGGGGTGTTTTTCAGTAAATTGCTACATCGGAGGAAAATTAAATCCAATGCATTCAATTTCCTTATTATTCCTCTTCAAAATATCCTCTATCTTTCGTGCTATCATATTTTTTTCAAAATTCGTTCAAGAAATCTTGTGCAAGATAACTAACTTCAAGGCTGCGGTCACGTTCAATATGGACGATTCATTTTTCACCAAAGCTCTCGTTCAGAGCCCTTCTCTGAAATGTAATGGACATGAACTGCCTTTAAATGGAGTTCATCGATCAGAAGTCGCGTCCGGCGAAAAGTCGCACCAAGGATAACGTACATACGCAAATGTTGGAGTGACAATTGCATGAGTATTCTGTTGGTTCTTTGCCAATCATTTTAATTATTTATTTAAGTTAAACTCATACAAAACAAGAAATCTTTTACCAGTTGATGCCCCGGCGTATTTTCCCGCAAATTCATGGAAAGCGTGAAATTTTAAGTGCCTTCAAATCAGTAAATTAATTAAATTTTCTTTCTCCAAAGTTGTTTGTCGCGTGGGGCTAACTTATACTAAATGTAGTAGATAAACAATAAATTAATGTCGGAAGATATTCATCTCACGTTATTTACTTCATTGGTGATTGAAGCCGGAGTAGTAAATATTCTCTCCAACGATTCTTTTATCATGCGAAAGCCAAGTGAAATGAATGATTAGTTTTGGAATTGGATTCTTACGACCTACGTTTACATTCGACGCGTATCTACAATTTTTATCGTTCAATTTTCATTGTACCTAATGAAAAGGACAGTATATAATCCTATAATTGATAGAGATAAACAATATTTTCTTTATTAATTGTTATCCCGTATTAAACAATATTAGTTTTGCTGTCACACTCAGAAACTTTTCTAGAACTCCGACGACCTTAATTTTATTTGATTGGTTATGAAATAAATACGATTTGTATGACAGATATCCCTACAAGGCTGTGAATAACACTTCTTTTCATAGGGGAAGTAATTAATTGCTCTAATGTAGAAGCAGTACATGCTGAATATGTACTACAGATATATTACTTACAGGTTTTCGTAAAACGAAGGTGAAGCATGATTTGGATGAGGCTAAATATATGTCGGAATTCGTCGATAGAATATTTAACATACACCCTCACTGAACCCAACCGTCATAGTGAAAAATTAATATGTGTTATCGCAATTTTTGCCCTTACTCATTGGAAATGAAAGAATAGTAACTTTGTGATTCCACAGAAAATTTATTACGTTACGACCCGGGTTTCGACGTCCAACGTCATCTTCAGACATGAAGATGACGTTGGACTTCGAAACCGGGGTCATTTCGTAATAAATTTTCTGTGGAATCACAAAGTTGCCATTCTTTCATTTCCAATATTAATCGATTCCATAAAGCTACGCCGGAAGCCATCAACCTTTTTCATTGTCCAAATGCATTAAAGGCCGTAAAACTTCGTGTTACCCAGGTCATGGATTCAACTTAAAAGAATTTATTTTTCAAATTGGTGTTAGAAATTTGTGTGGGGGATTATTTTTTACTGTTGATTTTGGTATATTTCATGTCCCTCAAGTACTCCCTTATAGTCAGGGGCGTTCACTCGTTCCCTCTCGACAATGCGAAGAGGATATGCCAGCTGTGGAAAGTTAGCAGTGGCACATTCCAGAACTAATTATTGATAAATATGAAGATATTTTCATTCCAAGACTAAAATAAAAAATATCGTACCATTTTTCTATACATTACATTTTCTCAACACTAAACTTTGCATCTATTCATTTTTCTTATCCCTTGGCCTCCAAGGAGTTTTTTTTTTATTTTACGTCCGTGAAGTAATAGTAGTTTTCATGATAATCACATAGCGCCTTAATCCTCAGATTGTGATCGTCCCAATCAATCCCCGTCCCTTATTCCCTTTCCTTGGCCTTCCATTCTGCCATCCTCTTCAACCCCAGTCCATTCAGTCCAGCGGGGCACCACAGTTTCAACCGGAGCAGCCCTCCCCCTCTTCCTGTCAACCCTTCAAATGCTATTTTTGGAGGGTTTCCTATATAGTATTTGGACCCGATGACGTGGTGCACCGAAACCTATTTAGGGGTAATATTTTTTCGTGGAAATTCAAGCTTTTATATCAGTGATTTTCCCTTACGTTATCCCTCCATAAATCCGTTAACTTTCTCGGGATATCCAATCTATAGTATGTGTCCAAATCTGTATTCTGTTTCCCAGATGATTTTAAATAATTGATTTATTTATATACTGTATACATAAATATTTTTTAAACATATAAACCACAAACACAGTAATCAACCCGAAGGTCGGTTTGGTAGGCGGTGGTAAAGTTCACCCAGTACTAAGCCCGACGGCGTGTGACTTCCTTTCCCTGTGCCGGGTATGGTTTCCGAGGAAGAACTAATACCCCAAAAATCACATGTGTTGGGTGGAGCTGCAGGTGCCCAGACAGGCTTGCCCGGGAATGATATAGATCATAGAAACATAACAAAAAGGACAATCACTCATAGTTTTGACGTTTCGACGGCGTGGTCTATTGAAGTCCCCCAGAAAAGGATGAAAACTTGAACTTTCTGAAATGTGAGCTTTTCCTTTTACGTGTTATCTATTTTATTGATTACGTATTATCTATTCTTCATGAGAATAGATATAAGGAAACGGGATAGGAAAACACATAAGAAACGAACGCAGGAGAGGTGGGGAAGGCGGATTTGAGCAGATCACAAGCGTAAAAATATTTCTTTAACCAGTACTTGAACACCGGATCTTCCACTTGCCGGGCAGATGCTCTGCTGTTTCACCCAACAAAGGAGAAATAGACAACCCACAAGAAGAAAGGACAGTAGGTTAGTAAGCATACAACATCATAAAGGATAGAAACTGCGTTTCATGGCACGAAGCCAGAAGAAAAGACGAGCCAAATTGGCCAAATACACATTCAAACACGAAATTCCGCCATACGGCGAACAAATATTCTTACACACATGGAAATAGATATAAGGAAAGGGGATAGGAAAACACATAAATGACAAACACAGGAGAGGTGGGGAAGGCGGACATCACCAAAATATGGTTTAGACACCGCAAAGGTATTATACATATACACACACACACACACACATATATATATATATATATATATATATATATATATATATATATATATATATATAACTTATACAACAACACACAATATGAGAGCACATTAAAGGAACACTCACACGTTATTTCTTGATAATTTCGACGGAATTGAGCTCTGTCTTCCTCGGAAGATTAGTTAGGACTCAGTCCTAACTAATCTTCCGAGGAAGACGGAGCTCAATATATACATATATATATATACCATTTTTCGTTTCAATGACAATAGAGTATTGTGGTGAGTTTCAAGTGATGCAAGTTTCGAAAATCTGCCATGATGAAACATGATTACATTCAATCATTGAATGTAATCATGATAATCATTGACAATGTATTAGGCAACTGGGACAGTCGCGTTTACTTAGATACCTACAGTAGGTGAAAATCGGAGGAGAGAGACTTGAGGCTTCATTTTCATTCAATAGCACAAAGTTCGAGAAAAGTTTTCTTCTATCTGCCAGAGAGGTAAGGAAAGGTCGAGGAGGGTAGGTTTCCACTCATCTCTGACGTCTCCTCTCGCAGGAACAGCGGCAACTTAAAACTTCATCCTCATTCTTTTTACGATCCGGAAACATTTCACGCAGACGCGCTTTACGTTTACCCTCTGTTTGGCAGCGTGTAGTGTTATTTTGCTGAGAACGGGAGAGAGAGATGGAGTGGATGATTCCCCTTTCCTATTCCGACTCCTTCAGTTTTCGTCCAGGAGAATCGCCAACAGGTGGAGAGGGAATGCTGAGGAAGAAAAGATGGGAGGGAGTGAGTGAAATGAAAGGTGAGAAGTGAGGAGGAATGCCACGTGGGAGGGGACATTGAGGAAGTTAGAAGGGAGGGCGAGAGGGGTTTTAGCAATAGAGAGAAAGAAAAGAATACGGAGGAAAGGGGAGACGCTGAAGAAGACGTTGTTGGAGGAATGCGTGAGTCGACGTGTGCTGGTGGGGGCGACCCAGCGTCCCTCACTGGCCACGTGACGTGTGTGTGGGATAGTACGGGGCGAATAGATTTGGCAAGAGGGTGTCAAATAACAAATTCAGAATGGGATATAGGTATTTTCTTATACCACGTGTGTTATAAGTTGAAATACGTACCTGAAATACTGTAGTCGAGGTGTTGACTGAATACATGTATTGCACTTTTTGGAAGGTACTCCTAAGATTGTATAAATATATTACATAATAATCAAGCACTAATGCTCCGATCATTGAGTGGCCATATTCACTGTGGGAAATGTTCAAGGTAGATTCGTAGATTTTTAAGAGAAGTCAGTGTCAAAGGACGAAATGTGAGACATTGTAATCTGATTGGCAGAGCGTTGTACTACTGACCGAAGGCCCCTATTTCCCTCCCCCTGCGCACTCAGCTTCACCCAATTTGTACTATTCATCAGGTACTAGATACCTGAGGAACCAAAGGGGTCACTGGGAAAGAAATTGGACCCCATTTCCTGCTCTGTGAATTTAGCATACACTTGTACTAGGTGAGCTCCTATCCTCATCAATCTAGCCAACTTAGTAGCATTGAGTAAAAATATTCGAAGATAGGTACTAAATAGAGCAGACGAGTGACAGAGTGTTATTATTGGAAGTAAAATCTGAACCAATAAGCCTGGATAGAAAGGGAATTTTCAGGGAATCGAAATCAAAGAAGACTCTGGGGATAGATGACCTCCCGCGGAATTACTTATGGGATTAGGAAAACGAGGGAGGAAGAATTTCTATGATATAACTCGAAGCATTAATGAGGCAAAAAGATTTCGTCAGAACAGTGTTAGTTCCTATACCAAAAAAAGGTAATGCGGCCAGATGTGAGGACTATAAAAGTAAAAGTTTGATTTTTCTCGCATTTAATGTGATACTCAGGATCATAAATAAAGAGGATGTAGAGGAGGGCCAATGATTGATTGGGGGATGTCCAGTTTGGACTCCAGAAGGGGAGAGGTACGCGTGATGCCATAGCGGTAATAAGATCACAACAAAAATAGGGGCATTAAATATAGTCTGGATGTATTTATTTATTTTGTAGCTCTCGAGAAGAAATATGATAGAGCATTTATGAGTGTGGGAGGGAAAAATTGAATCCATTGGTAGACCATATGGTTCTGGCTATCAACTACATGTACTATAACATTTTTGCAGAAACAATTTTGAGAGTTAAAACATAGAAAATTATGGGAAATGATTAACTTTTACAAGAAGTGTCGTTTTGGAGTGTTCTATCCAGATGGCATCATTTTCATATATTCTTATTATTGGTATGTTATTACCAGGTGATTAAAATGTGAGGGTATGATTACGCAAGGATTTATTTTCTTTGAATTAATATTATCTCAGGGATATTTTGCCGTAGTTTAAGCGTGATCTAGCATGCTCGCGTTCCCAAGTAGATGTTGTTGACGACGATGATAAGAAACATGCTCACCACTTGGTTCGCGACCGCTGAGTAAGGCTGAAACTCTGACGTTCGATATGCGCAACAGGGGATTTCGTAAAGGAACACGCGGAATTACATTCGTCACAGAGAGATCGGTAGAGAGGGAGGGACGGACATAATCTCTCGGGTTAAGCGTTCAAACTACAGCCTCGCTGCGTTTAGAATACCACTCCCACGGCGAAAAGCCAAAGGTGTCATGGAAGAGAACTTCAGGACTAATTGCGCTCCTGGTTGATGTTATCCGTTGTTGCATTGGTACGAAATTTCCATATATATTAGGGCCTAAAGAGAATGTTTTCGAGGAAATGTTTCATTGCCATTAAACCATAAGTCTTGGCAGTTCAGGTCAGGTATTGAAGATGTTGTAGTGCATCAAAATCAATCGTAGATTGCATAAATATCTAGTGGACGAGTGCTAATTTTTGTTCATTATTATGTTCGAATTCCCACATTACGCCTGAAACTACGCAATTTGTAAGTTTTTGATGTTATACGATCTGATTTCGTATATCTGGTGACCCACTGCCACGCACCTTAACAGTGATTTTTAGGGTAGCATTTAGATGTATCAACCGTTAGCATGCGATAGTCAATTCGATGCGAGGCTGATTTTTCAACGCAGGGGTAATCGTAGTTTTTAAATGGTGTATTTTGCCTACCGCCTTCAATTTCTTTCTGAATGTGTAATCAAAAGAAAAGAGAAATATGGGTATGAAAAATAAATATGGGTGGCTATGAATTATTTTAGTTTGGAAGGAGTAGTATTCGCAATACTTCAATGATTAGCTGGCACTGCAAACTTTTGGAATCTGAATACGCCTCCTAGGACCTCCTCTGTCCACGACAGTCGTAATCATCCATCATTTAGTGGTGGCCAAAGGAAATAAAACGTGCTCGAAGCTGCATGATAGCTAAATGATTTATTGTCTCTCCTATCATTACTCATTATTTTTTAATCGGGAAGACGTGGAGGCAGAAGTTTAAACTTCAACCATCTCAACAACCGAGATTTATTGTACATAACCTCTTGACCCTGTTTTACTAAAAGTTGAGAACTGGGAAGGTTAATAATTTACACTTTGGAAAGGAGTTGTGAAATTTTTCTGCGTTGTGATCCCTATATTCCACAAGGAGAGGCACTTAGGTCGCCTATCCCAAAACTTTGAATTAATTCATGAATCCGCGTGGATTTATTTTCGCAAGCGTTGAGTCAAATCACCGAGATAAATGGGTGTCCGTAATAAAATATTCAGTGGCATTCGCTTGCATTAGGCTTCTGATGTAAGTTTACCACGAACATTTACAATTACCAGCTAATTGATGGGACACCAGGGTTATTACTTCTTGGGACTTGCTTAATATTGAGTGTAATTCCACATTATCATTGCATCAACAACATGTAAATCGGTGAACAAGGGAGAAAGAAGGTCCTCTTCAACCCGAAGGTTCAATAATCGGACCTCAGGGTACTTACTGTTGTTTATGAACAGATATATATCCCTCGGCTAGATTTGTTAACTTGATTAGATGAAAACGAACGTTTTCGATACCGTATCCAAAAGGAAACAATTCCGTTAACCAATTGAGTAAGTTTTTCATGCGTTGAAATCTGTTAGCACATTCAGATTTCCAACGAAATTTGTATGCTTTTAATTAAAAATTTGTAGATACCTATTTTCCCATGTAAAAGGGAAGGATATCACCGTTAAATAATTACTTCATTCGAAATATTTCAACCACTGAGATACCAAGTTCTTCGTTGGTGCTAAATTGTACGTGTACCAACAACTTTCACGGTAAACAACCACATATTACGCCTTGGTAGTTCTTTTATTTAATCATTTTCAACAGCTTTGGGCCTTTAAGCCACTCAGAGTCAATAGCCACATGCAAATAAGAAATTCGCGCTCCAAATTACATTTCATTTTGAAATTTAATTGTTGGGTTTAATTATTGAAGATTTTCAGTTGATATATTTATCTCCAAATTGCTTAACGGTATGTACACATCATTTATAACGGACTAATACGCCTGTCTTATTTGAAACCATAAAATATTTTATAAGTACCTAGTGGTAACGGGTGTGCATTGCTTGTAGAATTTAAGCTAAATTACTTATTATATTGTATGTTAAAAACTTATTTGCTTGGTTGGTTAAATTTTTCATTGGCTTAGTAATATTTTATAATTACCAAAAACAATTTTGAGTCACCGTGTGGTAATTTAATTCACCTCTAACTTACGAAACAATTTCTATGAAATGCTTTCGTAAAGCTTGCATTTGTATGGTAAAGGGTGAACTAATATCAGCAGGTAACATTATTTCTAAATTTTGAACAATGGTTTAAATATTATGCGGTCTGGTTCCTGCTTGTGATGTAAATTAAATGATTCTGCATTTAGATACAGATATGTTCATATAATCATAGAGTTCTATGGTAAGAATATTTTTTAGGTGCTATGTTATCCCGAAAAAACTATTCATTTTCGTATCTAGTACCTATAAACCTTTGATATGAATACATTTCAATGAAGTACATCCTTTCCCTTTACTTCGAATTCTCTAAAGGAAGTCTCGACTTCGTTTTAGAGGGAAATTTGAGAATACTTGAGAGTTAGTTTTAAAAGGAGACATCACTCCTCAGGAATCCCATGAAGCAGCAAGGAGTATGGTAACTCATCGCGTAGAGGAAGAGTAGTCTTTAAAATACGAGGATTCCATTGTTTGACACCGACTCCATTAACATGACACCACCTTTTATTCATTCGCGGTTACGGAAAACAGCACCCAACCGTTCTTTTTTTTCCTACTCTAAGGGAGGGAAAGAAATCTCTTTTTTTCAGCCCATCTTTTTTCTTCGTCTTACAGGAATCTTTCTCCAAGGGAGGCAAGAAGAAGCCCCTTCCTTCCTGTGTCCCCGTTCCTTTCTTTCGAGCATCCCCGCGCCATTCTCTCGCAAGCATCACCCCACAATCCCACGTGCTTCCATTGTGGTTTCGTCATGTTTCCTCAATCTTCTCTGCATTCTCCGCTCAACGTTTCCTTTTCTCTCTCCATTATTCAAAGTACTAACCCTCTCCCACTTCTTCCTCCTCAATTTTACGTAAGGGTGTTTCACTTGCAGATAAAAAGTCATTTACGTTCTATTTTAAAGTTCTAAGAGAACTAAGGGACACTTTTATCCATAGTTGTCCCGAAAGTAACAAATAAAACAATCCTGAATTCCAATAATTATCATTTATGCTTATGATGGTCTTACACTTGCAGTCATATTTCCTCTTGGTTTTCACAGGATAAATTCAAGCATAGATATTGTTTTAATATCGGTGTCTCCTATATGATTCTAGGATGATAACGGATCCACCTCATGGATTCAATAAATGACTGTAACCTTTTTTGTTATGCTGAAATACCGGGAAACTATGTCGAAAGTGATTGCAAAAGGAAGAAAATATCTAGTTCCTTCTTTTCAGTGACTTAATTCAACATACCACTCTTAACGGCCAATATAGGGTAAAACTAGTGAGTAATAATGAGACTCGAAAGGAATTTTTGAATGAGTACTGTATGACTTTTTCTTCCTTCATGCTCCAATATATTTTGGATACTGAGCCATGAAGGCACACTATCGGATTTGAAGTTTTTATTTATTAATCCAAACATTTCGTTGGAATGCGATATTTATTTCTGTGTATTTAAAAATAGTTCTTTAAAGAAGTGAATGTTCATGAAGAAAGAAATATGTAAACACTACGGGGTAATAAATCACTACATTACAATTGTAATCAAGTTAGACGCGCTTAGTGCTGATCGGTCCTCAACCAAGATAACTTTTTAAGCATGTGAGTGTGTGTGTGTGTATATATATATATAAATATATATATATATATATATATATTTATTTATATATATATATTTATTTATATATATATATACCCACACACACTCACATGCATATATATATATATATATATATATATATATATATATATATATATATATTCGACATTTATTTTGAACTGGGTTTAGGATAAGCGCGGATGAATTGGAAATGCATTCTACGAATGTCAAACTACCTTCTTGAAACTTTTCTCTTGTATTTTTTTTTGTATGGAGTAAGTGCTTTCAGCGGGTCTCAAGCCTTTGCTTTTGATATATACCCGTAAATAAATGAACCCTATATTATTTACGCAAAATCTAAATACAATACTCATATCTTACAATTTTTCCCCCGTTTAGTGAAATCCACTCGCAATTAACGCAACGCAAATAACCAAGCTTTCCACTGAGAAGGAGTTCTTAAACGATAGGATTTATTATTTAGATAGTATTTTTTATTTCATGTTACCGGTTAAAACTTGAAGCTTCCGCCACACAGTACCACGTATGATAGTTGTTGTAAATATTATTATCAATTCAATTCCCATTTCAGTTTCACGTGTTGTGAATATCGAGGATAAATTGTGGCTTTGCCGTTAAATCGCGATTCCTATTGTCTCTCTGACTTCCCTTCACTCCTTTCTCAAATGCTTCTTATTCATCCGCCGTCCTCCTCGCCGCGCTCCCGCGTCCATCAGTGTATCAAGCAGACTCGCTCTATTTTTCCCTCCCCCTCACGCTCTCCTTCGTTATTTTTTCCGCAATTTCCCCCGCCGTCTTTCTCCTCCTCCGCCCGTCAATCACATCCACCTTCAATCACCTCGCACCGCGTCTTCAATTCCCCCGGTCCCACTCGCCACTTAGGAATCGTCCCATTTCCATCTAGATCCTCCTCCCTCAGTCCTCCCTTCATTTCGCGACGGGTTTTTCCTCCTCCTCCCTCTCACTCTCCTCGGATCCCTCCTGCGACCCCTCCTCCGTTGCTCTTTCATCAATGCGAACCGTCCCCGTCCACCTCCTCCTGGGCATGAAGGCGTTGCCTCCGCCCAAGCTCATGTGTGTCCCCTATCCCCTTCCTACACCGAACAATTACTCTTCCCGCTCCCCCGAGGCACGACTCTCACCCAGCTTCTTTCAATTTTTTCGCCTCACTCCCCCTTTCGTCCTTTTCCGTCTTGCTTCCTTGCTTCTTCTCCTCACCCGGCGTCATCATTCTCCTCCTTCGCTATCTTTCTTCACCCCCTCCCCCGTCCTCCCCCCGCGTAGCCAATATGCTCTCCTTTATCTTCCTGGTTCCAGTCTCTCTCCTTCAAGCCCCTTCCCCTTTCCCCCCAGCACAAAATCCCTTCCAGACCCCCATTTTCTCGCTCGCGTCTCCATTTACCTCGCGCTCGTAAATCGGGATTCACGATTCTGCTCGTCCGATATTATCCGTTCAGTTTTTCGCCTCACTTTTCGCAAACGTGATCCCTCTCTCTCCACCCCCCTTCCACAAGTCCGGCTGGTATAGGAGCAAAAAGCACTTCACCCTCCCTCCCTCTCCGCGAGATGTCTGGAAAGTGGATTTGTCCAAAGTGTAGCATAAATGCGGCGCCGCTGGGATGGGTAGTATTTTTGCAAAGCTTTCTTTTAGGAAAAATATATTTTGTTATTTTTTTATTCAAGCTGGTCATTAGAAAAAATTTAGACTCTCGTTTAGAGCAAACGGAGGGAGAGGAGTTGGTAGGTGAGACTTGTTGTTAAGAGATTAGTCGTTTGGATATTTCCTGGACGCAGCTCCGGAATACTATTCATAGAAAGAACAAAAATGAGTCAAGTATCTTCACAAAATCCATCCGGTGGAACTTTTTTGTTTGTGATTTTTTTTGCGGAGTAATTAAAAAAAAAGTTTTGTCACTTCCATTTTCATCGCTGCGAAATTAGGAGAAAAAATTACTCTAAAGTTGAGTGTGTAATAGGATACGGCAGAAGCGGTCGTAAAAAAGGGAAGAAGGGAAATTCGTAATAGAGTTTAACGTAAAAAATTGTGGCCTAGAATAAAAATTTATGCAGGGTAAAGTTTTAGCGCTGAATTAAATGTTCGGATATATACCTGATTATATAACTGAATTTAAAGAACCGTTTGAGTTAGGATAAACAAAGATAATAAAGTTTGTAAGGTGTGATAGTTATTATGGATGACAGTTAATATACGTTGTTATTGAAAATACCTCATTCAAGTTTTTTTTTAGTTTCCAAGAAACTTATGTTTGCTGATATTCGGACACAGTGGTATTGTAGAGGAAACTCTTTAGCGTAATATATATAGTCTATTTGAGAAAACTGTAATTTGTATTGTTTAAAATAATAACCAGATGTCAAGAAATAAATACTAGAGCGGAAAAACTTGTGATTACTATTTTATCTATACACACGACAATAGGGTAGTCTCAAATCTTAGGCAACTGGAGTGAGTCCTTTATTCCTTCTTCGCCACCGAATTGCAAATATTTGTCCCCAAAACTCTTTCTTCGAATCTCCTTTTTGCTTCACATGAAAAAAATCCGACGAGGAGAGAGAGAACGCTTTTAATCTTGGCATCTTCTTTCACCACTTTTTTCTTTCGCGTTGTTTAAAAAAACGAACACAGCCAGCCAACTTTTCGCGTGAATGCCTTTTTCATGTCTATAGGGAAAGAAAATATTTTTTGGACCGTAAAAATCAGGCGTTGTGAAAAACTCCAATCTCTGTGTCCCTTTCTTTATCATCCCGTTGCCTGCCCTCTCTCCGTCCTCGCCACCTTCTTTCCCTCTTCCCCCCCCCACCACCCAAAAACTCCCTTCTATTTCCTATTCATCCGCTTTTTGACGCATCGCATGGCATCTTCAGAGAATGTCCTTTTTCTTTTTTTTTTTTGCAACTCTCCCTTACTATCCCTCTCTCCCCTCCCCTCCCCCCACGTGCCATAACCCTCCCTTGCCCCCACTCATGTTTCACCTGTCTTTCCCTCTTCAACCGACCCCTCTCTCGCCTTCACTTTCCCACTGGTTTCCACCATTCCCCACTACTTAGCATCTCCGACCGGCAGGCAGTTGTCTCATCTACGCGACCTCTTCCTTTTCTCTTCCACCAATGACTCTTCTTGTGTGTACTTTTACTGCTATACTTTACGTCCCTGGCATCTTTAACAACTTCGCGGCGCTAACTTTCCTTTTCGTCTCTCATTTCTGAGTCTGCAAATGACTTCAAGCCGAGGATTTTTATAGTGAGATATATGATGCACGGTCGGCTTAAATTAAGGCCCATCTTTGCTTCATCTTGCGCTCGTACAATATTCAAGTAGGTGACAGATTAAGCTTCGATGTTTTGGCGTTTCACAATATGACTAAGAGCGCTGAAAATTAATTAGTTGTTATTATTACCACGTTGTGATTTTTTTCGAATGTATAGTCATATTAATTTTACTTTATATTTTCGATAACGCTTATAGTTATTTACTCAGTGTTTTCTAACTTTAACTCTAAGCGTTTTCAAGTGACTACGGTCGTAAAACTAAGCTAATTGATCGTTTTAAAAATGTCCTTAGTCATTGTTTGGAAGTTCCTGCGGTAGCAAGGGAACCTTTTCAAATCAAAATTAAATTGTAATCGATTTTCCTTTGGTAACTGTACGTTATTTAAGGCATTGTTTGTCTATTAAGATATGATGTACTGAATTTCCCAATCTCTCAAATCATAAGTGTATACTATAATAATTGTATAACGTTAGACAATGTTCGGGGATGATCGATTCCGCTTTTGTGATTACATGCTTCACATTAAGCTATGGGAGATAGCTCATTTACATCGTGTTGTATTAGGTCTGCCGGAACTAAATAGAAACGAAAAGAGAACCTCAGCGCTGTTTGCTTTAATTCCCCTAAAGATTATCATTTTAAAAGCATGGACCCATATGTTCTACCTACATAACATGCTGCAATACCTAACAAAATGGAGGATGAGCGAGGGGGTACAATCAATTGCGTTGTGCTGTATTTTAAATTGGGTGAAATCTGTCGAATCAGCATGTAATCTCATGTAAACATCCATCAAATCAACAGGATTTGGGATTGAAGTTTTCATCTTTTGAACTTGTGAAAATCGTTTACCATCTTAGTTCTATAAACGTACTTGTACATAATGAGAGTACTATTTTCAGTGACTCTGGTGATGGAAAGGATCATGTATAAACAATCATCTAGCTATGCTTGATGTATCTAGTAGTAGTAGTATTGTTGGGGAGGCGACCGACAGCTCAGGTCATTTGCGCCATTAGGGATGGGTGGGAAAGGATGAAGGGTGGAGAGAAACCCGGCGTCGGCATTAGCCTGCTCTTAACGAAAGGCGCCAAGGGGTCCGCAGCTTAACGTCCCATCC
This sequence comes from Hetaerina titia, assembly GCA_037158775.1. Lineage (NCBI taxonomy): Eukaryota > Metazoa > Arthropoda > Insecta > Odonata > Calopterygidae > Hetaerina > Hetaerina titia. Next base: position 38,259,949 of record CM073773.1, on the reverse strand, counting down.
GACGGACGGCGTACTCACTCAAAGTGCCCTCCACAAAGCACCTCAAGTAGGGATCGGGATACCACTGAAAAATATCTGTCGTCGCCGGGATTCGAACCCGGGCCCTCTTGGTACGTACGTACGTACGTACATTGGCCACCGCACTATCCCGATCCCCTTGGTGTATCTACTTATCTTCATTATTCGATATTATTACATTTGATTTTCATTTTAATTAACAAAAAGCCTTATCCATTACCCATTAAAATATTTTTCTTTCTTTCCCAGGGATATCAGTATTGAGCCGGTCACTGAGTGCTGCAATAACAAACTGACATTCTCTGCATCCCATCAACGCCTCTACCCGTTTTCTTTCTGACCAAGACGTTTGGAAAAGGTAAGCAGTCGCCTCGTTTTATATAACTCTTGAATATGATGGCCGGGTGAACGCTATAGGGATGATCGTGGAATTTTCCCTGCTAGTCCCCTTTTTCTCGTGGCGTTGCTACGAATGTGTCACCCATAAATTGTATCCAACTGGAAGGTTCCAAATTCATTCTTTAAGAAACATCCACGTAAAAATTGGCCAACGGAAAAAAAGAAGATGGGAGTTATTCCCCTTCTGTTTCGGCAGAAATTTCCTCTTTGAAATAAATTTAGTGGTTGATCAGACACAACTGAAGGTTACTCGACCGTTCATACTGTGCAGGATTATGGTATTATGAGTCTGAATGAGGTACGGTTCTTTCGTGAAGGGAGACTTCACGAGAAAGATAAGTATATTCTAAGCAGTTACGTGTTCTTCCTCGGGTTTTCTGTGAACTGTGCTAAGTTTAAATGAAAGCACCTGTTCTCCCAATAAAACATTGGATACCTCTTTGAGATATATTGCGCCAGTTTGCTAAGTTGGAGATCCGATAGTGTGCATTGTAAGAGAGATTACGCCCTCCCCGAGTTTTCGGTAGACTATCCTACGAGCGAAGTGCTTTGATGTAAGGGTATAAGTAGGTTTTTATAGTCTTTTTCGAGATGTTTTTCAACTTTCCCGAAATTTTATCCGCATATCTTTTCATTGCAAACCTTTCTAAACTTCTTTCATTGCTCATACTTGGATAGAAACTTCGTTGTGATGATGTTTACGGTGGAATGCCGTAATTTTCACGTAACCCAATTCATATCGACACCTGGTGGGAAATAAAGGTTAATGCAGTTTCTACTACTGTGATGATATTATCTCTCGAATCTCAATCTGTCTCCAAAATGATTTCAGCCTTTACAGAGGATGAAATTAGACACATGACAGGGCTGGTGAGGTTATGGACCGCGTTATGTACATTTCGTGGTTTCCTCCGTCTAATCCTGACATTTTGAAATCTCCACTCCTTGAGTTGATTCAAGTGTGTGTTTTTTGATGGTTCGTTCCTTAGTTATCCGGTAGGCAACATTCAAATATTTTCGTGACAGAATTATGGAGAGCACCACAGAAGTTCATACAATTTGTTTGTGCATTTCAAGAGAGAGAGAGAGAGAGAAAAAGGTACGTATGGAGGGAATTAATATTCTCGCGAGTGCAAGTTTTATGCAGTCTGGGGTGTTCCTGAACACGAATGTTAAAGGGTGAAGTTTTACTTTTTCGAATATACGACTCGAGGTGGGGAGCAATTAAGTTAGCCACCGCACCATCCTGATCCCCGGATGAGAAACAAGGCAAAGGAAAATACCTCAATTCCAAATCTTGAAAGGACATAAAGTGTGTGGAAATGTATTTATGGGTCCTTCAGACTTATATGAACATTATGTCACATGTCATGGATTATAATCCATGACATGTGACATAATGTTCATATAAGTATTTAATAATTATTATTAGGTAATCTACCGGTTAAGGTAGGTTTTTGGATGGACACAACTATCAAATAAATATTTTGTAACTCTAAACAAAACCCAATCCGGCAACCTAATCTACATCAGGTCCCTCTTCATCTCTCTGTACTTCTTTCCTCCCTTCATCCCATCCAACATCCCTATCCTGTTCCTGCCCTCACCTCGCTTGCCCAGCATTCTCCCCTCTATTACCCTCTTCAACATTCCACTACCGCTCAATACGCCTTTCATCCATTTTTCCTGCCTCCATAGGATTTCTCTCAACAAACCCCTCTCCTCCCCCACCATCTCCAGTACTTCCTCATTTGTTTTCCTTTCGGTCCATTTCACCGTCTCCATTCTTCTCCACACCCACATTTCAAAAGCCTCCAATCTACGTCTATCCTCCTGCTTCAGTGACCACGTTTCCGCGCCGTACTACGCTCCATATCGGTGTTTTTACGAGTCTTGTCTTAACATCCCTACTCAACGTCCCCTTCACTTTCAAGGATATGAAATCGTTTTTGATGGGGCAAGGTCTTAGATACGAACACTGAAAAATTATGTTCACTTTTTAATGTGCAATAATGACCAATCATTTCATTCACTCACCCATTCGGATCATGTGATTTATCCTGATTTTCTCTTTATGTTATTCTCCGCTCATTTCCTCTTCCAAAAAATTTTATCCGATACTTCCGATTTTCCCCGTCAGTTATTCCTGCCTTATTCATAAATGCTTTGACTAACGCATTCATTTCCTTCTCATGCCCCAACCGTTTTGATCATCTTCATGCAAAACAGTTTCAAGAGAGGTAAACTAGTCTGAAGCTTTACTGGCGACAGCAATCATAACAGTCCATGGTAGGATCACCCATATTAGATTACTTTACGGGTAGGAGCTGCACTTCAAAAGCACTATTGAGAAAGGCATTTTGTAACTACCTCAATTATTCCTGTCAAGCCATTAAAATAAAATCTAGGATGACAGGTGGTTAGTTTATGTCGATGTGAACCTGCCTGAACCGGTAGGTTAGCGTTAATAGTCGTAATTCGAGTATATTCGAGCTCTTACTTACTTCTACTTAACACCCCGCAAACCGCCCGCGCCGCAAGGGCGTGTGGCGGGGGTTGTCAGCACCCGTAATTAAGAAAGAAAAAAGCCGCATGCAAAAGCCACAAACCAAACATTGTATACATTCATGCTAAAACCCTTAAAATCCACACACATGCAATCAACAAACTATCAACTGACATATACATGAATCTACAGATTCACCTAAAATCTTTGCAATGTTTAATTTTTTTCCGACTCTTAAATTAAATGTTTTTACTATTTCTATAGTGACTTCGGTTTCTTACTATTATGATTTCTGATTATTCGGGGAAAGATTGAGTATTTGAATCTATATCTATTGGAATATATGTGTGCACATAATACTTTTTGTTTTTCTACGAAATTCTTTAACTTTCTGTTTTGATGTATTAACATAAACAATATCGCCACTTTTTAAACTCTTTTTAGAATTTGACTTTACCCTTCTTTGCCTTCTAAATGCCTAGCTAAGATTTAGAATGTATTTCGGGTCTCCGTAACTACTACTAACGTTTACTAAAATGCTTGGGAATGACCAAACGAGGGAGGGCATAAACTCATGTCCAGTGTTATGGTAAGTGCATTTATCTAATTCTGGATTTGTCATTATTTCCTATAGAGACCACAATATCAGTGAGGAAGAATCTGCTCGATTTCTTTTTTGTGAGAAAAAAAATATATATGCACACGAATATAAGGCACTTTGGGCACCTGCAGCTCCACCCAAGCTAGTTGATTTTTCGGGTACCAGATCTTCCTGGGAAACCATAGCCGGCACAGGGAAAGGAACTGGCCCCCCTACCCTCATGTGTGAATACTCACACGCCGTCGGGCTTGGTACATGGGTGAGCTCTACCATCACCTACTAAACCGACCTTCGGGTTGATTACTGTGTTTATGGTTTATACACACGAAACACGAAATCCTGCCATACGGCAAATACATATATAGATGATGTAGAAGCACTCATGAAAGCAGTATAACATTTGGACGGCACATTAGAGCACAAAATAAAATAGGTAGCACGTAAAAAGACAGTTTAAATAGTTTGATTTTTCGGCCTTCTCTAAGGCCTTCTAAAGTCTTGGACAGAGAAAATGGAGTCTGGGGGGAGGGGGTGCTCGGTATGCTGGGAAGGGAAATAAAGACGGCGGTTAAGGGTGGGAATTTTAAAAGATCGGTAAGTTGGTAAATATGCGGATTCGCGAGTTCTCACTTCTATATTGGTGGTTGGAACGGGTAGGAATTCTAGGATGGTTAGGGAGAAACACTTTTCGAAGGAAAGGTTGTGGGAATTTTCGTGTAAAGGGATAGGAAGAGAGGAGAGTGAGGCAGAATTGCAGGAGTAGCGGTGATTATTCATTCGAATGGAAAAGGGGGTTATTCATTCGCCTATGTAAAATGAAGTGCATTGTTTGCATGACAAAAGGCATATAATGTTTTTCGAGAGACAATTAGCGTGGGAACAAGGTGAGGGGGCAATGAGTGGATGTGGAGAGAGGGGAGCAGATATAATAAGCAGACATGTTTTACATCGGGGACTGTTGCAAGTTGGTGAAATATGGGGAAATTTTGCTAGGAGGGCGCCAAAGGGTTGGTGGATCTCAGAAGGTTTTTGAGATTGACGGGTCGCCTGTATGCGAGACGGGCATTGAGACAGTTTGGATGAGGTAGCGTCATTGTCGTGTAAAATAGGAAACAGTTCTTTAAGAAAGGTTTTCAGTTGTGGGATCCGGGGAAATAGGTGGTTCAAAGGTTGAGTTCTGCGTCAGATGTGGGGTTGTTTTTCTCTGGTGTGTGAGGTCGGGTGGAGCGGTGGATTTTATTTTGTAGGAGCTTTTCTGGGTAACCGCGCTTGTGGAGTGAACGGTGTAGACTGTGGAGGTATTTGTTGAGGGTGGCTTTGTTGTTGCAACAGAGATTTTGATGATGACGGCCGTGCCGTCGAAACGTCAACTACAATTGTGAGTGTCCTTTCTTTGTGTTTCTATGTTTTAACAATTCTATATCTGTGTGTTTATGAGTTTGTTTATATATATATATATATATATATATATATATATATATATATAAGCTGAAGTCATTTCTTGTAATCTAAGGGCCTTTGCTGTCCTTTCTTCATCAATCCTTTTTTTTCGAGCCCATTGCTTCAAGCGCTATCAAAGCAAAAGCTGCTCGCTGAGTGAAAAATCGTTATTTAATGTGTACAAAGCGTAAAATATAAACTTTATAGCCTGTGTTGGGAACCACTAGGAGGACAAAGATATATTTTTCTCAAAGTTTTCGTAACATGATAATCGGTCAATTTTAACACGGATAATATGGGGATAGTTTAATCCCCGTATTACGTCGTTATATGCTAAGAGCTTAAGATATATTGACTGTTGAATGGACAGATAGAAAGAATCCTTTTTCTTCTCAGGAATCACTAGGTAGGATAATTTGAAGCTTATTGTAATAGATCTCACAGAAACTCAAATTACTTTAATACAGTATCCTCTATCTGTTGTCCTAAAAAAACACACCCCTTGGTATCTGGGTAAGATTTCGATTCATATAAAGTTCTTACTTTCTAAATTGTAATTAAAGGAACCAATAGCTATTGAATTTTGCAGATTAAACCTTGGTAAGTTCCGCAAAATAGAATTTATTAAAATTTTACAACCATTTTCACCGACTCTTACACCACAGAGTAGGTTCATCAGAGGCATCAGAAGACATGGATTGCACCTATAATAAATTCGGTGTCTTGAGTAGACTCAACAAAGCTTATTGTTTATTCTTCAGGAATGGCATTCGGTGTTTCCAACAAGATTGGCCTAAGAGAGTTAATTGGGAACTAATAGTTTCTTGAAGATGTTTTAAAAGTAATAATAGAGGCACTGTATATTCTCTTGATGGTTTATGCTGTTTTATGTACTTGATTTTTTTCCAAAAATTGTGGTTTCCTTTTTCTGTAGAGTTCCCATGCTTTTCAAACCTCCTTAATGATGATTGATTTTATATTTTGGTTTCGAAATATATATCCTCTAAGCTATGCGCATGCTACATATGCCGAATGTAAGCATTCCCTTGCTGCGGAACAAAATTCAAGGGTCCATCAGTCAGGATCAGTCACGCCCGTTACAATGCCGAGAAATTCTCCCGGACGAAGACCGTTCGTGGATATGAACTCTGTAGACGCATTTCATATCTTATCGATGTATCCATTAGCTTAATACTGGCTTAGGGGGTACCATGTAGATGTTGGGGACCTAATTCCCTTTATGCTTGGAATTTTATCGATTATTCGATATTTAAAATATTTGTAATTTTTGTACTTTTTAGAGGAATTAAGAAACTGGGGTATGACTTGTAAATACTGGTTCTTTGGAACCTGTACTTACTTAGCGCAAAAACCCTAGACAGTTCTCAGTACCTTGGCACCCGCACTATCCCTTGGAGCCGTGCAAAACTCAATGATTTTCGGTAGATTATCACGCAGTTCGTTCGGCTTGGCTCGATGTTAGACCGTCGTTTTAGCATTTCTCGATTCTCCCTCCAACCGTTTTCTCCCCTTACCCTGCCAACTCTAAATCTTATTTCCTCGTCCCATCGTCCTTCACCCTCGGAGCCTTCATCCGCGACCCTATTCCATTCTTCCTCCTCTCCCTTTCTCTCTCGGGGACATCTCCAGGCATCGTGCCGGTTGATTGGCAGGTGCGGGACTCCAGGGGAGAGGGCGGGGGGGGGGCGACCTCCCTCCTCCTTTTCAATGCTCCCTCAACCTCTCCTACATTTCCCTTTTCTTTCCCTCTTCCTTCTCTTTCCACCACACACACACCCCTCCCACTCGAGAGTCTCTCCCTCCCCCGCCCCCGCAAACACTCGTCCACGGCCACGGGGACCCCATTTTTCTCGCCGTCTTGTCATTTGAACTGGTGCGGGCTCGTTGGAGGGAGGGACGGCAGGAGAGGAGACCTGGGGGAGGAGAGGAGGAAGGGCGCGGGTCGTTGAATGAAGATTGGAGTGGGCTGGAGGCGTGTGGTACGTGTGTGTGTGTGTGTGTGTTTGATGGGGGTGGAAGAGAAGAGGCAGGAGAGGGGTACGCGGGGAAGAGGAGGAGAGCCCCACGCACACACAAACCCAAAAAGGACGTCGGAAAAAGGACGCGTGAGTAGGGTTTGCTCTCTTCAACGTTTTTGGAATGCTCGGGAAGGGATTGCGGCGGCGGGGGAACGGCGAGATAGGTAGTAGAGAGGGCGGCGGTGTGGTCGCGGGGGAAAAGGGGGCCGTGTTCGGCGGGGGGGGGGGGGTGGGAGGCAGCCGAGGGATAGCGAGCCGAGAGCTCGGGACAGAAGAGGAATGGAGAGGTAATGTCTGATGAAGTGGATGTGAGTTTTTGGGAGGCGGTCGAGAGGAGAATCCCGCCGCATCATGACCCGGTTAGCCCCGGTGGCTAGGGAATGAACCCGTCTGCTGACCCAGCGGTCGTGGATTTGAATTCTGACTGTAGAAAGGATAATCTCCAGTCAAATGGCTTCTCTGTTTACCCGCTTTGAATGCTTTAAGTGTGCTTCTGGAGCATTTGAAACTGTCGCGCTGTGAAAACGTATTACTTTAATTAATGTAATTTAATAATTGCAACCGCCGAAATCAATTCCAAGGGTTGGTTTGACAGGTAGGGATTACCTAAAAGAAATCCTAAAGGCGTTTGAAATCCACACATCAGAGGAAGAGGATGGATTAGTTCTTTTCCCTGTGCCCAATGGCACCCGAATATGAATCAGAGTCCACAGATCAGTAGCTAAACATTCTACCACTTGTTCGTCAGTCTCCTTGATTGGTAATATATGGTTAGTTAAAACTACGATATTTTATGATAATTAATTAATGTTAATTGTATTACATACTAATAAGCTTACTGATGACAAATATAAGCAGTATCACCAACTGTACCGTTAAAAAGCATGCATTTTGAACGCGCAGAGGTCGTTCTCCCAGGGTCCATCTCCGCATGCTCCGTGCGCGTGACCAGGCAGCCGTGTTACACTCTTCTTTAGCACCATATTGCATACACTATTGACAGATCAATGAGTCAGACACAGAGCCAACAAAAATCAGTAAGCGTTCGAATGTATTAGGTATATTAAATTCGCATAAAGTGAAATGGCACACACGTACCAACAAACAACTGCGCCAGGCACAGTATCCATACAGCATGTTACATAGACATTGAGGTATTTATTTAGTTGAAATAACAATCATTAAATTGAGAAATTAAACTCCCTTGAGACCCGCATTCATAGTGATGAATGATGTGTTGAAGATGGTAAATAAGATATTATGAAGGCTAGATCTGTTAGTCATTCGGATCTTGACCATTGGGTACCTAACCACCCATCAGGCACAGCCTGCATCGATCCATTTACAGTCTTCGGTCGGCAAAGGAAATCGACGATTTCCGTAGACTTAGTGGAGAATGAGTTACTGTATAATAATATAATCTGAAATATTAATAAGCATTTATGTTGATTTAAAACATTTATGTATTCGGTTTTATTTACTAGTATAGAGTATTAATTTCTCTCTTGGCGAAGATGTCGACTATAAATGGAATGTAATGGAAAGCTTCAATAACAAAACATTTGCACATTTTGGCTGGGCGGGAATCAAACTTGTAACTTTTTGGTATGTCGTGTGCCACCAATTATTGCCCCCATCTGATGGTTAGTTTTTCTTGACGCATTTGTTTATAGACCTCACCTCGTTGATTGTATGTACCCTCTTCATTTATATCTACACAATACCCTACAAGCCGCCACAAGGTCGTGTGGCGGAGAGTGTGAGTGCACCAGGAACGCATGCTGAAATATTAGTTTATACATGAATTTGAACAAATATTAGCTGAAGAAACACTCATGCACATGCATGCCTATCACGCAGTAACTGATTTGTTTAACGAAATCATTAAGTTTTGGTACTTTAATTAATATATTAGGGCGCTTAGGTTTCTATCTTATTTTATCCCGGTGGTCGAATATAGTGGTATAAATTGGAGCCATAATATTATTCTCGTCGTGCTGCAAGAATGAAATGCGCAGTATCTTTCTAAAAGTTTCTTCTGCTCTCTTCGTGAATCAAGAGGCTCCCAACCTTATTCCTCCAGCATACCATCACGCTTACTTTCTTCTCGTAACTATCTTTAACAAACAAAGGGAGGATTTCTCTGATCCTTTTCCAATTCCTTTGTCCTTCTTCAATTTAACCTTTTAGAGAAATTTGAGAGAATTAGATTTCAGAATTTGCTTCCTCCGACCTTCAGGTAAATGAAGGTTATATTGAAAAAGTAGCAAGGAATTTAATTTTGAATGTTGCAGTGAGCAATGAAATTTTCGACAGTTTTATCTAGCCACTCGGGAAAATTTGTCAAGAATAAAAAGCAGGAGGAAAATGATTTGTACATGATTGTCTGTCGCATTGATGAGCAATCAGGTTATATTTAAGTAGGAATTTCCAGCGTGAATTTTTAATTCAACAAACTAAGCGATGCCTAGCTGATTATTTGCTAAGAAATATCAGCTCGTATGACGCTTTCAATTTTTACATCGTGACAGTATTGAGTATGTTCAAGGAAGTGATTCCGCACGTAAAGTTTAGATGCAATATCACCAGCTGTCTCTTTTTCACAGGTGTATCGATAGCGATGGATGCTGTTAGAAAGTATTTCAAGCCTTTTTGCATGTATATTCTGTTAACATGAATTATTAATTGACCACTTGTCACGCCTGAAACCTCTCTTTTTATTTTTAGTCTCTTTTTATATAAGATGAAGTTAAAGGAAAAGTTGAGACCGGAAGAAACTCGGTATTGTCGTACTGACTTGTCCTCCACAGGGATTAATTCCTCTCGTTAATTCAAGACTCTCAAGAAGGACGTATTTGGTGAGTTTGTATTCCTTGATTAAGAATGCGAAAGGAGAATTGCACTCGAGCCAAAAGATTCCTGCTCCACCGCCGCGTCGGTGACGCAAGGAATAATTGGACTATGGTTTCAGTGATGTAAGACCAATTTACTGTCCTCCAAGCTACTACTTGCTTAAAATTCGATCTAGCTACTTTCTTATCATTCCATGACCTATCTGATCATTTATTTTCCCTTTTGAATTCTCCGGAGAGTGATCAAAGGTTTGAAATCTCTCTTTCTCTTGAGGGATACCAACTAAACTTTTCTCGTGTACTCTTTACGCATAAAAGGGAGCCCCAAAGAGAATTGATTGTCTTTGTTGGTAGAAGGAAGTTGCCGGGACGTGTAGAAAGGAAATGAAGAGAACGATATGAGAAAATAGGCAAGGGAGATTAGTGGCAAAGGAAATCGTTTGGTGGGATAGTTTCTGGATTTTTACAACTAATCGTTCATAAGTCAAAATCATCCAGTTAAAATTGAGAGTAGGTATAAATGCTTCTTTTAATTTAAAAACTGGAAGTGCCAGACCATCTCTAACTTATAACTAACTCGTACATTTTAGCTTATTTCGTTTATGGCTTGGAAAATTACATCCAAAATAAGGGATACTGGCTAAAGGAAAAATTAAATGGATAGAAACAAATAAGTAAGTATGATAAATATACTACCTTGATCAAAAGGTTCCCGGAATTTATTCAGAAAATTAAAAATACAAGTTTATTCATCTAAATCTATATTGTCCCCTTCAAAGTAATCCCCATCGACTGCAACACACTTATGCCAGCGCTTGATCCAATCCTCGAAACATTTTTTATATTCGGTTTTCGGTATGTCCATCAGTGCTTCCTGCGATTTTTCCATTACTTCCTCTCGGCTGCTAAAACGCGTTCCCCGTAATGGTTTTTTAACTCGATTGAACAGAAAGAAGTCACAGGGAGCCAAATCAGGTGAATTCGGTGGCTGTTGGATGGTATTTGTTGCATTTTTCGTCAAAAAATTACGAATAATGATAGCACTGTGCGACGGTCTCGACGCACTGTGCGACGATTTCTGGTCTCTTTCGGCGAATTGCTTCACGCAAACGTCTCATAACGCCCAAATAATACTCTTTGTTTACTGTCTGGCCTTCTGGCAAAAATTCATGATGCACTACACCGTTGTAATCCATGAAAACCGTCAGCATTGCCTTCTTTTTTGACTGAAAACGACGAGGTGTTTTTGGTCTCGGCTCATTTGGTGAACGCCATTCACTTGCCTGATGTCTGGATTGCGTGTCGTACTCATAAACCCACGTCTCGTCTCCAGTAATGATCCTTTTGATGAATGTGGGATCGGATTCAGCCTCGCAAATCATGTCTTTTGCGACGTCAACACGGTCTCTTTTTTGCATGAAATGGAGGTCTTTTGGCACCAACTTTGCTGCTACACGACGGAAACCCAAATCATTAACCACAATGTCTTGGGCGGATCCATAGGCAATGTTCAAGTCCTCCGCTATTTCTCTGATGGTTAATTTACGGTTATTGACCAACATTTCTTTTACTTTATCAATTTTTTCACCGACTTTCGATGTCGATGGTCTGCCACTGCGTTCATCATCTTCGATTGACTCACGACCACTTCTGAACCGCTCGTGCCACTGGTAAACGACCGTTTTTTTTTAAAGAATCGTTGCCGAAACACTTTTCCAACATTTCCAACGTCCGTGCGCCACTAAATCCGTTTTTTACGCAAAATTAAATACAAGTTCGTTGTTGCAAATTTAAATCCATTTCTGCAATTGTAAAAAATCGCCAACACACACAGAGATAGATGTACTCTTGGCTACGTAACTTTTGCAAATGTCAAGTTATGACACTAAGATTTAAAGGGAATATCAACAACAGATGTACCAATTTAACAAAAAAACAGAACTCAAATCGGAACGATGGGAGCGCCACACGGTGGTTATTCCGGAAACTTTTTTTCAAGGTAGTAATAAAGCGGAGGGAAAGAATCTAGGTAGTGATAGTTGGAACTTCTAGGAACTATAAGGATCAAGTATTAAGAGAGACAGTTGTATTTGACTTCTGGAGGTCAGTACACAGTTATGGATTATTTTCTTAAATTTCTAATGGATAATGTTGAAAAAATTGGTTGAGTGATGAACTACATAGGACAAGTTAGATGAAAATGGAGAATTGTATTAGTGATTGGGGTGAATGATGAATGTTTTTCAATACATAAAATGATGAAACTGAAATCATACCAATTGGAGATAAATAAAATAGTCTTACGGTACACAGTACTCTTTTGACTAAAACTTTTGTAAAGTCAATCATAGAGCATGAACACTAAGGATGTGAAAGAAAAGTGACAAGTAGCAAGTAATACGGCAATCATAGTATTGCAGTAACCGTAATGGCACAATGACCCCATGCTGACTCCTTGGATACAAATGAAAATTTGCGGACGAAGAAATTTAAGATAATTTGCATGTTACGTTGGTCGAAATGGTGACTCTTTATAAACTCCCAGTTTCCAATAATCCACATTACAAGAGAGATTAGGCAGCTTTGGAATTTGTGAGTAAATATTACACGTTTTAGGTCAATGATTCCGATAGGGCTGAACAGGCAACCCGATATAACTTTTTATGAGCTTCACCTTTCCTTCAAATCTCCTAAACCATATTCATTCTCAATTCAAGATTAGCTTGATACCTGAAAATTGAGCTTAACTGGCACTAATCGAGGACTTATGAAATTCACACCATCAGAGTGAGGGGAGCGAGTAAGTAGGCCTGGAGGGCACGAGTTTCCGTACATGTTCTGCGTTCCGTCATTTCTCTGAAAGTTCTTATGTTCGAAAAATCACACGGCTTGGCTTTAGCTTGTTCGGTAGAGAGGTATCATCAGGATTTGACTCCGGAATCCTCCGATTCAGTGATAATCCAAGACCCTAATTAAAAAGTGATTTCATCGCGCAAACTATCATCTCTGTTTTCAAACAAGAATGTTCTGAATTTTGTCAAAATATTCGATTAATTTCATTCAAAACTCAGTTAATTGAGACAAAGTTGTTTTGTGTCCCTTAATAGAAGTTCATTTAAATTCAAAGTAATGTGATAAATCAAGGTTTTGAGGGACTACTTTCAAAATATTATGCTATTTTTTGATTTTATTTCATTTGTTGAGTTTTACGTTGGCAAAAATAACCAAATATAATGTGTACTCTAGTGCAGTAAATAATTAAGAAGTCTCATAACGTCTTTTATATGCTAATATCAGTAAAACTAAAAAATGACTCCTAGATTGAGACAGATCAAGTTTATCACATAATGTATGGCCCATACATACTAATGGCCCTTGTTTTGGCCCATTCAATTCAATGGGGAGTGTTTATGGTAGTTAGATTCCAATTTGTTCGAATTAAATTTTTTTTTTTTGGTTTTACGTTAGTATTTGGTAATAGAAAAATAATTTTACTCCTTTAAAAGCGTATGCACCAATATTAATTGCATCATACAAGTATAACAGTTCACTTAATGTTCTCCTTGTTGTAAACTTTGAAAATCAAATATTTTTATTAAAGTTTCATAATTTACGTAATTTTTATGCAGCGGATAAACATTACTCTTTATTTAATTTGTAAGTTTAGCATTTTTTCTCTATTATTTTTTTATATTTAAAATACTTCTCAGAATGAGAATTCGTCGCTCTTTATTTTGGTTTAAAATTCTTTTGATACCCTGTCAACAAATCCCAATAGTCTATGATACTTTTCTCAGGTTCATGCACCTTTTGATAGTCTTACAGTGAATCTCGTGAATCTTCATCCTTACCATTCACCTTAACTCTGCCTTCCAGAGTACCATGTATGTATCGTATTAATGTATAAGAACGTGCACATTCCCTTCACGATGTCGATGCCTCACTCGCAAGTTTTGCGAGACTATATCTTCTTCAAAAGAAAGTTTTTCTTGGAATTACATTTTAAAGAAAAGTGCTTAGTCCGTAGATGATTTTAATACCTATTCATAGAAAAAAGGACGTTTTCATCCACAGTCCATACGAAAATGATACATGTAACTATTCATGCACAGTATGATGATTGTAGAGCTTGATAATTCCTCCAGGTTACTGGAATTACTCAAATCGTGGAATGAGTTGGGGTGATGTGATGGAAATTCCCCAACACTAAACGGATTTTTTTTACATGGGGGGGAGCTTTGCTCATATACTAGGGTGCTAAACGTCTGAGGCTGCAAGTGGTTCGGAAGTGGCTAAGTAAATAGCGGAGGTAAGGTTTCCGGGGAGGGAGACGTCTGCTGTAGACTGAGCAAAGCCTTCAGGGAAGAAAGGAGGAAGGAAGGCTTGGAGGATGAATCGAGAAAGGGAGCAAACGGGAGGAAGCGACTAGAGAATGTAACGCGGTGAGGATGAGGACCGTTCCTTAGGATAGAGGCTGAGGGATGGCAGAAGGAAGGGAAAGGGAAAGCGAGGGAACTAGAGGAAAAGGCGTTCCTGGTGGTATCCTCTACGTTTGTGGTTGACAGCAGCGGTAAATGACTCGTCAGCGTGGTGTGAGCTTCGGATGATCTCCAGTCCTTCCTTTCCTCTTCTCTGGAGAATTTAAAGTCACCGGTGGGAAGAAATGCTGTACTTCATCATATATATATATATATGCATATATATATATAATTACATATATATATATGTATGTATGTATATATATAATTATATATATATATATATGTATATATATATATATATATATATTCACTTTCTTGGAAAAGCCACGAACGTGCACAATAAAATTCACTAAATAGTCATAGCAAACACAGAAACTAAAACACGAGAACACATAAAAAGAACACTCACAATAATACTATATCTTGATAATTTCGACGGACTCGAGCTCCGTCTTCTTCGGAAGATAAGATATACGTCATATCTTATCTTCCAAAGAAGACGGAGCTCGAGTCCGTCGAAATTATCAAGATATTATTGTGAGTGTTCTTTTTATGTGTTCTCGTGCTGTGTGTTACTGTCTGAGTTTTTTATTCAATACTTCCGTGTTACTTCGAAGAAATCATCTCTATATATATATATATATATATATATATATATATATATATATATATATATATATATATATAAATTCACTGATAGTCATAACAAACACAGAAACCAAAACACACAAAAGAGGGACTCACTGGTTCTCGAATTTTCGGTGGTCCAACCACCTTTCTCAAGAGGAATTAGGAACAGAACAGAACAGTATGTATATATATATATACATATATATATACATATATATATATATATATATATATATATATACATACATATATATATACATACATATATATACTTATATATATATATATAATCTGATTCATATATTATACATATGTGCATTTTTTTAAATTTGAGGTTAAGGAAAAGTTTTCGCCTGGGTGAGAGGAGAGCAGCGTAAAGTTGACGAGGGAGAAAGAAAACTTTCCAAAGGATTTGTTCCCCGGAGGAGGAATTATCATATCGATTTACGCTGCTCCACGCGCGGAGACTGAATTTAAAGCGATGCCCGAGTAATCCTCGGCCCATCGTTTGATCCCCGAAGCAACTAACCTCCCGTCTTTCTTCAGGTAGTTCGCTGAAAACTTCCAGCCAAATTTTACACTACCCCTGCTCTCGTTTCCGTACAACACCAGCCTCGACCAATGGCGAATCTTCATGAATTTACTGGCCTCCAATCTTCCAATGGGACAGTTGTACCGTGGGAACCATACCTTTGAAATATTTTTGAAGTGAATGCTTCCTTCACTTCTACGTACTACGCTATCATTAATATTCAACTGGGATGCAAATCGTATTTCTACTTAAGACTACGTTTTTTCCGAAGCTTGATGTGAAAAAGTCTTACGTGATGCATAAGAAAAATATTTTTGCAAGAGAAAAACAAAATTTGCTGGTCTCTTCTCTTTGAATTTATTTTATTGATGTTTAGAAGAAGAACAATGTAGAAAATGCGGAAGTACAGAAATACCGTCAACATAAGCAGACAGCATGGATGTTTTCGCAGCTCTACTTTGCTTTCGGTAATGAATCCGTCAAAATTCAATGCCTCATCATCGTTAATTGTTGGAGTACGATAATGCCAAATTAAAGCACTTTACCCTGTACACAATAAAGTAGAGTAAATCTCAATTAAATTTTGCATGCCACCTTCGCCACTCGCACCGCCTGAAGGATTTCCTTCAGCATGGAGTCTAGGGGGTAGAGATCGGAGATAATTTTGACCCCAGACCATGGCGAATGGTATGACCTTCAATAAAGTTTTTGCACGTTTCGTGAAGTTAAAACGCAGCGTAAAATACGTATATTTTGAGAGCTTTAGTTTTTAAAGCACTCCATTTTTTTCGCCCTCCAGTTTTTTCTCACTTTTAACTCGAAGGCATACCGGATTAAGAACCTGATATCTGTCTGAAGAAAAAAATCTTTAAGTTTACCTCAAATTTTCATTTTTTCCTGTATAATTATGGCCTCACTTTGCATTGGCTGATTAAATCATCAAAATAAAAGAAGAAAGATATTTACCAGAACCGACAGATTTAAGTACTGGTATTCGTTCTTCTCTCGCACGATACCAAATTATAACAAAATCAGGCACGGGACCACTCATATTTTCTGAATTCAAAAGGTAAACTTGAAAACTTGACTCGAAAATTACCGGGTTGTCATAATGTAATTGTGTTGTTGTAGGTGTGTTTGGTATATGTATATGTCAAGTGTGAATAAGATGCTAGTACCCAAACACCCCCCTCCCCTGTCACACGCTCTTCTGGCGACTAGCAGGGTATCGTAAAGATTTAGAAGCGGAAGACAAGGGCATTTTTATAGCTAACTAACATTTACCATCTCAGTTTTCCATGTTGGTTAGACGATACGTGGATCGTAAATTCTCTTCGTCAGCTTTGATCAATTATTTTCCACTGGGCTAGGTTTTGGGAGGGCTGTGTAGCTAGAGGCTGAGTATTCCGCAGTCGGTTTATGGTGTCAGGAAAGCGGGACTGAAGTTTTGAGCTGTGCAATGAATGCGCAAGGGTGGTGACTAATGGTGACCATACAGAAAGCTCAGCTCTTTATTAAGCAGGCCGATTAGGATGGCCTAGAAATAAGTGAAGTTAATTTTGAAAAAATCAAATAAAGGAGAAATAGGATTAAAATTCTCAAGTATCGGAACTGGGACAATTGGTCTTACGCTTGCAGCATCATATTGCTTTGCATCAATCGTATTAGGAGAGTTGTAATTTCGCGTTGTTGTATCATTCCGCTCATTCGCTCCACGGGTGATAAGTAAGCTGTGGTCTGTGCACAATTTGAACTTCATTCGTGGTTAATCTTGGTTTCAACATTATTTCATGCTAAGCATTGTGATGAATAACAGTCAGTATGAAGGGAACGGGGAGGTACAATAAACTTCAATATACCTATACTCGATGAGTTAGGTGTTTCGGAACGTCGCGTTTGCGATTCACTGGGATACGACCCGCGGCAAGCAATATTAGTGATAGGAGAGGAAGGTATCCACCTCTTTTGAGATACGGGCCAAAGAAATAAAGATTTATATATATAAATATATATATGCCATCCGTCGTTTCTCAATATCTTGCGCTCATATGGGAGCAACCTGGTCGGGAGATTTTTTTCAATCTTGGTCGTCCTCGGATCGGTGCGACAGGGCGTGACCCGAACTCGATGGCGTGTGCATGCACCGCGCAAAGTTCTGTCGAGAGGTTTGACGCGGAAGGGATGCTGGAGTCAGTCGTCGGAGAAAGAGAGAGAGGGGAGAGGATCTGCGGGGCCTACGGGGAAGGGAAGGGAGTTCAGCTTGGTTGGGGAGGGAGGGGAGGAGATTTGGATGCGCGGTGACGGGGTCGAAGGAGAAGTCCCTTTGGTCTCTATCGCTTCCGTCCTCCCTCTTCTGCTGAATTTGTGGACTAAAGTATTGAAATATTACTCAGCTTTCCCGGTTGACGGGTCGACAAAAAATACACATGTATATATATTTTATATATATATATATGTTTGAGTACGTAGATGTATATACATATATATATATATTTATATACACATATATATATATATATATATATATATATATATATATATATATATACACACATATATATAAGGACGTTGGACCTCCAATCGGTAGTATGGGACGGCTTTTGATTTACGGCGCTCATGCGCCCGGCCGTTAAAAATGATGCCTTCCAGATTTTGATGTCGCAAAGAGTATTTGACGTGCGTATGGATTTGAACGCCATGACTTATGCAATCCGTACTGAATATTTATTCAGAAGGGATGCTCTTCGATGGGAGACGCTGCCTTTCCTGATGGCTTTCGTTTGGGAAAATTTCACTCCAATGCCCTCCTCTACTGAAATGGAGAAAAAATATTTCCAGAATTGAATGGCATGTATATGCATTTTCTTCTTAAAAAGAGAGATGATTTTCCGTTGTCTGCAGCATTGCCGCCATGGAATAAGCAATATCCTTTCGGAGGCTCTTTCAATTTTGGAGATTCATCATAAGTTGACGAGAAACGTTGGTCAATAAAGTTGTTTTTAAAGGATTATAGACATAAGAATAGTGCTTCCTGAGTAGGATGACAAGATTTAAATAGATTTTGCACTGATTTTTCGTCGAGCAGATATAATTCCGAACCGTTTCTAAGTATATTTTTGAAATTCAGATATTTTTGCTCTGTTGGAAACCGATGTAGAATTGCTCAGGGAAAATGTAATCTCCGTTTTCCGAGGAGAGGTTTGCAAACTTCACGTGGAAACCTTTTAGATAACGCCTTCGTGAAGGGCGAACGTTTGCTTGTTACACGTAACTTGAATTAATCCTCCCTAAATGACGGACGATCCGTAACTTGCTAATGATATGAAATGCATTAAAAACCAGATTTTTGAATTAGATATTTGATATACGATCGCATCCATGAGGCAAAAAAAACCGCACCATTAAGCTTTTTAACAGGAGAGTGAAATATCGACCGTATAAAAAAAAAGAACTCGCGTTAACGCCTTTCGGAGCCCTGAATTTCAACCGCACTTTTAAAAATAACGCACGCGAAGCGAACGAGAAGAGGAGAAACTACCCCCATGGCTATAAATCATGCGTCGCGCTTGCAAGAAATCGAGTTCCTCTCGGTGTCTTTTGCGTAGGGAGAGAGATAGAGCGAGATGGTCGTGTTTAGCACACAATGAGCAAAGAAAAATTTAAAAAGGAGTTTCCGAGAAGGATAAAAAAGTAAGCGACCTTTAAAAATTTTACGCTGGTCTCAGGATATCGTCAGAGTAAATCATGCCAGCGTTTTTAAAAATAATACCTTCTCGGGAGAAGAGAGAGAGAGAGAGAAGAACAGAGAAAGAGAGAGAGTGGAAGGTGGGTGGGAAGGGAAAAAATAACACGGAGGGTGGAAACGGATTACGCCGTTCCCGCTCCCCGAGTAATGGCATAAGTCAGGCCAAATGAATGATATGGCTTAGAGACGTAACGATCCTTGCCATCACCATAAAAGAGGGCGGAGTGATGGTAGGGGTAGGGTCGACGGCAGAAACTGACGGATGGGTGGAGAGTGGGCGGGAGGGAGCCCTTCTCCTCGAGGCCGAATGCTCTGAGGAATGTGTCTTCTGTCTTTCGAAGTCTTTAATCTGCCCGGAGGAGGTGTAAGGTCGGATAAGGCAGCCTCGGAGTTTAAGCAGCATGATGGGGGGGGGGCGTAGGAACGGGGAGAAGTCGATGGAAGGAGGAAGTGACGAGAGGAAGGATAAGGTCTGTAAGATAGATGAGAAGGGTGATAGCAATGGCGGAGGAAGGCAATAGTGATAAAGGGAGATAGAAGTGGGCAGGTTGGGGGCGGTGCGAAGGGAGAGAGGCCATGGCAGGAAGATTGATTTGGATTGGAAGTTACGAGGCAGGGGGTGTTGGGGGGGGGAGGATTTGGTGTGGGTGGGGAAAGCGCTGTATTTCGTCAAGAATTGAACCCCACTCGTTCAATTATCATCATCTTCACATCAACTAAAATGCTCCTTTAATGAAGCTGTCCCCGTCAAGTGCTATGCTGGAGGGATTTTATTTTGCTAGCTGTGACGTACAGGGATTTTATCTATCTACTACCCTTTAAGAAATAACTCTCAATTGATTGGAATTCGAAAAATACATGTGATTAAACAAACGAGTTAGGTTAGCTTTGAAAACAAACACTCTTCTCCAATCAGTAGGTTTCTTTTGTTTTTCGGTATATATTTTTCTTTTTTCCCAACCAGAAAAGGGTTATACATGCCTCGCTGATATTTGCAAAGAAGCCAGTCTCGACGCTTTCTTCGTCTTTAATCTTTGCCCTAAGTGAATAGGTGGACATTTTTGGTGGTTTTACCCGCATGGATAACCTTCAAGCCGTTTCCTTTCTTTAAGGCAGGGCTAAAAAGAGACTCATTTTGAGTCATTGAAGAGAAATCTCTCACTTTTTTTCTTTTTTATTGCTCTCCCCTGAATGCTTGTTTCACCATCATTGCATTCATACACTGTTTCGTACATGCTCCTTTGTCCCTGATACTTCAAACGATCCTCGTTGTCAATATATTCAGCAACATTCGCCTAATTTTAACCGATTCTAATATATTTTACCTCTTCACATTGCACTAAAAATTGAAAAATTGGCTAACTTTTAAAATGAAATAAAAATTATATTAAAGTTATGGCTTTATCCCGTAAATATAATTAAAAAGGGAGCGGTGACGTTCTAAGAACATATATATATATATATATATATATATATATATATATATATATATATATATAAATGTAAATCACCGTGAATTCATTACTCTAAATAAAATGCTGTTGTTATGGGAACTGAGCAAATCTAACATTAATGGCTTCTATAAATAAGATATTCACAACCATTTTATCATAACTAATTATTCGTAAAGGTAATGCCACTCCAATCATCTCCAATAGATTGATGGTGATGTTGAGATTATTTTCATGTAAAAATTTTAAAGAAATTTAGTAAAATGGAATGATAAATTGAAGAAATGTTAAATTTTTCCACTGTGATAGTGCGTGTTTCATTAGTCTGAACCGTTTGAAAAAAGTATGTTTCCTACGTTTTCTTAAAGGTTGAGGGCGTGGTAGTTAGAAATCTAAAAACGAAGAAAAAACACATATGGAGGGAGGAAGACGGGACAATGGAAGCGCAAAGTGAGGGAGAATGTTGGTGGAGCAGGTTCTCTCACAGCTAGGGTTAGTCTGAGATGTTAAAAGAAGATTTGTTCGATGGAGGGATGGAAGACGAGAGAACTTAGGGGACGGAGTAGAGGAGGTTGCACCGACGGCGGGGCGGGGAGGAAGGGACGTCACTATAGGGCGCGGGGGAGAGAGGAAAGGGGCGGGATTGTCAGGGGATCGTAAAATTGTTCGACGTCTCCAAAGCCGAGTGACGTGTAATAGCGTCGCGACACCACTTTTGTCGTCTCCTCCCCACGCCTCCTTACCAATCTCCTATAAGCGACGCTGGGGCTCTAAGCTTTCCAAAAAAATACGAGAGAAAATAAGAAAACTTCGCCCTCCCGTCCATCTCGTATTCGCATAAAGAGCAGAAGGAAGAGGTTGGAGGAAAAGGGATAGTTGAGAATCGCGGGCGCGGTGTGCCCCCCGGAGTATGAAAGAGAAGAGTGCGGTTGAGGGAAAGTTACATTCTCCGGAAATCGCCGGGCGAGTGGCAATTAATGAAATTGCCATGGGGGGCATGGCAGGAGGAAAAATTAGCCTTCTTCTGGAGAAAGTCACAGCGTACATTACGCTCATAATTAATTGCTCACATTCTATAATGCTCGATCCATCTCGGAAATTAGATGGTTCTCTTCCTTATCTGAAATGACCCGAGCGAAAAGTTTTGAGCTCATACGAGGAAATCCCGAAGGGGATGTTGGGAAAATGTACATTTCGGAAATGTGTTCGTTTCATCTCCTTGAGAAAAGTGAATCTAATCTATTTTAATGCGCGTTCAATGCAGAAGAGAGTTTCTTTGATATTAGAGAAGTGAAGAACCCTTGAAAATTAAGTTCTTAACCTTTGATTTTACCCTGTTTCCAGTCGGGCCAGAAATTCATGTTTTATTATATAAAGTTTTTATGTAGTACGTTTTAACATATTTTCCGCACATATTTTCGTAAACATAGTTTTGGCCCCTGATCGCAAATTAAATTGAGTAACTTTACGAAATAATCCAAACTGTTATGAACAGCACTAGGAATAAAATGCCTAACAAAAGAAAGTGACCTACCATTTTAATTGCTCCTAGCCACCTTTCGCCCAATCTAATCGTTGCTTCTCATTTTTATAAATATATCTTTCAAATTTAAGATGCCAAATTTAGCAGGAGTATTTTTGGCGTAGATTTGATGTGCTCCACATTCTTCCCGATTATTTTCCTTAGTGCTTTGATCTGAAAAACGATCGCTTGGGAAACATTTTCTCAAGCCGAGGAGCGCATACAGCAGAAATCACCCATTTAAATTTTTTTAACAAGAACAAGAAAACAAACTGGACTCATCCTAACACACCTCTGTTGAGCATACCAAAGCATGGAGAGGAAAGAAAGAATTACACTTGAACGCTAAGGTCGAAAAAAAAATTAATCGAAGGCATAAGCAAGAGGACGTAAGTGCGAATGAAGAGATCATTATGAAAATGGATAATAAGGTTGCAAAAAAGGCATCCTCGTTTTAATGAACTGTGACGATGATGAACTATGCATGAACTATAATGTTGAATTCATATGGTACACATAAATTGATATTGATTATGGCATCTTAAAAATCTTTTCTTTACTACACTCTGCTGCAAAATTGATTTTAATTTATTCTGAGTGCCTCAAAACGAACTCTTGGTTTGAAACTCTCACTTACAGGTATACTTGCTGATAAGTAATAGTATTAAAGAAAAAAAGTAATAGTAAAAAAAATTTGAAAGTAATAATATGAAAAATTACGATGTAGCAAATATATACTTGTAGTATATACCATACTCATTAATTTAGTTCTATTAAGTTATTAGTTTGTTACAAAAGTGGATGCAGAGCATTTTGATTGGCGATGGGATGTTGAAGACTATGATAGATTGGAGAAGTATCTAGGAAAGAAGGGGTAGGTAGGAAGGGGTAGGAAAACGTATGGGCGTATGCTGAACGGAGTGAAAGGAGAAAGGAAGTCTGCGGAATTGAAGAATGGTTTATTCTAGTGCCGGGTATCATGTTGTTTTGTTAGGAGAGGCAGAGAAATGGTCGTTGTTCTTTCTGTCTGAGCCCATCCAAAACCTGCCTCAAATGGCTAACTATCGATAAAAATCATAATTTTAAAAGTAATCTCTGGACAAAGGTGTTCGGAAACATGTGAAGAATGAAGAGTAAACTAAAGAACAGCTAAAAAATAGAAGACGTTTAAAAAGAAACCTGAAGGTCAGTGAAAACCGCCTGATGTGCTCTATTCTTATTCAATAAATAAGAAAAGCACAATATTAAACTTTATTTATATTTGTACTCTCTTTAAAGGAGTGAACGTAATTTAAGTGATTAAAAAAAACGAGTGTAGGAGTCTTAGAAACAGAATTGTAACTAAAAAACTCTGTGGCAGAGACGAAAGACGTATGCAAGGATATGGCCGCATGGAATAAATTAGCAAACTGGAATAAGTATCCTCAAATAAATTTAATGAGGCTTTTTTGACGTTTCCCGTCCCGCTGAAGGGACAATATGGACCATATATATGCATGTACTCCAACTTTCAAAGGTATATAGTATATCCTGACGTTCACGTGAATAAAGTTAAGTTATTGACTACGACAGGTTAATTTCCACAAGTTTCAGTCCGTGACATTCATTCGAAGACCAATCTACTACATTCGATTAACTTACATAAAAGTCTTTTTGAAAATCTTTAATTTACATTCATTAATTTTTTTGTGGAGGGGGAAAGAAAGTTATTCTCCCATTTCAAGCCCGGACGATTCTTGCTAACTTTTCGCTATCGGAGACATTCGCCATCGTATTGCAATACAGTCGCCATCACAAATCAACGAACCCATTCCAGTAGCATTCCCAGAAGTAGCAAAAAGATGCAGTGCTTCGAGCGTTATTTTCCCGTTCCAATTAATGACCGACGGCGTAGGGCACAATTGCAGCCAAGCAAAGCAATTTTGTTTTTATAAACTGGAGCCAAGCGTAAGCATCAATGGATCAAAGTCTTTCTTACAGCAAGCTTCCGTTTCGAATAATGGTTTTTCACTAATGACGATGGTACTCTTACACAAAAGAGCACTCGTTAGCCTATAAATTACAGCCAGAGGCGCACCTTTTGAACTCTTTTTAATTTACTTTCATTGCAATCCGCAAATTATTTGCTGAGAAAAAAATGTCATATTTTAGAATGAAGATTGGAATTAGTTCCCTCATCAAGAAATTGTCTTAACCAGCGCGTGGATTTTAATCAATTGGTTTCTCATTTCTCTCCCCTTCTAACTTCCACCTTTTCCGAAATTGCTGCAGCAGTTAACCTAAAAATATATATCTGATGGGGAAAACCCTGCCCTTATTCGCAGCAGCCTCGTAAGTGAACCACTTGACAGATTTTTCACCTGATCTAAATTCAAATAAGCTTCTAAAAATGCTCCATAATCAGACATCGTTTTCAGTTTTATTGCCTTCGGGATAACTCTCAGGGACAAAAACAGAGTAACACTATGAATTCAGTGAGAAAATATTATCAAATTTCGCATAAACATATTTCGCACCTCGCCTGTATCAGCAGAACCGTTCTTTCCTCAATGCCTGGCACGCACTGTACGATAGTCACTCGCTATAATCGCACCTCTCGTCAACTTTGTCGTTACCTGGCCTGATATAAGACGAAGTTTCTTAATGGACGCCATATTATCTATTTGGAAATATTACCCTGACCTCAACATGTTATATTTAAATCCGCAACCGTTCATGCAGATTTATGGCAGAATTTGGAATTTAAACTCCCTATTTGCTACCGAACACATCGACACTTGACGTGAACCTAGGGGAAGTATTATTTTAGCCAGCTTCTGCCATTTTTCTGACATTGAGAGTTGTCAAGGACAGAAAGTATGTTGACTTTTACATATTATGATATAATTTATTATGGCTGTGTCAAAATTGGCGTCGCACGATGTGTATTCCGAACAAATCTACTGTTCCCCTTACAACTACAGAAAGAGTTAACACGGTGAATCAAATGATACTTGGAAGGCTCAATATATCCTCTGGGACAATCCGAAACTTTTGATGATCCTAATTTAAATTTATAAAATTACAATCAATATAACATTTATGCACAATTCCACAACCAATATTTGTGTAGATTATGACAAATCAAACTAACACATCATTATAATCACAAACATAATTATCAATGAATTAACTCTTATTACTGCATTAATGATAAAATTTCTTTATCAGATTAAAATTATGCTTTTATTTTCCGTGTTATTTTTAGTTTTATCGAAAAAATATATATTGGCTATACTTATATGCTTGTAATTAAAGGCTTTTGGCTTCCCTGCTTTTATCGTAGCCTCTTTTGGAAGTGAGACAGGTTATACATAATTATTTATGAAAATTAAAGGGTCAAAATTGTACTCAGCATATGATTTGTAGATATATTTCATCGTTAAAATAACCTTCACATTATATCTACACTGTGTAACAATCGTCCTCATCAGCCTGTCTATCTAATGTTCTCTCATGCAGACGACGTGCATCTTCTACCCCTGCTATGATGAATTTAAAGTCGTATTTTGTATTTTTTCCTCCCTTGTAAGCAGGCTGGAGAAGGAAAAGGGTCACATCGGTCTTCGTTTATTGTTAAAATAGCACATTGTTCCCTGGGAATCTCATCACTCGGAAATCGACATGAAGTAGGCATTTTATGTAAAATCCTAACTAAGCACGACAGCTCTAGGATGCCATCACCTCTTCTGTCGGGAACTACGCAGGGGTATGTTTATAGAGTATAGCATGCTTTCTCAATAAATGGCACTTTTATTGAAAAAAATGACGTCTCTGCGAAAAAAATTAGTTACTCTAGGGAAAATAAAAATTTTGGAAAGGTGGAATATGGACTAACACAATGCATGGTACAAGTCCGTCAACCCCTAGTGATTTGTACGATCTTAGATCTTTCATGTTTTCAGCTGTACCCTACGGGCTTCAGTCACCAGGGATTAAAGTATATATTGGAATATTCCTATCTCTGATTGAATTGGCTTCCCATTCTTTCTGTTACTTTCTGAAAGAAAGACTGTTTCTTAGAAAGCAATACCATTCTATTGCTACCCAATCAATACTTTCGATAGGCCAGTGATACGATATATGAAACCGCGCACGCACTTGCCCAAAGCGTTGTGGTATTCATTGTGCTAATAAACGGGTGAATTTTTTTTGGAAAGTTGCTGCACTATTTTATTCATTTGCTACCATGTCACGTGTAAACATGACATTGACGGCTCTATATTATCTCATTTTTAGATTTTCAACCAGGCAATCCGGTCATTTCTGGCGTCCAATTGGGTTTCTACGACAATTCTTCCGCCTTAATTTCTTGTGTAAAGGGCGAAATAATCCTTAGCTTCTCCCCTCTGTATTTTTTCTAGGGTCTTTCATTCAGTAGCTCTTCACGTTTCCCGTGGCACGTAAGCTGAAAACGTCGGAGCATATCCCTCTCTCTTCAGAGGATCAAAAACGTGATTAAAAAAGCCAAATCAAGTAGTTCAGTGGGACTATAAAAACTGGCATCTGCTTGGATGTTGGAAAAAAAATAATAATTCCGAGATTAAAGTTCCTGAGAATTATTAGAGAGTCAGAGCGGAACTTATGAGATTAAAAACTAATTTAGACTGAAATAGATTTGATGGGACGGGAGAAAAGAAATGGTTGAACGTGCTGGGAGAACGTGCAGTTCGCATGTAGTCGTGAGATAGACATCAAGTGACGTTTACAGAGTCGACGCCAAAGCGAGTAACCGAGGTGAGAAACTTCAGAGCGTCATGTACATATCTCAAAGCCGTGGTACTGCGGAGAATTCCGCTGTAGGGCAGTAAATGATGGCTGTGTTGCGGAACGTCAAAGCTGAAGGAATTAATGGGATAGTGCAAGGGGTGGTTTGATGTAAGACAGCAAAGCTCTTGGCGATTGAAATGCGAAAAGAAAAGAACAGGAGAACGTTTGAATAAGGAACAGATTGAAAAAGAAGACCTGCCATGGTTTAGACATGAGCTGTAAATCATAATCAATAGAATTCCAATATTATTCATATGCCTTCCATTAATTTGATTTTAAATGATTCGCATCCCAAATGGCTCTTATGGGCATTAATATTTTACCTTTTAGAGTAAAAATAGTTGTTTATAGTTTGCTTGATAAATGGTTTTCGGTGAAAAGTAAGGGTAGCCGAAATGAACTCGAAATTTCACTTCTACATAGATTGTTGGAAAACTTGATATTATATATACTGGTATGGAAAAATGGATGAATGGTGTATTGAGCAGTAGTGAAATGTTGAAGAAGGTAATAGAGCGGAGAACGTTGGGTAAGCGAGGAAAGGGCAGGAACAGGATAGGGATGTTGGACGGGATGAAGGGAGGAAAGAAGTACACAGAGATGAAGAGGGACCTGATGTAGAGTAGGTTGCTGGATTGGGTTTTGTTTGGAGTGACCAAATGTTTATTTGATAGTTGTGTCCATCCGAAAACCTATCTTAACCGGTAGATTACCTAATAATAATAATACATATACACAAACATCTACATCTACTTAATACACCGTAAGGGCGTGTGGAGAGGGGTGTTAGGGCACCACCTGTAAACATATATGTGTGTGTGTGTGTATATATATACACACACACAATAATAGGTGGCCAGTAAGTATAATGTTACTAATTATTAAAGATGTGTATGCATGTATATATATATACACATCTTTAATAATTAGTAACATTATTTAAAATAAATCTGGTCCTTACTGGTCACCTGTTATTTGGATAATATAATACATTTTAGCACTATAGGTAACATAAAATATATCAATTAATTGCATGGATAGTATATATATATATATATATATATATATAAATGTTATTAGCACTTAGTATACTTATAAATATACTTATTCTTAGCAAGGAGAGTCTAAAGAACAGCATGAATCTGTTGGGGAGTAAGAAAGAGGATCCTTTCAAGAATTATGATGGACTCATCCAGTGGCTGAACTTCAAAATCTTGAGTGAGTTCCCAATCGTGGATGATAGATTAACCGCTCCACATCCCGGTTAATATCAAAATGTACGTATGCTCGATGAATTTGCAATATCAAGCCATAAACAGCGTTATTCGAAGGGCGTTGATTTCCACTCGTTAGTTTAGATCTAAAGGTGCCATAGCTAGGAGAGATGATGTCACTAACTACTAAACCGCCAATCACTCAAGGGGACTGGAAGCCATGTGCCCTACTTCTGAGTGAAGGTTGAGGCAACAGTGGTCGGAACGCATTTCAGTACAAGTGGGGTGAAAATCACCAGAGCGACCTTAGTAATGCGATTTGGAAAGCAAAGCTAAAGCACCAAATTAATATCCCGAGAAGCAGCAACTTACAAACTCCTCATTTTTTATAATGGAAAAAACAACTGATTCGTCTTTTCATTTCTTATCAATGTAGGAAGTAGATGAGACCGTGGGGGCTAGAAATATTGGAGTGAGCCTAACGAATGGTACTCAGTTGGGTGATTGTCATTTGAAAATACATCTATATGCTTATATAAATAAATGATATATATAGACATAATACATAGTACATGTTATAGAAACTATTCAAGTATTAAAGCAAATAAAGATGACAGTCACAGGGATTTATAACGTATAGGCGGTCATGCAGACTTCGTTGAATAAAGACGGATCGTCAAACAAATTGTTGCTTCTACTCCCTGGCAATTAAAGTGTAAAATATTACAATTTTAGTATCCTTCTTTGCCTACATTTTTGAAGTACGACTATTTCTTAACGTCAAAGCAATACTTACCAATTATTCGATATTAGAGTTTTGCAAAAAATTGCATTGGAACTTCTACCTGTACTTTTTTTGCTGGTTTATATCTGATGCCACCTGAACAACAATGAATTATTGACCGCATTTTATACGCCTCTTAGCATCACTTCAAATCTCCGTAATTTATTTGAATGGTCGGACTTTTCTCCGTTTCGTCAGCTACCCTATAAAAAGAGGAGCGTCATTTGTTTTAGTTTCTCCGTGGTGAAATTGTCACTAGCCCGTATCCTTATATTAACCAATATTTTTCTATCTCATATTTCCCGCCTTTCAATTCAAATTCGCATGAATAATGATTCCTTTTCGCTTCTCCGCTCTGCGTCATGTTTCCTCCTATATTCCCAAGTTCCACATCGTATCCTCAATCCTTTGGTTGTCATACTTTTTCCTTCTGACCTTTTTCCTGCTTCCCTCCTCTCTTCCCAGACCGTTCACGTCATGTTTTCTAATATCTCCTATCTCTGTCCCCCTCTCAAGGTTTCAGTAATAATATTCCACTCCCAAATTTCATCTTCTTGGTCAATATTTCCCATTATAACTTTTTGTTACGTCCTTTTCCGAAACTTTCCAAGTATATTAGGAGTTCCAACCCCCTCGGATCCTCATATCAGTGTGGTTTTTTTTTCTCAATTTCTTTCCCTCCATGAAGTAAGAAGACACTTTGAAGGACTTTGCGTATTATTCTAAAGTCAACTTTAATGTATTTAATTTCTCTGGCGGTTTCATAGGGCATTGATACCAACTGTTTTTAACTCAAACTGATGTAAATATTATTTTTTGAATTTCAAAACAGATAATATGTTTCATAAATTATTTTTTTCAAAAACATTAATTGGGACGTTATTGTTGCTATATACGCTATTTAGTTGCGTTTTGTACTTGGTAACATTAATTTTACTCTATAGTGTTTGGGGAACCTTCTGTAATAATTTTTTATCCTGAAAATCGACCCAGATATTCAATGTGGACGGAATATAGCATTTGACTACTAGGCGTGGCGAATAAGCATTGGGATCTTGAATTCTTACTGTTATTTCAAAACAAAGAGCATGAATTTAAATTTGTCTTGTAGGTATACTGTTAGCTATTCTGCTGATTTTAAATTAAATAGGTTGGTATGAATTTCACCTCAGCAAAATATCGCAACATAAAGAAATAAAATTTAGCAGTGGAATTTAAAAAAATATCCGGATTAATGTGTTTAACACGTAAAGTTTAATAATTTTCAAAGCATTCCTTCGTTCTCAGTTCCATAAGAATGCACTTAAGAATTAGATTTACGGTTTAACGGTTTAAGTCTCATTTTATCAACCGTTGTCCTTTGATAACATTTTAAGAAAATTTCCACGACATAATTTACTGATGTTTGGTTAACTTGTATTGTTCCTGTGGCTCATAAAATTGTTTTTAAAATGTAAATTATTCTCAGATGGATTTCAAAAACTCACTACCGCGTGATAAATCTAAAATAATTTTACCGGAAGTGTCAGAATAGATGAGTTACGATGTGGAAACAGGACAATTGTAGCTCTAGGACGTGGAAAATATTATTTATTTGTTCACAATGAGTTTTCATACTAAATGAAAACACAATTTTGACATATTAAGTCCATTTTGAAGGACAATGGCTACAACTGTTGTATATAAATTATCTAACGAATACTTTTGTTTGTGATAATGATTGAGAATTATTCGTACCGCAGAGAGACGGCATTTGCCACCTTGCAAATAATGCGCATATGTAATTCAATATCATTCCAGACCTATGGCTAAAATTATTTTAAGATTTACAAATGGTTACAAATAGAGCGATTTTTGTTTGCGATATACATTTTAACTAAGGCTTTGCACAAAAACTAACACATGTTTTCTGTTCATCTTGCCCTTTTTTTTAAGAACTTGATATCAATTTCAGTCTAGTGTAAGGTAAAATGATGAAAGGAAATTTGTAACAGTGACTCATGTTTTCAGATGAACAGATTTATGGAATTACAGTTTTCAACGACTTGAAAAAAAATCTACCATTCCATTAAGCCTATAAGATTCCCATTTCAATTGAATCTATTTTTATCCTCCTGCATACTCGTTCCAGCCAATGCTCAGTCAGCGTAATAGCGTGATATTTTCCCGAGTAAAAATCCAAAGATAAGAGCAACGAATCAAGGCACACATCTTTGTCATTCAAGGGGCTCTTCCACTTTGTGTCAGAACTCTCCAGCTCGGTAAGGGGATTCATCCTTTTGTTACCTTTCAGTGCATTCGCGCGTGCGTGGCATAATTACCATCTGTTTGAGGGGGATAATTTCCTATTGAATTTCTCCGCGGCTCGCTCTAAAAATGGATACGGAAGATTAAGTGCTCCCGAACGTCCTGAGTGATACATGATCGCTAATTTCTCCGCAGTTTTATTCCTTCCTCGTATCCCCCATGCGAGCGTAGGGACTCTCCCTCGCCGGAGAGAGCTCCTCGTTTCGCTTCCTCATCTTCCTTCCCTACTCATTCTTTCCCTCCCTCCGCCTTACCTATCTCCTCCTTCTCTCCGACATCTCTCGACTCTATTTATCGAGAAAGAGACAGAAGACTCTCTCTCTCTTCATTTCTCAACCCCTCTCCGTGCCCCTTCATACAGCTATCTATCTCCCTCCCCCTCGTCCTCCCCCGTCTCTTTGCACGCTCTATATATCCGCTCAGTTAACAGCACTTTCAAGTCTAGTGCATCTGGGATGCTCGCTTCCCCATCTTGCAATCGTTTTTATCGCGTCAACACCCCGCCGTACTTCTGTCGTGCGCAAATACAGCGTTGTTCTCTGTTCCCCGCGCGCGGCGAACCCGCACCCGATCCCTCCTTTCCTCCCACCACTCCGGACCCTCTCACTCCCTGGTGGGGGAGGGTGCTGCTTCGCTCGGCAGCACCCCCTCCCCCACCCTGAGGGCCTTCTCCTCCCTCCGACTCTTCCCATCCATCTCTCGTCATCTCCGCAGACTCGCAAGTGCCTTTCCCCCCCGCTCCAATCTCTAGCCCTCCCCTCCTTCCTCTCGCCCCGCCTTTTGAGCGTCAGACTGTGCCCAGCAGCGCTCTGAATTTTGCACCGGATCGTTTATTTATGTTGATTGGATTGATGGGGTTGCTGTATCGCGCGGCCCGCGGGTAGACCCCGCGACCCCCGGCTCGATCCCCGAGTGAGGTGTGTGGCTAGATTTCATAAGTGGTGTTCAATCATCGCTTAGGTTTCGTGGTAAGAACACATGCGAGCTAGACCACCCGTCGTGATGGCCGTCAAGTATGATGTCCTCGAGACTCCCGTGTTCGCATTCCTATTAGGTTAACATATCGTCCTTTCTTATAGCCCCAGTTTTTCCCTTCATTTCTTGATTTTTTGTACGTCTAATGTTCTGTGTGATAAAATTATTCATCTTACATTTGAAAATAATAGAAAAATGTACGATTAGAATCTCTAAATTACTCATTGCGTTCACATGGGTGGGAATACCGCAATTCGTGTAGTAAAATTACATTATTCTGTTTGCTTTTATAGATAAAACTACTACGAATTAAATGAGAATAAAGGAAGGAAATGTAAAGCGCATAGAGAAAATACAGGGACCTACCTAATAAATGAATAGTAGTTTAATAAAAAATACGTCAAAGTTAAAAAGTGCCAATGATAAACTTGAAGTAATATTAATTGTTTTGGCAATACTTTGCAACAATTTCAAATCGTAAAAATCATTCCCTTGATAGGGATATGTGAGAATGAAATCCTGGTGAAGGTGAATGATTTTTTATACGTTTACATACTTGCATTGTAATGAGCATTAGTGGATTACTCCGTTAAAACGTACAGTCGTGGCATCGCCCGCAGTTCTTTGAATTTGGTAATGCTGTTAAATAATTTAATTGGATCCGAAGCATTTCCACGTTTATTCTTTTGTAGTTTAGGATGAAACTCCTTTCAACGTAATATCCTGTTAACGTCAGATTATTTTATAATCACAACTGTGCTCCCAGCATATTTTTCCGAAATACAAAAAGGTTTACATTTAACATTTGTTACGACATTCCGATACGCAGTAAAATGTTTCTTTATTCTGCAAATGGAATCCTTCGATGCATGGCTCGTCAAATAAATGTATTGACTTCCTCTCACTTTGATTCTTTCGAGTATCACCTCATTTGTCTCCCCAGAGGTTGCATTTCCTGCCCTTCCTCTGTTTTTTCTGCACTCCCCTCAAAAGTCACACATCCACTCCCATTTACGCACTCTTTCAGATCACCTTTTGCGCTCTTCTACCCGCCTTTCAGGCTTCTCCCCCCACACCCATGAGCTTTCTGCCTTTTATGCCTTTTATAAAACCGACATGCTATACTTCTCCTTTCCCCCCCCTCCCTCCCCCAAGCGCCATTCGCCTACGTATCCCACTCTTCGCCTCGTGCTCCGTATTTGAGTGCCTCGTACAAGGCGCTATATATTCCCCTCATGCGACGATGTATCATCTCACACCCCTCAACATTGTTCGCCCTCACTTCCGTCCTTGCTCGATGTGTGTGTTTCCAGTACATGCGGATATCCAGTCATCTGCCTCCCGAAATCCACCCATCACCCCCTGCAGCCCGCCCTCCCTCCAAACAAATCGGTTACTCACTTTCTGAAACCCTCTCGCTCCGTTCTTATGTCTCTTGCCCTCCCATCCCCTAAATTTCATCCTACGCTCCCTTCCCACTCTCTCTCTCCCTTCCAGAATCCCATTTACTCTCTCCCAGACTTCTCGTCTGTGGAAGCAATTCATTTCAGACCTCGTGAGTCTGCAAAGCATCCCCTGCCAAACTCCCCTATCCTCACCGTCCTCCCTTACTAACTCTCTCTCTCTCTCTCTCTTCCTCCCCTTTACATACACAAAACACAAACGCCCCTTCGTGCAAACACGTGCACACTTTGTGACTAATTTCAAGTTGGTTTTGAGGAGTGGACCGGTGCGTGGGTATCAACTGTGAAAACGATTAACGCCGACTCTCTCTGTGGACGCGTCAGTAAAGCATACATCCATCCCTTTCACTACCCCCGTGCGCTATACACTATACCCCGCCTACCCCCCTTCCTGTATTCACACCCCTATGGAACGGTAGGATCGAAGTGGGCGGGATCGGGTCTAGAAAAATGAAGTGGCCAAAGTGTCCGCCACGGGAAAAGCGTCGGTCATATTTATATTTTTTTACGATCCTTGTCCTTTCCCAGCGGGAGAGGGGTTAGGGGTGGCGAGAAAGGCGTCAGCTGATTGCAAAAGGCGATACGTATGTCGTGTCAGTATAAACAAGGCGTGTCTCTTGAGCACTGATTGCTTTGTGGGTGGGTGTGTGTGTGTGTGTCTACGGTGGGTGTTGGACGTTGTCCTCCGGTCATGCGATCTTAGCATCCATTTTATGTTCTATTTTTGGCGAATGACATCGGCCTTCAGCAAATTTTTTCGACTAAAACCTTACGCTCAGGGTCATCGCCGAACTCAATTAAATGTGTGATTAATATTGCAAATGCTTTATTTATTTGCATAGTCCGGGACCTTAGTGCGAAGTTCCTGGCAGTTTTTATGTAATTTTAATTTGATTTGAATTGATAATGATTTCCGTTTTTCTTTTTTTTTAACCTCATTTTGTGGCGCATACCCAACCGTGGCGATGTGTCATTTTGTTGACGATGAAATTAAATTCATGAATGATTAGGGAGGTTAATTGTTTTCTCGGAGGTAGTGAAACGAAATGAAAATTTATTCAGGCAATCCACAAGAAAATTTGTGGGCGACACGAATTTTGGGAAAAGAAATTACACTCGGGCCAATCTATGACCGAAGCCGATGCTCTCTCTCTCTCCCCCGCATTGCATTTGATTTACTAAATGTACCAAAACTGAAAGGATCGTTTTACACCATGTCTCAGCGAGGAAGGGTATCCATTAATGCGCAGAAATGCAATTAGCAACGGTGCACCTGTCTCTATTCTGGATGATAAAACTAGTGATGCAAATTCACGTAGCGGAGACTGAGTATGTGTGAGAGAGAGGCTTAAGATGTTGTCTATTATGTAAGCAGGAGCTCCCGTTACCATCCGTTCCGTCCCTCCACTTTATCCTCTCTTCCTCTCTCCGCAGCCAACGTACGTACCCACGGCTGCAGGCAGGCGTCGACATACCGAGTGCTAACTCGATTACGTAAAGCTTTTGAAAGCACCGTGATTCATTCCAGTTTGCTTTTATATAGTAGTCCTCGCCGCCCTTCCTCTCTCGCTCCCTTCCCCGTCACTCTCACTATCGCCGCTCGCCGATGGGAGATACTTTGAGCGAAAAATGAGTGCCTTCGAACCCGTCCATCTCGCACCGCGAACATACACACGGGTCATCCACTCCACTTCCTTCCTCTCCCCCGTGAATGCCGGCCTCCCGCCAACCCCACCCGCCGGGCTTTTCAGTCCACTTTCATTGCCACAAGAGTAGGACGGAGGAACCTCTGGCTCACCATCTCCCCCCGGTAAGAGGTCCACCCACTCCCGCCATCTCTCTCCCCGCTCCCGGAGTGCAGCCACAATAACGTCGCCGCACTTGACTTTTTTTCCCGAGCGGGGCGCCGTTAAAGAGGGAGTCGGTGGGGCCGGCGAAAGATTGCTATTTGTCGGGGAGAGTGAGTACCTTAATTCCCGCCCGGGTTCCGCTTGCTTTCGTCTGGTAAGCGGATGGGTGCCACGGACTTCAGCGCGGTGTATTCCTCAGCCTAGTTCACCCCACTTCATCCCTGCCCCTCCCCCACCCACACAACACGCCTCGACCCACCGCCGGCTCCCTACTTCCCGGGGACGCTCACAACCTCCCCCAGCGCTACACAACCCCCCACCCCACTAGGCACCGAAGCCCATTTCCCAATTTCTACCCTCACGCCCTACACCCGTCTATCCATCCATCCGTTTCATGTTTCCATTTCTCTTCCAGCCTCTCCTCCGAAATTCTCCACATCATACCGCCCGTGATTCATTCCAGTTGCCGCGCTGCTTTACGGTTGCACTCGGTGCCAAAAATGGGGGAAGGGCGGGAGGAGGAGGAATGTCATGTTTTCTGAGACGAGATCGACTATGCGATGGGGTGGTGTTTGTCCATGGTGCAAAAATGGTTTCATTTCTCCGTGTCGGTCACCCCAAAGACCACATTCGTGCGAGAAGTCTTACATGCTAATAATATGTAATTCCATTCTGAAATATATACCATTTATTGGCAAATATTTCTGTAATCAGCCCTATCCATACATATTCATTGATAACTGATATGAATGATTACGGTTAATCCCTATGTGGTTAGATAGCAGAATGGAATTACTATTGAACATATGTGTTATGTAAACAATTAATTGATATTTTCCAGCATACAGTACACGAAAACATCTGGAAAAATGGATCATAAATACATTTACTGGGTATAAAATGAACTTTGTTTTACACTTTTACATTAAGTTTTGATTTCTTTTATTATTTCCTCGCTTAGATATAGAGTGATTTCGTGGACAAAATTGTCATTTTTACTCTTGAAACCCGCTTATCCTTCATGTTCCTAGTCTTACATTTCATTATATTTCATTAGTTTTTCCCACTATGGTTATCATTAGAATTCCATTTTATAAACTGAATGAAGCATTCCACTTACGGAATGAGGTTACTTTTATTGTTTCCATTTCACATGGTTGAATGAAATTTAAAGAGGCAGGTTATTTGCAGTTGACATTAGGTATATTTGAAGTGATTCAAGTTCTCGAAATTGAATCTCTCCCTTTTTAGTTTATATTATTCCTCTCCGCTAAGTTAATTCTGGAGTGTACCATTCAATGTTTCCGATGTTTTCCCAAATAGAAAGCGTTTTATTTCCCCGATTTAAATTATTTCCCGTAGACACATGCCTATTCACGAAAGATGAACATTTTCCCAAGGAAAGGTTAAAATAAAATAGTGCAATCGGGAGTAGACGTGAAACTTAATCAGGATTTTTTTAAAAAGGTATCTCATAAGCAATTGATAAATTTCTTCATTCCTAACTATGTGAGTTTGGATAAATACTTTTTTCCCACCGGTTAAAGTTTCCCGCCAGTAATTTTTCCCTCGGGTCCCGACCATTGAATGCTCTCCTCCTCCCATCCAATAATACCGTTAGGTTCTCAAATTGAAACTTCCTCCAACCTGCCTACCCCTTCTTTCATCATTCCTTTTCTCCTTTTACAACCAAACTTGCGCGCTGGTTTTGCTTCATATGATTTGCTTTCACCGCACCTTTTCCGCGTTCTCCGTCCCCACATTTGCTTGGAAATTCCCTCCCTTCCCTCCATCCTTATCCCCATTACACCACTCTTTCCTTCCACATCCGTCGTGCTCTTCACCCCCTCATTACCTTTCAATCCCAACTTTCCGTCGACGAAATATTATTCCCAGACGAAAAAATTTTTTAACCTCCTGCATCCAAGACCATGGATGCATTAAATTGGTTCCCCACTCCCGGATCAGGTTGCTTTCTTCCGTTTTACCCGCTCTTTTTCTTTGACGTTCAATTTTTTCCGAAAAAAATATATTTCGCAAAGGGGTGATCTCAGAACTTTTGTGCTCGGCTGTTCTCTGGATCCTCATTAGGAATTATGAATCACCACTGCCCCCCCTGGAAATGCACGCTTTCTTTTGTAATTGAAGTACGTATTCGTGCGAGCGAAATTATTTCAAATGTTTTATTTTGTGTGATCTATATAGGTCACGTGGCGAAAGGTGAATTTTCAATTTGCTGCAGTTAATCAAAATACGAAAAACAATTATCTGTGTATGATTGGTATTTAATTCACCTGTCACAGATTTAAAAGGAAGATATCAATTCTTTGAAAAGGGTGTGCGCTGCATTGTGTTTTCGTAGTTATTAATATATTGCCTTTGTAGTTTTCCCGGGAAGCATAGGCAAGAGTTCAAATTAGGTCAGTTGAAGTAATATTAGAGTGAATCGAGAGAGCGACCCCTCTCAAAATCCGTTGTATAGTCTTTTCAATTTCACAGTAGATAAAAATCGGCCCATTTTGAATTGAGGTAAAGGCTACATCCACCGTTACCTACCAAGCACGATAGCTCTGAATGAATATTTCTTTAATGAATCTGAAGGATCGTTACAAATGGAGGTGATTATGGGAGGTGGCCAAGGGAAAGTGGTGAAATTAAACTTGGCCGTATGCATTCAAGAGTTCACTTTTTTTCGAGGTCCCCCAGCTGACCTGCGTCTCTCGCTCGGAATGACGTTTTTAACCAGGGAAAATTATATTCTCGCGCCCTTTCACGCCTCTCCTGTATATTTCATCATTTAATGCCTTCAACCCGTCTCCCGGAGATTTTCAACAGACGAACGACACTTCAACCGCAGAGCGTCGACCCGAGCTCACTTGCAATCCGGGTTGCGTATTCGCGGGGTGAGGGAGCGCGGAGGGTTGCATGCCCTCCAAGGATGAGAAGCGGTCCTTAATAGTCCGGAAGGCCTCCGTGTGGTTTGTACTATAGATTCAAGGATGTTCATTCCGCCGTTCCCTAGGAGAGAGTTCCCCCCTATTTCCTCCTCGGGAGCGATCCCAGAATCGCACACGATCTAGTGGCGGGGTGGAGGGTGCCGGAGAGCGAAGGGGGATTGGACGAAGAAGGGGCCGAGTCGTGTGGGGGAAACGTTCGCGAGTGTGTTCGTGTGCGTGCAGTTGAGTCTCCTCTGTGTGCCAGCGTCGGAAGGAGTCGGCGGTGGGAAATGGCTTTGAATTGATGCGCATCCCTCCCTCCCTTGGTGCGTCTGTCTGTCCCGAAAGGAGAGAATCGAGGGGGAGGAGGGTGGGTGGACCCTGTGGGTGTTCTGTGAGGCGAGCGACACGGTCGCTCCCCCGACTCATCCAACCTTCCCGAAGACATGTCCCCTCTTGCTCTCTCTCTCTCCTACGAATCTTCCCCCGAACCGAACGTAACGTAGGAAAATGGTTTTTGGGGGAGCACTCGCGGAGGAGGGAGGTTTTCGACGGCGGATTGTAAGAATCTTGAAGGCTCCCCCGGCGGGTTGGACCAAGGGGTCCGGGAGGGAGGGTTTTGCGGGTTGTACGTCGTATGTGTGTTGCCGTGGGGGAGGTGTGGTACGGTGAGGAGGGATGAAGGAGATGTTTTTCCTCCTCCTCCTTGGGGGTGAGGGGAAAAGGGCGGGGAGAGGGAGAGGGGGTAGCAAGTGACATGGATTCGCTCCGGAGAGCAGGGGAATCCAAAAGCGAGGGCGGTGTGCATTTTGCGGGGAGGGGGAGGAGTGAGTGGTTTGGGTTCCGGGAATGTTTGGCCGGGATCAGGGGGAGAGGTTCAATTTCCCCCATTGTTAAATGTGACGGAAACGAGAGGGATTTATCTGCTTCCGACTGCAGCGGAGGGAACTCTGGGGACTTTCAAACGTCGCTCCTGTTCCCGGGTCCCCTTGGCCTCTCCGCGCGCCGCCGACCTCCTCCGCTGATCGCTGACATCCCAGCCCGCCTGCCTGCCGTCCGAGATATTTCTTTTTCTCCCTCCGTGCTCTTCTTCCCCGACTCCACCCACCCCATCCGGCCCTCCTCCTTCCCCGACTCCTTCGCGCTCTTCCTCCCCTCCTCCACCAACCCCCCCGCCGCCCTCTCGTCTTATTTACCTCCATCCTTATCGCCCGCGTACTAAATTTTCGTTCTGGTTCCCGTCTTATCTGCTGTGGTTTTTGAGGTTTTTATTGCCCGTGTCTCGCTCTCCTATATTCTTACGCATTTGACTCGTTCGTGTTTTTTTTCCCGCGGGAGATGCTCCCTTTCCTTCCCGGTACGTACCGAATATTTGGTGACGCGCTCATGCATGCTGATGCACCAGTTTCTCAGCTTTGCCGAGTTATTCATTTTTGGCTGTAGTATCAACTCTTCGCGGGGCCTATTTCATCTGTGATTCTCCGAAAGGATCAATTTTAATCGAAGGGTGGAAACTAAGAAATTTTAAATATTTATAGTATTTCGTGTAATATTTTACAGTTTTAAATGGCTGCGAGGTGATATTACTCGGTATTACATCGTCTCTTTTGATAGTGTCATTAATTTTGTTAACCATTTTCAATTTTGTGACCGTGAACGCTGATGGTATTAATTATTTTATTTGTATTGCAAACACCTGGTAGACGTGCATTTTATGAAACAATTGTTTGTGAATAATTAGTACGATCTCGTTCTCGTTTTTTGCTTTCTTTGGCACAAAAATAACAGCACTTAACTGTCATGGTTGTTGATAGTAATTGGTTAAATTAAATGTACATTTGATCAAACTGTGGTTAAGAAATACGGTAAGAAAAAAAATCATTGTGACAAATTGTTGTTATGTTGCTAAATTCAAGATGAACCGTCAGGAAAACTAAATAAAAACTTCTATTACTTTAAGGAGAAGCAATAATTATTATGGTTGAAAGAAAATCATTTTCCTTTGATTTGTTTTAAACAGTATATCAGAGCTTCATATGTAGCAAAGTTTTTATAATATGTGGAAAACATTAAACACAATGGTATTGTCAAAATATGGAAAATGGCGATATCGGAGAGAGTATTGTAAAAATTGGATACGTTTAACAGCATCACTAATAGTAGAGACGCAAAGATAGCGCTGAGGGAAATTTGAATGTTAAGCGTGGAGTTAGGGAAGAGACACTTGGATTTAATGGAAGATGAGCGTAGATGGAGAATTTTGAGAAGTGGTTTTGGGAAAAGATGTAAAAAGTAGTCGAGTAGAGGGGAAAGCGATGAAAAAATCTTGCATAGAGTTAGGGAAGAGAGATTAGCGGAGGTAATTTAAAAAAGGATGCGAAAGTGACTCTGATGGGATAAAGTAGAGGTAATATGTAGTTGCTGGGAAAAAAGAGAAAGAGAATTCCGTAAGAAATTATTTTCTAACGGCATAATAGGGTTGAATTTATGGGTAGCTTAAGATATTTCGCGCCTATAAGAAGAATTTGAAACTTTCCAGGATAATGTTGAATGCCTTGAGTCATGACAATTTCCGGGGACGTTCAAAACGTCCATCTACGTCATAACCTAATACGCTAAATATTATTATAACCCTCTTCTGAGTAACAATTGGGATTTGTGTTAGTTTTTACTAAATGGTTGTACCTTATCGATTTGTGGAACCTTGAAATAATGAGAAGATGTTTCTTAGTTTTGGTGGTTGGAATTTAAAGAAAAACGCGAAATAATGAGGAAAACAACTCATTTATTTGGTGCAGTAGCGTTCTTAATTTCGGGAATTTTTTAGTCATTTTAATTACATAAGCAATAAAGGTAATTTTATTACATCGATTAATACTATTTCATGGCTAAACTGCTGGAATACGTGCGTTTTATTTAGGTGTTTATCTAACAGGACTTATTTAACTAACAGAAGAGATTAGCAAAGTATGAAAACGACTCTTCTCAAAACTATACAAAAAGGACGATAATTGAAGTGACAGATCAATCTCATATGCTCGTGTGGTTACGGCTGTTCAAATATTGGATTTTTCAGATTGCTTCAGAGAGATTCCATATGAAATTAAAACTCCATGATAATATACTATGACGCACTCGATTTAATTTATTAAAATACGTTTTACGTCCTTTTTTATTTTATATTTATTAAAATAAGTTGTATGTCCTTTCATTAAGAAAATCCTAAAATATGCAGTAATAGACGCTACTATAAACTTTAGAAGAAAAAATTGAGGCTTTTAGTGAAAATATTATATTATAAAGGATTCCTTTTTATGACTCCAAGCGATGTTTCAAGTAGATGACGTGCAGTCATTCAATCCATTGAATTTATGATATACTTTATTTATATTTAATGTTGTATTGTTGAATAATTAACACGATTCATGGAAACCAACAGTTTCCAACCCTTATTTGTTAAAAATACTGTACTCTTTCCAAGATGACTAATTGTAAGTCTAAACCTTGAAAGCCTTTCCACATTTCTTATTTGTAATTGGTATGCCGCCCTTCTCGCCGAGGGTTCTGCCCGGTTCGGATTCAGGAACGAGAGGAATGTCTTTTGAGATAGTGTGTTTTTAAAAATATGTATCAACCTGTTGGATGGGATTTTAAGCTTATCACTT
Organism: Hetaerina titia; assembly: GCA_037158775.1. Taxonomy (NCBI): domain Eukaryota; kingdom Metazoa; phylum Arthropoda; class Insecta; order Odonata; family Calopterygidae; genus Hetaerina; species Hetaerina titia. Next base: position 38,217,730 of record CM073773.1, on the reverse strand, counting down.
CCTGCAGAGTTTTGTTCGGGGCAGGATCAATATTCAAGCCAGATCTCACTCCTCTATTCCTTTACTCCGTATATTATACATAACTATACATAGTTGTTTTGAAAACGGCTTTTTTTCACCTCTTGTAATGAGGTTTTCATAAATGTGTAATTCGATTGATGCATCCCTTCCTTCATACAATTTTTTAAATTTTTTTAATGATGACGCTATTTCGTTAGGAACAACAGTACCTGGTGCGAGTAAGATCAAAATCCGAATGTTTCCTCAATAACGCGAAATCTCTTCATCTCGATATTGCTGGAAATGTCATTATTTTATACTCCCTGTAATTGCTTCATCCCAGGCGCCCGTATCTTCCACCCATCTACCTCCTCATCTCCTGCTCTCTCTCTCTCACTCACTCTCCTCCCTTTGCAGCAGCCTTTATCGTCGCGCCTCCACTTGCTGACATCCGCACAATTTTTGTCGTGAATACTTCCTCCCTTCTTCATAAATTCCTTTCTCCCTCCCGCACCCTTCCTGACTTTGCCCACTCACTCCGTATTACACTCACTCCCCTGGCTCATTTCCGCCGCTGTTAAAACCAAAACCTCACTCTCCCTTCATCTCGAGATACCCTCGTTTACTTTTATATCTCCTTCCTTTTTGCCACCGTGCTCTCTCTCCTTCCTCCCCCGCCGCCCATCCCCACATCCCTTTAATCTTCAGTGAGTCCCCGCTCCCTTCGTTCCCCTTAAAAGTCTACTAATTTCAAGAGTTCTTTTTTTTCCCCCCGAGCTTCAACCTCAACCCCTTTATTTTTTTTTCCTTCAACCCATCATCATATCCTCACAGTCCCATCCCCTCGACGTTTCGCCACCTCCCACACGCATTTTACCCTGCCTACTCCCGTTTCCTTCCTCTTTCCTATCATTTTTTACCACTTTTTTTGCCAACTCGGATGCATTTGTTTATGTCAGTCCTCCCTACCACTCCTTAAAGAAACCCGCACTCTCGCAGATGTAAGAGGTTTGTCTGGAGCAAACGCTGAATATTTTCACTTAAATTATATTCTCTTGTGGTTGGTTCCATGCTTTCAAAAGGATCATCATCGTCTTCTCCCTCTCATTTTCTTTTCAAGCAGTTGCCTCCTTCTGAGTTCGTCGTGGGAGCGTTCTCATCTCGTATTTCCTCTTATTCCGTGTTTATTTCTTTTAGTCATTGTTGTTTATTTATGCTTTTTTAATTATTTTTGTTTTTTATTTCTTGCATATCTATATGTCTCGTATGTTTATTTTTGTACTCTTTTAACTTTGCATTAATTTATTGTCCATTCTCGTATATCTTCCCTTTCACACTCCATTACTACACAGAGATTTCATAAGTAGGCAATAGACTAAGTTTATAATCCGAGTATTTGCGTGTTGGCACGAAAGAAAGCGTAGAGGTCTTGGGTAGATAATGATTTAAATTAATTTACTAATTCTGCATTTGTAGAGAGTTATGAAAATGTTTTATTAAAGGAAAAGAAACAAAATAAGGAGCCTATCATAAATGGCTGAGCGTTTCACCTTGGTTTTTTTTGGCATCAGGATTGTGAGAGGACCGAACGGGTGCGTAGGTATATATTTCATTTCGGATGTTTATTCCCCTTGTTATCTCCGGATGCGCTACTCTGCTCTTAGAATGTGGGAGTCTTAATAAATCTCCGGATGTCAGAAGTAAGCTTAAGTAACTCGTAGCTTGCCAAGTTCGTAGTCTGGTTTGCCTAATTGGGTTTATACATTGGGAAGGGGTTCATTTTAGTTTTTAACAATTCCGCTAAAATAAATTCTCAGAATACATAATATAATATTAGTTTCCGTCTCCAAGATGTTTAACTAAATTTACCAGAAGCAATATTTTCTTCATAAACGAAAGCTATCTGTAGATTCATATTAATTAATCGAAAGGTAACTCAATATAATTATGCCATATCTTTACGCATAAACCCTAACGTGAGCTTATTTTAGATGGAAAAATTCGACAGGGAATGGTTTAGAGTGGATTTTAATATGTTGTTTTGGCTTTCGTACATAACATTTAGCATTTCAATGAAAATTTCTAAAAGTTGTTACTCTGCTACTTATTAAGGACTGCAATGGTAGAGCAATTTAAAGAATAATTTTGAATCCTGTGAGGTTAATTGTTCTGAAATCAACTAAATTTTTCCGAAACAGCGTCTTTTGACTTTCAAATCAGGTTTTCCAACATCCATGGATAACTTGATTACTGTTAGACACATATAGTATAATCGTTTGAAATGACATTTTCTTGGCCCTTTCTATTATTGCTTTGATGTTTCACCAAATAAGGTTCCTTGCTCGTGCGTCAAGACGATAAAATACGGGGATACACAGATGTTGGATGTCCAAATGACAAGTCGTTGGGTATTTTGTAAGGGCTCTGTCTATAATGTGACTGGCACAGGCAGTGTGGAATTGAAATAGAAGATATATAGAAAATAAATGGAACAATTTCAAAATCCATATAAACTTTCCAAGTTCCGCTTCGTTATGAGCTGAGAGAGGTATTGTGTTAACGTGCAAAATAGGATCTCCTTTGTAGGTCAAATGATGAAAAAATTTTAAATTATGGACCCTGCGGCATCTGATACAACTATATACAGTATATATACATATATATATATAGTATACATATATATATATATAATATCACACATATGAATAATCACACATCAGGGTAGGGGGGTCAGTTCCTTTCCCTGTGCCGGTTATGGTTTCCCAGGAAGATGTGGTACCCGAGAAATCAACTAGCTTGGGTGGAGCTGCAGGTGCCTAGAGTGCCTTGCCCGGGAATCGAACCTGGGACCCTCCGGTCAGTAGTCCAACGCTCTACCCACTGGACCACTGCGACCCCTATATGTATTTTTTATTTTTATTTTGTGTGTGTGTGTGTATGTCATCATATATTATAATTTTGGGTAGATTCTGAAGAGATGGAAAGAGTATATTGAGGAACTATGTGGTAAAGATATATGGAGAGCAAGCTTAGGCATAGAAAGAGAATATGACGTAGATGAGGATAGCTTAGATCCAGGCTTACTCAAAGGTCAGATAGAAAGGGTATTTCTAGATAAAATTCCCACCGAAATACTTATGGGTTTTGTAAAACGTAAGAGGAAGAGTTTCTATGGACTCTTTCTTATCATTAATGAGAGAGGAATACGGTCGAAAGTTTTCTTCAGATCAGTGTTAGTTCCTTTTCCAAAAATGGTAAAGACAACATCATGTGATGACTACAGGAAAAAACGTTTGGTTTCGCACGCAGCTACAATAATTCTCAAGGTCATCAATAAAAGGATGGAGGGCAGAGCAAATGATTACTTAGAGGATGATCAGTGTGGGTTCGGAAAAGGGAGAGGAATGCGTGATGGCAAAGCAGTAATGAGGTCACTCACTACTAGAGAGAAGCGAGCAGTCAGGATTTATTTGTTCGCATCTTGGGTTTCATGAAGGAGTTCGATTAATTTGAGTAGAATTGCTGAATAATGTATGAAAAAGAAAATAGAAATAAATCGGAGGAATGGGAGACCTAGCCTCAACGGTACATGTATTCGACTATTCAGGTGCGAGCAGTGCTTGGAGGGTCGGAAGGGCAGTTTTAGAAAGAGGAGTCTGACAGCGGTCTCCATAAACACCAGTGCTCTTCAATGTATGTACATATACATACACAATATATGTATATATATACACACGTGGAGGAAATCGTTAAAGAGGCATGGGAATAACTGGATAAAGGCATTAAAGTTGGTGGACAATTCATAATATCTATTAGATTTACAGATGATCAAACTCTAGTTTGTCAGTCAGCCAAGAGTCACAATCATTGAGCATCAGAAATAACTGGAACAGTGTGAAATGAAGATCAATGTAAATAAAACATAGGTAATAAGGTTTTAGAAGAGGACAAAGGCTTAGTTATACGCTAAAATAAGAGGGCAAAATTGAGAGCAGGTGAGAACGGTTTATCCTCGTAATCGTTTTGGAGCGATATGGACAACAAAGTAGCAGAATAAGAAAAATTGCGCTAGGCAAAGATGTTATCTCAAGGAGTAGGGATTTGATGACAGAGACTCTGGATAAGGATATGAAGAAATATCTCGTTAAATCTTTGATATAGAGCGAGGTTTAGTGCGGCTCGGAAACCTGGCCCATGAGTTAAAACGATTGACGTAGATTGGAAGCTTTGAATGAAGGAAGGAGAAGCTTTGAAAGGATGAAGAAGGTGAAGTGGACAAAAGGGAAAATAACGTGAAAGTACTACGCATGGTGGGGAAGAGAAATGATTGATGATTGAAGTCCCAAAGAAGCACGGAAAATGGAAGCAGAGTGCTTTGATTGATAATGAGATGTTGAAGACTGTGATTAAGGAGAAAACTTTAGGCATATGAGGAAGAGGTAGGGATAGAATAGGCATTTTGGACGGAAAGATGGAATGAAGGTATTATGCAGAATTGCAGAGAGACTTATTGTAGTGCCGGATGCCAGGTTATGTTAGGAGTGGCAAGGGAATAATCGTTACTGTTGTGAAGCTTATGTCCATCCAAAACCTTAATTGAATGGTAGAATACCAATAATAATAAAAAATATTAAAATGTGCTGAAACGCTTAGTCTTAAATTGTCAATTGACGGAAGTGTATGTAGGATTGTGCGTGAATGTCAAAAACGTAAGCAAGTGGTGTAGGTGGACAATCATGAAGGTTGTATAAATCATGCTACAAGATCAAAGAAGCACTTTCTATTTTATCTGATTTTTATTACTGAAGTTTTCCGTGGCACCATTAATAGGTTATTATTATTATTAGGTAATCTACCGGTTAAGGTAGGTTTTTGGATGGACACAACTATCAAATAAATATTTTGTAACTCCAAACAAAACCCAATCGAGCAACCTAAACTACATCAAGTCCCTCTTCATCTCTGTGTACTTCTTTCCTCCCTTCATCCCATCCAACATCCCTATCCTGTTCCTACCCTTTCCTCGCTTGCCCAACATTCTCCCCTCTATTACCTTCTTCAACATTCCACTACCGCTCAATACGCCTTTCATCCATTTTTCCTGCCTCCATAGAATTTTTCTCAACAAACCCCTCTCCTCACCCACCATCTCCAGTACTTCCTCATTTGTTTTCCTTTCGGTCCATTTCACCTTCTCCATTTTTCTCCACACCCACATTTCAAAAGCCTCCAATCTACGTCTATCTTCCTGCTTCAGTGACCACGTTTCCGCACCGTACATAGCTACGCTCCATATCAGAGTTTTTACGAGTCTTGTCTTAACATATCTACTCAACGTCCCCGTCATCAACTCCCTCCTCCTTGTGAAAGCCTCCTTGCCTAGCGCAATTCTTCTCCTTACATCCCTAACTACTTTCGTCTTCTTCTGAGTCTTCTGTCCTGCTGCAGTTATTTCTTCCCTGCAAGGGTTTCTTGGGATGACGACCGCGGAAGCCTTGCCTCTCCCGCTGCCGGGCACGACACACGGCCTCTTGGGCCGAGTCCCGTAGTTGCCAGGACTCATATTATTTATAGTGCCCATCATTACTTTCTTTGGAATCATAATTGAGGTGGTTTCCCGTTGCCTTCCTCAATAGTGTTTTTAACGTGACACCATCACTTAATGGCCGCCCCACTGGGGTCAGACGCCATTGCAGCCGCCTCACTGAGGAACAGACGCTGCGTGGACTACCTATCGTCTGGCTCCTAACCTTCGACCTATCTGGCATGGGTCACCCTACCAGGAGCAATTATATTTACTCTCGCCAGCACAGCACAGCTCTAGGGGTCATCGGAACACACAAGCCCTTCCACCACGACAAGGTTGTAGTCCATTGGAGGGCATTCATATGTATTTTACTGAAAATTTGGAATATCCGAAGACAAGGTACAATTTTGGTTCCGTAAATGCTCACAGCAGATCAACAACTGTAAAGCGTTGCCTCCTCCCGCAGATTTTCTTCGAAACTATGGAAACGATAAGGTCAACTTATTGTTTTCATGTGATTGTTTTTGGTGTCGAAACTTGGGCGTAACAGTTTATATGCACCAGAGGCTAAACACCAATCACATTCACTCGAATCCATTCATTCATTCCTCATAAACCGCGGAGATTCTAACAAACACATTCTGCCGACAGAATCCTTGCAACTGCGTTTTGGGATCGAAACGGGTTAAATTTGGTTGAGGTCATAGCTCCTGGGACCGTAATAAACACTGGTAACTATTGTGAGCCACTTAAACAACAAAGGCGAGCGATTCAGAACCAGAGAAGAGGAGTGTTGAGCAAGGACGTAAGCCTTCTCCACGACAATGCTCACCCCAACATCTCCCGTCAAACCATCTTCTTCCTGCTACATTTGGTATATCATCACCCACCCACACAATGGTCTGGAGTAGGGAATATGGGACTACTACTTGCTTCTTGAGTTGAAGGAAAATTTGGCTGGAATGCCCTTTAATGATGATAAGGGGGTAAAAGATGAGGTCCAGTGTATCCTCAACGACATGGTGAGCTAATTTGTAGAGTAATACCAAAACTGCCCCTAAGCCTACATAAAACCATCGACCGAAATGGCTATAATGCATGTAAGTAGAGGAATACTATTTAAGCTTTAAAATATTGCATCAAATTTGAATTAAAAGTGTCTTTCTATTCCTAAAAAAATTGAAGGCCTCTTATGTATCTCATCCACCTACACAAACAATAATTTTGGTCACTACGTCTTGGACAATTATTCAATATACATCTAATCTTTTGTTAAGCCTATGAAAATACCGTTGGAAAACACGGAAACTGAAAATTTCGACTTACCTTCCCTGCATGATGGACATAGATTGCTCCCCCCTTCTTTGGCCAAGTGTCAGAATCACCCTTCCCGTCGACGACAATCCCAACCCTCACCCCCCAGAGCTCTCCCCTCCGACCAACAACCCCTCCGATCTCCTCCCTCGGCTTCCTGTCTCCAGACCACTTGCGGTCTCCAAAATTAAAGCCGGCAGCGGGTGCGACATCCGCACTGCAAATCCCGACACCAGCACCACCCCTCCCCTTCAGACTACACCCCCGATTCCCCGCCCCTTCCGTCCCTCTCTCTCTGCTCCCATCCCTCTGATTCGGCCGGCACGCAAACATCGTCTGCCATGGGAGGCCTCTCTTACATTCCCGATACTTCTAACCCCCCCGCCCCTTTTTCACCCCCGTTGCTCCTTCATCCCCTGTAAACCACCTTGCACCCCCCCACAGACGCGTACCTTTCTCCATTCCGGAAACACCCTTCTCCCATTCCAACCCCATTCCTCTGCCCCTATCTTTCTTTCTACGTCCCTTTTGACTCACAAGGAATGGAATTTTTCCCTCTCTCTTTGTTTTTCTCTTCTTGCCTTCATTTCCACCCAGCGCTCTTATGTCCAATTATTTCTTCTCGCGCTCTCATCCTCATATCACGTGGATCGGACTCACGAGGTCCCCATCGAATTTCGGCAATCCGTTGGTCCAGTCATTACATTCGCTACGATGTATTCGAGTTCTATGTGTTCCTATTGATGGGGTTGTAACGAAGAGATTTTCTCTATAGTTGGCGGAGAGATGATTTGGCAAGTCCGTCTCTGGATTAAGGTACAAGCACAAGACGCTGCTGGAGGCATATTGATGTGCATCTCCTTATATTTTGTTTTTTTTTCTAGTAATTATTTCATCAGTAAAGTGAAAAATTTTCTGGACGTTTCAACGCCATAGCTGGGTAATTAAAGAGTAGGTTGCTGGTGGTTTCTTTCGGAGAGAATGGTAAAAAGATTTCGAAGGATAACTTTTAGGGACTGTAGCCCGGGGAAGTAGTTTGTACAAATGGACCGTGTATTTTTATTTATATTTTGACTATAATTAAATTCGTGTGCAATAAGAATTAGTGATGTCGCCATTCAGGTGTTATCTCTACTATACGGACACACACGCACACACATACATAGATATATATATATATATATATATGTTTATACATTCACATAGAAATAGATAAAATAAAAGGAGAAAGGAACACACATAAAGGACGAACACCGGGGAAGGCGGAATCAAGCAGACCACTGGTATAAAAACACTTTCCTCGACCGGGAAATATTTTTACATTAGTGGTCTACCTGATTCCGCCTTCCCCACATCTCCTGTGATCGTCCTTTATGCGTGTTTTTTCCCCTTTCCTTATATCTATTCCTATGTGAATGAATATTTGTTCACTGTATAGCGGGATTTCGTGTTTGAATGTTAGCAAGTAGATAAAGACGAAAACACAGAACACGCTATCTGTTCTGTCCCTCTTTTTCTTGAGAAAGGTGGTGTAGACCACCGAAAATTCGATTCCGCGTATCTCTTTTTTTTGTGTTTCTGTGTTTTTGTCTTTGTCTACTAGTGCTAATTCCATATACATTAATATTTACGTCCGTGAGAATTTCACAAAAGTGATGTGTGTATGTCCTTCCCTGTGTTTCTTGTGAGTGTGTGACCTGTGTTTCAGTGTATAAACGTTTTAATCACAGTTTGTATATATTTTTGTCGTCGCTGAAGAGCGTTCCTTTTCGAAGATAAAAATATATAAATATATGTGGAAAGGATAAAAATATATACTCTTATATAGGAAAGGAAAAAGAGCTGGCATATGTTAAGTGTATGATATCTAATAGGGACTACATAGAAGGGGGTAACATTAGTATAGACTAGTAAATAAAATTCTTTCCAAATTCCTCAAATTCCCGCAATTTATTGAACACACCTCGTATTGTTATTAAATATTGGTTTAAGGTATCATGAACGTCACACTTTCTAGCTCCGCTGCGCGGAAGTGGTGACCATTTCGTTTTTGAAGCAAGGATTTGGGGTATTTGACGGAATTAGAGTGTCGTCAAGGAGATTTAAGAGAGAAAAAGAGAGCATTGCCTCTTCTTTCATAGTGTGTTTAATTTTTGAGATCGCAATCAGTGTTTTCTTATAACCGTTTCACTTAGCTCTTTACATGGTTCCCTCCGGGCGATTGCACGAAATCTCTCCTCAAGAAAAAAGGTATCAATCGAAGAAAGACATCTTATTTGAGTTTCTCTCACCCATATATATGAGAGGGTGGAAACCTTATGTACTTTGTGGGCCGAGAGGAACAGTTTCTGAACCCGCGCACGACAAAATTTCCCGTCGAAGTCTCGCCATAATGCCACTCCTTTTGTGCGCACATCCATGAGAACAAGTTTATATTGCTCTCCCTTTGAAGTGTATTTACTTTATTTCGGCCTGAGATTTATTCTCAGTTCCCTCTTTCTCTCTCTCTCACGTCGATTCGCCAAATCCTTGTGTAATCAGGTATTGTGCCCTATCGCTTCTCCGTTCATCTCCTCGCACTTTTCTCGCCTTCCTCTTCCTCCGCCCTCGCGCTCGCTTTTTCCCAGTTTCACTGCAATAGTGTGTCCTTCTCCTCCACTTCGTTTGAAGTTGGCCCCGCTATTGCCGTCTTCCCTCTCTCCCCTTCCACCCCGTGTTTCCGCCGCCCTCCTGCCTACTCTCCCGTCCCCCATCCCCCCGATCCCCCCCTCTCTCTCTCCTCCCCCCTCCGGGTTCCGTACTCCTCAAACACTCAAACACTCTTCCCTCTTCGCCCATTGTGTGCCGGGGGTCATAACACTCTTTCCTCCAAAGCAGTCTTCCCTCTTTAGTGTCTCGACTCCTCCGGAGGTTTTATGTCTTCTCCCACTGCTACGACGAGGGGCGGAGGGGAGTAGGTTGAGGATCCTGGAGAAGAGGGCCCAGCGCAAAAGGAACAGCGTCGGCCGGAGCGGAAAGGGTGTAGAAGGGAAATGAGGGGAGTGGTGGTGGGAGTTGCTAGGAAAGACGACGCAGGGTGGCGGAGGGAAACTGCGGATTTATTCACCGAAACGGCGGGATCGCTTAAAAGAGTTTTGACAGGAACTTTATGAGGAGATCAATTACTTTTTTCCGACTTCCTAAGGGAATATTGCGCATGTCGCCTAACTTTTTTTTTGGTAGGAGGGGGGGGAGAGTGGTTTAATTTTATTTTTCCGTCTCGTTCTACTCCCGGTGCCGAGGAGATTCGAAAACTTTGGTTACATTGTGTAGGTGACAGGAAAGAATATGGGGATATGGGGATTTTTGGTGATCCTTCCAACTCCTCCGAGGATTAGTTGGTTTTTAGTTAGATTCGATGTCTCCACTTCCTTGAATTTATGCCACTTTGCCAATTATAATAACTTCATAAATTGGTAAATGTCAGTTACAAGGATAAAGGAGTGTGAATCAATGTTTTATTGGAAAATAAAAAAAAGGGGCAATATTTTATGATCGCATATGAGTAGAAAATTGTTCTTGATTTAGACTGTTTTCATCGAACAAATCATTTCTTCGGAGTTATCTTATATTTCTTCTTAATGTTTCAAATAGAATGGTTTCAGGCGTCACTTTGTGGAAGCAATTCATATCGGAAAAGAAATAGTTATTCCACGTATATTTTATTAAACATGACCACGGTTTCGACTTACAAAGACTTACCTGATGATGACTTTGTTAGTCGAAACGGTGGTCGTCTAATAAAGTATATGTGGAATAACTAAGTATTTCTTTTCCGATAATGTTCCAAAAGTTTTCCTCAGGCGTAATTACTTTTGAAAATTTTAAAATGCCTTCTATAAATGATGTTTTAAATTGGTCGAATCAAGAATAGCCTAAATGAAAGAAATCCTCTCAGTTTAATTGCATGTCATAATTAACTTTTAAAGGCTGAACATAAATCTGACCACCTATTGCATCGAAAATTATTAATCCAACTACAGTATGATAACAAAAAAGTATTTTATCTAAGATAAGTACAGAGAATTGTAAATTATTTCTTCCGTAAATGCTAAATACATGCTAATCAAATTTATAATAGAAAGTCAGATTTCAATTTTTGCTATTCATGTACAAATCTCCTCACGAAGCTTATGGTCTAAATGATAATTGTATAACATAAATGCTTTTAATTATTTTTTGAAATGAGTGCAATCATTGGACTCAGATTGGAGATTTTATGAACGTCGTCATAACTCCTTAGACAAATGATAAATAGTTATGAGGCATTGCTGTCTGGTCAAGAGAAGCGTATCCATTTGAGAGAGTGAAATCAAAAATATGCACATGAAAACTATGATATGCAGGCTGAATTACCCAATCCAAAGTATATTAAGGAAGAGAAAAAGTCGATAAGCATTTTAAAATCAGGGTGCAGGAGATACAATATAAAATCAAGGATCCTTCGCATGTGGATCCATATGCATGGCTTGGGAAAAAATCATAATTGCCGTCGTAAAGGCAAACCTGCTGATTCTGTTGAAAACACTTTTTATCGCTTACTTATCATCGCATTGCGTTCAGATGATTCCGCGAGATATGCCAAAATTTGATCTATTTGGAGTAATATAAAAATTGAAATTTCCAATTTAAATACTTAAAATTCTAGCATGTTTGTGTAGAGTGCTTGACTTAACGAAGACTGTGTATTACTATATGTCGTTACTCTGTTACTCTCGCCTCCATTGCAATTTTTTGTCTTCTTCCTTTTTTAATCGAAATTCAATATCTAATGAATAGATGGAAAAATAAGTTCATTGACTCTTTGGAATACATTCTTAGTATCCAGAACGACAGCCATGGACCTTATCGGAAAGGTGACACTTAGTCCATTGCATTTGCCAAAAAACGTTTTTGGACGGTTTTGCTCGAGAAGTTTGAAAATAGAAGTAATAAAGACAGTGATCTTCTGAGGCTTCTCGAAGTAGATCTATCAGCAGCGTCCTACTGATGGAAAGGTATTCATTAATAAATTTGACGTCTCTATTGAAACATTTTCCAAATTTCTCATATGTACTCACATAAATATTCAATATTAATATTATTTCTAACCATCTGCGCAACAATTACAAATTTTGATTCGAATCTCTTTGTTCTACGAAAAGATTTGACATATCATCAAAGTGGAGACGAGGCAGTTTGCTTTACTTTCAACCCAGAGCTTATGAGCATACGGCCCTGTTTTACTATATTCCTAAAGCGTAGGTTCTCTTATTCGCTGTTAGATTGACTCGAAACTAATGGTAGTTTGTTCCATCTCTTTTCATGTAATCAGCACAAATACTACCTATTGGCAAAATACATTATTAGGGAAGTTGGGAGTCCAATTGAGAACATTTAGAAGGAAAGCAGCATTAATTTCTAGGGATTTTCGAAACGTCTAACTACCCCCTAAAAGTCCACTTTGCAAACATTTCCCGAATTAGAACCCAATGTGAATCTTCGTACAGTCCTTGGGAGAAGAACGTGCGTTGCAAGAGGCAATATACTCGGGGTTATTGAGGAGTCTGCACCACCTCATATCTTCAAACAAAAATTTTATTTAATACCTCAATAGCAATTAGGGCTATGTGAATTCGCGATCGTCTATTTTCATGCCGAAGTATTTTACGGGTGGAAAACTCTCCCTAAAATGCCTTACGAATCTATTATGCATCTAAATAAGTATCATTAAAGAGGGAGTAATTTTATAACTATGGAAATTAGAAATATTCTGAAACCATTTTTGAATTCAGCGTAAAATATTCATTAAGTACATTCAATAGCCTAATTGTCGTAAATATGTTTTTAATACATTGCAAAAATTTCAGAAAATAAAAACCATTCGCCTTGACCGTGATTCGAACTCGGATCTCTGGAGTCCGGCCGAGTTCTTAATCCCGTAAAGCTATCAAGGCGTCCTTTTCAACTATGATTGTTGCATTGAAATACATATTAGCGGATGACTCCGTTAAAAGTTACTGTTGCGGCATCTCCCGCATTTTCTTGGGTACGTGTGTACTTGTTTAATCTCTCCCATTGAAACATGAATTGCAGTGTTAATAACATAAAAAATATAGCACATACACTTAGAAAAAAACGTGAAATGTGGTAGTGTTATGAATTTTTTCTTTGATGTCTACCAAACAAATGTCGTGCTTTAATCACAGACACCAGAGAACGTTTATATATATTTTTTAGGTAATCTACCAGTTAAGGTAGGTTTTTGGATGGGCACAACTATCAACTACACATTTTTTAACTCCAAACAAAACCCAATCCAGCAACCTAATCTACATCAGGTCCCTCTTCATCTCTGTGTACTTCTTCCCTCCCTTCATCCCGTCCAACATCCCTATTTTGTTCCTGCCCTTTCCTCGCTTGCCCAAAATCCTCCCCTCTATTACCCTCTTCAACATTCCACTGCCGTTCAATACACCTCTCATCCATTTTTCCTGCCTCCATAGAATTTCTCTCAACAAACCCCTCTCCTCACCCACCATCTCCAGTACTTCCTCATTTGTTTTCCTTTCGGTCCATTTCACCTTCTCCACACCCACATTTCAAAAGCCTCCAATCTACTGCGTCTATCCTCCTGCTTCAGCGACAACGTTTCCGCGCCGTACATAGCTACGCTCCATATCAGAGTTTTTACGAGTCTTGTCTTAACATCCCTACTCAGCGTCCCCGTCATCAACTGCCTCCTCCTTGAGAAAGCCTCCTTGTCTAGCGCAATTCTTCTCTTTACGTCCCTACTACTTTGACCGTATTGGTCCAAAATACTTCCACGATATGTAAACTGTTTTACCTGCTCTATTTTTTCCCCTCCTATTTTAATGTTTAGCTTAGCCTTTTTCAACGTTTATACTAACGAAACTCAAACTCTGGTCTTAAATATAGCAATGAAAGTTATTCAAAACCACCTCTAGTGTGTTACAGTTGAGATAATTTCTTAGCCAATTGAGTTTCAATACATACTTTAGCGCAAAATTATTTCAAACATCCTTGGAATATTTTACCCTCAATTTGTAGATTTTTCTTTCAAGTTCAAGTTTCCTTGCAACTAACACAAAGGAGTAAAACATTTAATTATCTTTTGAGAAGAAATTGGAAAGCCTTTCTCCCGCGGGCTAAAACGTGACAAGAACCATAATTCATCCGGAAATTCCATGCTGTGGGGCGCACAACAATTACTTTAACGAGGCTCCCTCAAATTACCATTTCTGAGACATTATCGGAAAGTAGAAAAGATTTTTCATCTCCGCAACATTGTTTTCTCGCTGCGTCTCTCTAAAATGAAAAAAGAGGGGAGCCCTAATGAGAGATGCGACTTGTATTATTTTCCTCAGGGCAACGAACTTTCACGCACATGAATGAATGCACACACAACTCACTCCCGCCCTCTCTCGTCCTTTGCTGCGAGGATTCGCAACAAATCGGCAATGTGTACGGGTGGGTTCGCGGTGGGAGGAGGGGCCGCTCCATCGCCTCCTTTCTCACACATTTCTACCACGTTCGACGCACTTTTCAACTCGTTCATTTCGGGTCGGGAGGGGAAAAAAATGGAAACGAAGGGAGTCAATTTAAATCACTGCGACGGGAACGAGCCGGGTTGAGGGCGAAGAGATAAAGTCGGAGCGGCGGACGGGTAGGTAAGGAGCGCGGGGCGCACTCGAGAGAGAGAGAGAGAGACGGGGGTCGTCCCCAAAAGTACGTGAGGCTCCTCTCTCCTCGAATTTCAACATTAATTCCCTCTTTGGGAACTCTCAGAGGACATTCTTCGCCTATCGATTCAACCTGTCGTAATTTATTTCGCAAAAAAATAAAAGAGAGATTTATACCGTAACCCTCTCATTTTTATCTTCGCAACATTCATTACGCGCTTTTCGCTTATCTTGTTTTCCAATTTTTATTTCCGTTGTTCATATTTTTGCCATTCTCCTTCCCCCCTCCACGTCCTATCTTCTCCTATTCCTTCCCTTTTATCTCATTCTACACACACCCCCTCTTCTCCCTCCCTCCTCCACCACTTCTTTCCTATCCCCCGACGCCTTCCCTACTTTTCCTACTCACGTGACTTCCTTCATCATTTCCGCCAGCGTTAACCCGAGTTCCTATCCCATCCGCTCCCCTCCTCTCTCCCGCCTTCTTAACTCCGTAACCCCTCCCTCTTCTTTCCCTCCCCGCCCGCCCAAACCATATCTGGCTCATTATTTACATCCAACCTTCCTTACAAACGCCCGCCGAAGCTACCCTCCGATACTGCAGTCAATTCGTCATATACCCACACCACTCCCCTTCCCTTCCCCTCGCCGTTGCCACCGTCTCCCACACCCCCTTAAAAATCCATCCCCACGCAAGACTCTCCTCCCCACCGACACCCCCGGGGTCTCGTACCGTACACCGTGCACCTCGGCATCACCCCTGTTCCGTTCGCCCAACATTGCCCCCTTCAGGAAAAAAAATAATAAACCCCTTTTGCAACCACCCGTACTCACATACATAAGTACGAGCGTAGGTAGGGTGGGGGGAGGGGGATGTTCTGTGGGGACCTAAAGGGAACCTCTTCCTTATTCTCCATTCCGCTTGCCTTGTTCCCTTCCCCCTTCCCGCTTGCCTCCCGCAACCGGGTCTTTCATCTCACCCCATCCCTCTCTCCCGCACCGCCCCTCTCTTTCCTATCCTTGCCATGTTTCGCCCTCCTCCCCACTTCCATGGAGAAGGTCTCCTTCGATTCCTTCTGCCTCTAAGGCATCTTTTCTCACCCTCCGTGCTCGTATCTCTTTCTCTTCCTTCTGTCTGTCTACTCATCCCCTTTCGCCCGCCCAATACCGCCAAACCCCTTCCCTCCACCCCACCCTCCCGCCCCCCGCCGTCGCCTTCCCTCCCGTGTCTGAGCGGAGTACTTCCGTTATTGGTTCAAAGTTTCAACCTTTTACGTCTTTGTGGAAAAAAAGCAAGGGGGTATGAGGTCGGGGATGCGAGGGGGTGGGTGGGGACAGGGAATATTCCGCAGAACAAATACACGTCACATCCTCTCCTGGACCCCTCGTTATAATGAAGCTTTAGTTTGGAATGCAGCGAACGCGAATGGTAACTGAAGGAGTCGTCAATGTGGTGTTCGGGTTTTCCCGATGCTTAATTAATATTTTGGCTTTATTTGATCTCGCACGCTTCAATGGACTCGCCTCCAGGATAACCTCGCCCGGATATTGAGTTTGGTTATTGCCACGATCACGTAATTAATGCCATGTCTTATTTTTCTTTATGACCTTAAAGGTCTCGTGTGCGTACCTTGTTCACCTGCGTTCATATAAAACGTACTGGCTGAGTAAAGAAGTATTTTAATGGGCTGTTTTTTGTATGGAGCCAACCCTGCCTCAGTTTTATTCTCAATTTGTTTTCAAATATATTTGAATATTTATAAGATGCCGGTAGGTTTGCATACATATATTTAACTTGTGGTTTTTTTTAGCAGTATGTTTGTATTTGGCCAAAAACACAAAACCACCTGACTGAGCCATTAACGTTTGTTTCCCAATGTTTCTCAGTTTGAAAATATTTTCTCTAATGTGAACGGTGCAGCCCTCAATTAAGCGAAGGAAAAAATCAATAATTCAATAAATCAATTCGGTGGTTTGGAGAGAAATCTGGTGCCTGCTTCACCCTTCTCTTAACGAGCAATGTCATGGAGCACACAAAGTTTCAGCCCCACTCCAAAAGACTCTCAGTCAGCCTCCTTGAAGAGTTCCCTACATAGATTTAATGGGAGCCGGATATGTTTCCATGCCAAATTCTACGCCATTGGTGTGATTTGATTCCTTATTCATGACATATCGGGCGTGTGTGCTTTTATTTTCGGACTCCCGTTTCCCAGCACATGTGACACAATCGAACATTACGACCCCACTCATATGAGACCGGAGCAGGGACTCACTCCCTCGCTAAGTATAGATTTGTTGATTGTGATTAATATTATGAGGTTTCTTAATTGCTTTGATTTATTTAGAAATTACCTCAAAAAAGATTTGTGACAGGTTTACCTCAAATTATATTTTTTTATGAGCATATGTGATAATATATTCTGCCAGCGTTCCTCGACGAGATCAAGCATGTTTTTTTATTTCATTGAAAGGCTTTGTAGCAAGGAATGGGAAAACTGACTATCGATAAGTATTTTACGGGGATAGTAAACTTCTAGGAAAGACCTACGGAACAGTCACACCAATGCGGTATACCGCATGAACAAAATTGCATAAATATTTGCCCAAACTCCCAACCTAAGGCTGTTCAAAAAATCATCTGCATATAAATCGTGTTTCATAATTTCTCGTGTTTACATAGAGTTCCTCACAGTGTAGATATCAAATACGTAGTTTCCCCTATGAAAGTAGTCACTTGGACTCTTCCGACTTGCTAATTAGACATAGGTGTACCAACTCTTTACGGCTTATCACTGAAGGCATTGCAAAAGCTGTTAATGAAGCAATAAATGTTACATACATTACCTCGAGGCAATGTTAGCAATCTGATATTTTTTTAGCGATTCATATATAATATACGTTTGCAGATGCTCTAACATTGTATGGCCCCAGCGTAAATATAAATTGTAATTTTGGCTTCATGCTCCGTACATTATTCTTTATTTATGCAGAATTAAATTACTTCACAGATTATATTTCTACATCTGTTGTATTCGGTTGGTTGCCCAGTGCCAACGAAAGACGACCTCCTTATTAGTTACCTACATTCACACTTCCATTATTGTCTTCACTTTGCAATTGTGCTTTAGCGTTGATGTAATAAATGTAACTTTTTTCTTCTTATTGTTTTCAACTAAATTCTCTGGCACACGTGTCTTCATTATAGTTCATCAGTGATCCGTTCTTTCCATTCATTGTCTTTATCATCCTTTAGTGATAACTCATTTCCGTTACTTTTAATTTTCTCGGTTTGTTGCTGTTTATTTATAACTATAAAGAATGCACGTATAAAATATTATTCTTCATATGTATGCTTTAATGCAATTTCTTTCCTGCAAAGCACATTTTTCCAGGTCTTGTCAGAGCTTTCTTCTTGCCAAATGATTTGTCCTGCTAATATGGGTATCCTGCTTACTTATCCACTCTTCGCTTCGTGATTAAAGTCTTCTACCAACCCATGCTTATTACCTTAGTTCTATGGCCATGTATATCTCCTTCATTTCCTATTAATCAATTTTTTCGTCTTGATCGTCAAATTGCCTACAATTGATTTAGGAAAGTTTTTTGAGGTATCACTAAGTACTTAATTACAAGGAGACAACTTAATTAATTAATTAATTGTTCAGGTAAAAATCTAAACTTCCATGGCAGATTAATGGGAACAATATGTATTCGCGGGTTATTAATGCCAGAGGGAAGAATAATGATTTATGAATGGTACAGGGACATCCGAAGAATTTTGCCTCACCCCGCGAGAAAATTATTTGCTCAAGTTTAAAACTAAACCATTGCATGTATATAAGGAACTTTAAGTGACTAGCGTCATGCTTTTTGTCTTGTGCTCGCCCCCACAAAATATTCATTAAATTTGACTGCAATGTGTGAACGGGGTTTTGTACTTTTTATTTTGTGACAAGATTTTGTACGACTACGGATGAAATAAGTTCCAAGTGCCTAAGTCCTGCATTTGATCCAGACCGAGGGCCCTCTCTATTCTGTTTTTACATCTACGCACACAAAACACCCGCGGGGCACCGCAGGGGTGTGTGGCGCTTCCGTTTTCAACGCCCACTAGTGCTCGGTTCGCGTTATCAAATAGAAAATATATATTCAGAGACATTGGAAGCTGAAGCTATAAACCGTTTTGATAATAACCCCGTTGGCAACCTTATCTAATCTATTTTCCAAATTCCCCGTGTGAGAATCGTTGCGAGAATTTTAATCAATTCGTCGGAGGAAACACAAAATTCGGAATAATGTCAGCGCTAATACTTCGTTTCGTAATATTTTGCTGAGTGTCCGAATAACTTTCATGGATTTCAAAAGTTGCGCATTTTCATTTCCTCTCCATTAGATGTAGGCACAGAGATTTCTGACCTACGTCACCTTAGGATTAATACTAGTATCGTATTTTGGAGACACACGTGTATTCAAATCAACGATCTCGAGAAAAATAACACTCTAATCATTACTTTCCTCTTGAAATCAGAGTATAATTCTTCTTTTCACTGTCTTCAATTTCATTTCAAATAAAATAATGAAAGAAAACGACTTTTTTTTAATGTAAAAAAAGGGTTTCTGGGGTGAAATTAGCAATTTCTCTAATTTTCTTTGTCAGATGATGATCCCATGATAAGCTTCGTTCATTTTTCTAATGGGTGCATCCCTCTGTGCGCATGCAAATTCCAGTTCGAATGATAGAGGAGGAGAGGGGATAGTTGGGAGAAACCTAATCCAAAAGTTGATGCAGAAGATTTTGATTGGGAATTGGGCTGTCGAGGACTCTGATAGAGGGGAGAATGTTAGCTTGGTTGTTAAGCAAGGAAGGGGTAGGGATGTTGGACGGAATGAAGGACAGAAGTATCGTTCGTGGAATCGAAGAGGGGCTTCATGTGGTGTTGGATGTAAGGTTGTGTTGCATTTGGAGAAGCAAGGGAATTATCGTTGAACCGTTGTGTAGCCTGCGTCCAAACAAAACCTATCTTAAGCGGTAGAGCAGCATTAACAAATTATATTAGTATCGTTAGGTTATTCATAAAATTAAAATGTGTGATTCTTTTCCACGGTTGTGCTCAGCACAAAATAAAGTATACTGAAATAAAGAAATACCTGTATGGTCACTTTCAGATCTTCAAAAATAATTTCTAGTAAGACGATGCCTTATTAAAGTGAAAAAGCCGTGTTTTTTGCTAAGTGAAACATATACCAAAGGTTTTTACTCATGTGTATAGGGTTCACTATCTAAAATATTTCCGCAAAAATTACTAAATATAAATTCGCTTATAAAAAGATGTTATTTTGCTGAGGCACACACACAAACATATATTATATATATATATATATATATATATATATATATATATATACACACACATATATATATACATATATATAGATGATTTCTTCGAAGTAACACGGAAGTGTTGAATAAAAAACTTAATATATATATAATAATAAAAGACAGTAACACGCAGCACGAGAACACATAAAAAGAACACTCACAATGATATCTTGATAATTTCGACGGACTTGAGCTCCGTCTTCTTCGGAAGAGTCATATCTTATATTCCGAAGAAGACGGAGCTCAAGTCCGTCGAAATTATCAAGATATTATTGTGAGTGTTCTTTTTATGTGTTCTCGTGCTGTGTGTTACTGTCTAAGTTTTATATATATATATATATATATATATATATATATATATATATATAGGAGAGAGTTGATGACGGGGACGTTGAGTCGAGATGTTAAGACAAGACTCGTAAAAACTCTGATATGGAGCGTAGCTATGTACGGCGCGGAAACGTTTTCGCTGAAGTAGGAGGATAGACGCAGTAGATTGGAGGCTTTTGAAATGTGGGTGTGGAAAAGGTGAAATGGACCGAAAGGAAAACAAATGAGGAAGTACTGGAGATGGTGGGTGAGGAGAGGGGTTTGTTGAGAAAAATTCTATGGAGGCAGGAAAAATGGATGAAAGGCGTATTGAGCGGTAGTGGAATGTTGAAGAAGGTAATAGAGGGAAGAATGTTGGGGAAGCGAGGAAAGGGTAGGAACAGGATAGGGATGTTGGATGGGATGAAGGGAGGAAAGAAGTACGCAGAGATGAAGAGGGACCTGATGTAGATTAGGTTGCTCGATTGGGTTTTGGTTGGAGTTACAAAATATTTATTTGATAGTTGTGTCCATCCAAAAAAACCTACCTTAACCGGTAGATTACCTAATAATAATATATATATATATATATATATATACATATGTATGTGTGTGTGTCTCCAATTGCTTTTACTCAAGCCCTGTCAGAGTTAATGTACTTACGATTCAACAAATGTGATGATAGTATCAGTGGCTCCGCCTTAGATTAAATGAGTGGCTTGTCGGTCGTGTGCACTATTTGCAATGAAGGCGGCAAACTAACTCTGCTTTTGTGTGAGCTCATGCTTTAGATGAAGAGCGACCCTATTATCACATATAGCTCTTTGTCGCTTAAAAGAACTCTTTCATCTCTTAGCGCACACAGTATGGCGGGAACACAATGAGTCGCATCATTAGTTTTTTTAAAAAACTCGAGAATCCTGATGAAAATGATGAGCTTTGTGTAAATGGTAGGATCCCGACTCCAATGACGAAAAATTGGAGACTGAAAAGAAATTCAGAAGAAAGAAGAGGAGAAAAAAGTTTTGCATTGTCTTATTTTAAAATTATTTTCCTAAACCCATGTGTTGGAGTGATGTATCAATAGGAGATTCATATTGTTCAGTCTGGGGTCAAAATAGAATATTAACCATGTTTGTAAACCATGGTAATCACTCATTTACTCGTGAGAGTCAGCCCTAAAAGAAAAAGTTGGTTAAAATGGAATCGAACTAAGCAATAGGATTAGAAATGAGAGTTGAAGTTTTTGCTGTCAGTGTTCGCGGAAAAGAGTTCATATATATCTATTGGTCATTCTATTTTTCTAATTTTATCTTTCCATTTCAATCGGAAATTATAATATGGGCAACAAATAATAAGTTGCATCTCCGAAATTAGTCTACGGGGTCTAAATATTTTACTTTACTTAAATCTCGCGTCAAGTCTTCGTTGTTTATTGATTTGCGACGAAAATCCGAAGAAATATTAGTCGTATTTAACTTTACCTGAGATAAATTTTAAGGAAAAACATTTCCGTGTATTCAGCCTTTTTAGTATCAAGAATTAAACGCTTCTCGTCTAGAACTTCCAATTCGCTGGACGAGTACTCAAAATGGGACAAGAGGAGAGAAAGATAGCACCTTTTAATTCCCTCTACTAACGGCACGTTTGAGGAAACCAATTTATTGTTGTGGTTCCCGCCGACTATTCGTATGTATAAGAAATTATTAGCAGAAATATATCGGAGCGGTTAAGCATCGTTGATCGCCGTGCCGAATACAGTGGAGGGCTAAATGAGCACTTTCCATGACAGTTAACGCCCACCAGAACAACAGGGAAAAAGTTGTTTTTCGTGTTTCTGGGAGAGAGGTTCGGAGGCTCTTCCTTCCCTTCCCCCTTCCACCATACGCCCATCCCTATTCCAAAGCCCCCCGCATCCTCTCTCCGCCGACAAAAGCCTCGTCCTCTGGTCAGAAGTAATCTCGTTTCGCGTTAGGGCAAACACACGGGGGAAGACTCAATTGAGAGCTGATCATCAGAGGGTGGGGAAGGTGTGGGCGGGTGGGTTGGGATGTAAGTGCGGGGTTGGGAGGAGGTGGAGAGGGATGCTGGGATAGTGGAGGATATGTGTTTTTGAGAGGGTCTGGCGAGGGGGAAGGGCGTGAAAGAGTGTTTGTTGGTCAGTGGACGGGAGAGGAGGTGGGTGGTTTGAGGGTGCGTGAGGCGCTGGGGCAGGAAAGGTGGCAGTACGTGTTTGCGGAGGAGCAGGGAGAACCTGAGTATTGGGGGCATTTCGGTTTCATTGACCGCACGTATACCTCCCTCCCCGCGTATGCACGCGGTGCTTGCGTCAGTCCACGGGAGGGGGATGGTTGAAAGTATCCTTTTTGTGAAGAGAGCCAGAAAGCAGGGGGGGAGGAGGGTGGTGTGATGAACGAAAGGGACGGGATTGCACAAGCGATAGAGGGATGGTTGAAGAGAGAGAGAAAGGAGGAAAGAGAAGACGAGAGGGAGGTAGAATAACGGGAATGGTTTCGAATGGGAAAGGGAAGGAAACGCGGCTTTGGGGTCGGTGAAAGATAAAAAAATAGAATAAGGGAAAGGAGAGGGGTGTGTGTGTGCAGGGGGTGCTGAGAGAGAGAGGGGGGAGAGAGAGTTGACGGGGGAGGGTGGTAGGTAGCGGGAGAAACGGCCCCGGCGCGCGTATGGAAACCCTTTTTCGCAATCAACTTCCCTTTTGTAACACTCGAACAGAAAATGGAATTTGCTGTCCCACGGAGCGCATCCAATGGACACAGCAGTGTGGCACAGCAGCGCTGCCGGGGCCGACCTCCGCTCTTCCTCCCCCTAACCCCGAAAACATCCCAACCCACCCTTTCTCTCCCCCTCTTCTCATCTGTCCCATTTTATATCCCTCTCTCTCTCTTTTCCTCCCTTTACATCTCTCTCACTTTCCCTCCCTCCCTCCTCCCATCCCTCTCTCTCTATGAGCAGACAAATGAAAGAGAGAAGGCCCCCGAGGGGCCATTACCTTCCCCCACCCTCCTCACCCGCACCCCCACTCCCACACCGCTCTTAATATTCTCTTCCCCCACCACTTCTAATTTCCCTCCCCCGCTGTTGCTCCGCCATTTCAAATTCACCCTTTATACCCCTACCCGTCCTCATTATGCCCCGGTTTCCCCCCGTTATTAAATAATACTTTCGGCGCGAGTTCGTCCCCTCCTCCCTCTCTCCTTTAACGTTCCCCCACCGTCACCTCTTCCTTCCTCCCTACTCCCCTCCTCCCTGTCCCCACCACCCTTTGTGGTACCTCCCCCGTCGTGCAACTCGGGGCCCTCTCTCCGGACGGAAGGGAAAGACCGCCTCGCGGGAGACAAAAAAAATTGCGCGGCTAAATGCGGCGGACTCGCTTTGTAGGGAAGAAAAATGCCGAATTGGATTACGGTAGCTGTATTAAGTTGCGAGGGAGGGGGGATGCAGATTTGATTTGCGAGCTGCGGCGATGGTTTTCACGCAAACACATCTTGTTCATCGTGTGCCGAAAGAAGTTTGATCGCCATTGGCGGCCCCGCGGCGGATTGCGAATGGCGTTGATGTGGTTTCGCCGTACATGACGTGTTTCGCTACCGATGTCTCTCTCTCTCTTTGTCGCGCATTTGCAGATTTGGCTCCGTGTATCGCTAAGCGATGCTCAATGGTCTCTTCGCTGCCCGGTCGTTCGATGCGGAGGTGTTAAAGTCATAATTTCTGGTTGCTACCTGTTCCGTTCGGTTCTCAGTGATTCCTAGTGAAAAGCGTCGCTCCTGTGTAGAGGAGGTTGAGCCTGCAGGAGAACTCCACGGTTAATTCCAATGTAATCGGCGGACGTGTCCCTCTGTGTGCTTGCGCCTCGCAGCGGTCCCCATGCAGCGTCGGCACTTTAACAAGAGTTGTGGCGACCAGAATATGATGAATGCGATGCAAGCCAATTTCGCTGCTGAAGATTGCTAACGCATAACACTCTTCCTTTTTTTCTGTTCTGTTTGCAAATACACCTGCATTTTGCAAGGATATACAATGTCCGCATCCAATCAATTTCAAGTATTGACCTGTCATGAGAAGCAGAAGTAGATTTGCTCATTAATCGTGTATATATTTAGATATAAAACTGAAGTACTACACTATCTTAAGTACCTTGATTTACGTAATGTATGCAAACTTATAATTTCCCAATATATATCATTATGTCATTCGTATTTATTCATACCTTCAAAACTGCAACTAATAGGCAACAATTGCCAGTTCTTATTTCAAATTGTACCCTAATGTGTTTCCCTCATAATATTTCGTATTCTATTGATTATATCTCGCTAAATTATTTAAAATCTCAGAATGATTCTATTGAACTCTTTCTTTAATGCAGAATTTTATTCAGCGTCAGTGGTAAGTCATGGGGTTATGCAGTGGGTAGAAAAATATATGTGAGGAGTAGGGGAAGTGGCGGTTAGACATTTTGGATCCATGGTGTGGTATACAAAGTTCCAGCTGCCTAAGACGACATAAAGTTTATTTATTTACTTAACAACTTCATTGGACAAGATTGAGACTTTACAGTCCCTTCTTCCACCTAACCCCTTCAAGTTACATTAAAGACAATTACAAATACCCAAGCGCTAGGTGGGGGAAATCCAACCTAGGCGGGATTCAAACCCGTGTCCTCCGAGTTTGCAGGCGAATACGTTACCCCGCCTCCATCAATATGTTAAGCGGCAGTATGTTAAGCAAAAGGTCTTTTAAATTGTGCCCAAATTGAAATTGCATTATTTTTCAGGAGCCGTAATTACTTCTGCTCGGCACCCAGTTCATTTCCCTCTATCATTGCAATCATTCGTAAAAATATTAGTGCGTACAGTGATGGTATCATCAAAATTTCATGAGCCTTTACTAATTATTTTTAATTTCCTCTTGTGAAAACAACCCAAGCATAGATTTTGATAGAAATTAGTTACGCTACGTGGCGTCCGCACCTTCCTCTTTCCTGTAGTGATTTATTTTATTACGGGAATGGATTTTTCCCGATTCGCTCAATGCAGTCATTTTACGTTTTTTCACCAAATTCAAAAACAGTAACAACTCCTTTCCCATTATTCTTCAGCTTTGATATAGCGTCGGAAATGGTAGCGGACGAATATTTTTTTTTCTCCCCACCATCACTTCGCGTATCCACGTGTCCAATTGGAGGTGCAAAATCCGAGAAGGGGAAGATTTTCCGAGTGAACAATTCTCCCTTCCGTTTTTTTTCCCTTGGCACTCTTCTGGTTTGCTTGCTTGCTTTCCATTTCGTTTCATTTCCCCCACACCGGGCGCACGATTCTTTCTTTTCAACCCCTATTTATTCCATCCATCAGTTCCCTCCTCCTCCTCGTCTCCACCTTTCGTCTATGACCCCATGCATCCCCTCTTTCCATCCTTACCCTCCCCCCCAATCTTTCTCCTCCCGTGCCGTCTTCTCCGGTGCGTGACGACGCCCCCTCCCTCCCCCCCTCTCTCCCTCGACCCCTTCTAACCATACATTACGTCGGGTCATCCCACGTCGTCCGCCCCGGGCATTCCCTTCGATTTATGCCCCTTTCCCTGCGACATTCGCCCTCCCGGTGGGTCGCAGGATTGGGAGAATGGAGCAGGAGGGGCGGAGGGGTGAGCCGACAAGGGGATGAGCGAGAATTGGACGGGGTTGAAGGGAAAAAAGGAATGAAATAGGCGCGGCAGTTTCCTTCCTTCGGGATGGGGTCGAACTCGCGCCCACAGGGGAGGGGTCGACCCCGGCGACCTCCTCCGGGGCCGAGGGGAGAGAGGGGCGTTCCCGTCGGGCATTGCACAGGCTCCGATGGAATTCGGAGAATACATGTAGGTTGACGACTACCCTCTTGAAGTGTGTGAGCATTGTTCTCGTTCCATCCTATTTGTTTTCTGTCGGCCCCTACGATACGTACGAGTGGTCTTCAAAATAAAGATGCAGGCAAAAATCAAAAGATTTTCATTGTTCTGAAACATCAATTGTTCACGTTATCCGGCATGAAAATGTTTTTTTAACTTTTAAAACAATTGAACTTAGTTGAAATATCAATTGTAATAAAACCAGTAAAAGTTAAATTAATTCATTTTTCCTGAATCGTGCCTTTATAGATAGTGTTAGTCGTAAGTAGGGGCTTATGACAGGAGGGCAATTGTTCAAGCCTAGGTAACATTTGTGGACACCACTGGCTAAAATCCAAGTGGTGAGATTTTTCGGGTACCAGAATTTTATGGGAAACCGCAGCCGGACTGGGGAAGGAATTGGTCCCCTATCCCGGCTGAGTGAATTTTGCAAGCCGTTGAGCTTATTAGGTGATCTCCTCTCTTGCCTATCATAACTAACATTCAGGTTGACTAATTTGGGAGTAGAAGTGATTTTTTAGGTATTCGGAGAGTTAAGTTACAAGGAGTTTGCTAGAATTCTATTAAATAAGCCTTCCTTCATTATTTTAGTAGGGCCTTGAAACAATTTGTCGTTGGAAGATGTTTATTATGAAAATATATGAGAAGGTGAAATGGACCGAAAGGAAAACAAATGAGGAAGTACTAGAAATGGTGGGGGAGGAGAGGGGTTTGTTGAGAGAAATCCTATGGAGGCAGGAAAAATGGATGAAAGGCGTATTGAGCGGTAGTGGAATGTTGAAGAGAGTAATAGAAGGGAGAATGTTGGGCAAGCGAGGTGTAAGGGTAGGCACAGGATAGGGATGTTGGACGGGATGAAGAGAGGAAAGAAGTACACCGAGATGAAGAGGGACCTGATATAGATTAGTTTGCTAGGTGGGGAGTCACAAAATGTTTATTTGATAGTTGTGTCCATCCAAAAACCTACCTTAACCGGTAGATTACCTAATAATAATAATATGTTACAGAACAATTTACTTTCGGTATAACACACTAGGCAATTCTAAAATATCGCACTAAAACACTGAGTAGTCTGTACGGACATTTGGTTATGAAGTTTGTCATCGTCTCGGTTTATCGATTCCGGGATTGTTTAGTGGCACCTCCCCAAACGGTCCCGTTCCCCTTGCGAATCTCTGCATTCCCTCATAGCTTCTTGTTTTTCATTACCTGCTTCTCGCAATTCATCTATTGCTCTATAATTATTTTGTATTAAGCAATATGACAAAAATATATTTTACAGCAAATGATCTTATGTTACATCTACAATATTAAGATTTATGTAAGGTAATATATTGTAATTCGATCATACGAGATAAGTGAATAATATTAAATTATCCTTTTACAGGGGCCCCTACACTGATCATGACTGACACGCCGTAAGTCTTGGTAAGTGAACTCTCTACAAACTTGTTGAAATCCAACCTTTAGGTTAATTACTATGGATGGATCTTTGAACTCAAGTTGCTCTTTGTTCAACCAGAGTGTCACGAAAAACGCCTAAGAATTAACTGAGTAATTTTAAACTAATGATTACTCCGATCAAAAATTACAAGATGTTTAATGTAAATATTTTCTCGAAAATGCTATTGTGAAACTAATTTATTTCGAACCGTAATGAAAAATGACTGAGACTGCTGTGTTTCTTTGTTAATAGAATGCATTTTGTCCCCGCTCTAATTCATTGGGAATGAAAGCTAATTAATAAAAAAATATACCAAGCGGGTTTCTTAATCACCTCCAATCGGATGAAAAGATTTCATGAATAGAATGTTGAATCGCTCAGAAGGAATAATATTAGACGCATTTACGTTCGCATGGAAGGACATAATTAGTTATTTAATAAAAGGTTTCCTTAAAAAAAATATATCAACTAGAAGGCTTTGAAGATTAACCGCCCGAGCGTGAACGTCTGAATACAGATTTTCTTGAAACTGGATGTCAAGACGGCGGTAATAAAGGGAAACTCTTTAATAGGGTGGTGCAAGGCTAAAGAATAATCTCATTAGTTAGAAAATGTTCCAAAGAAATCTTGTGGATAATGGAATTCTGAGATTCATAAAGTATGGACCAACAAAATTTAAATGCGGCTTGAGCAATTCAGGTATTCATTACGAAACGCGAAAGTTTTCCCGTTGCACTGGAAATGGCAGACAATTAACTCTATGCACTTTTTTTCAAATTAATGAATTCACTATGGCGAATATGTAAAATTGGGTCCTGTGAGTCGAACGCAATACTTTTTTTTAACTCTTACGACTAATGGAGACATTCTCTTCTTAATTTTCTATCCCTTTCGCCAAGATTTGTGCACTTAAATGTTTCATTTGTACTTATCCACTGTCTTTTTATTGCTTAATTTTGGACTATTACTCATCGTCGTTTTGTTCAATTCGTTTTTTCAGCATAACCGAATAGTTTTTAACTAGAATTAGAGACTTATTTTCACAAATAATTAGATATTGTAGCTATACATGTAAGTACGAAGTAAGTACGTAATTCCTTAAAGGTACCTTATCAAATATGTAAATGTTTAATTTATACTATTATTTATTATTATTAGGTAATCTACCGTTTAAGGTAGGTTTTTGGATGGGCACAACTATCAAATAAACATTTTGTGACTCCCCACCTAGCAAACTAATCTATATCAGGTCCCTCTTCATCTCTGTATACTTCTTTCCTCCCTTCATCCCGTCCAACATTCCTATCCTGTTCCTGCCCTTACCTCGCTTGCCCAACATCCTCCCCTCTATTACCCTCTTCAACATTCCACTACCGCTCAATACGCCTTTCATCCATTTTTCCTGTCTCCATGGGATTTATCTCAACAAACCCCTCTCCTCCCCCACCATTTCTAGTACTTCCTCATTTGTTTTCCTTTCGGTCCATTTCACCTTCTCCATTCTTCTCCACACCCACATTTCAAAAGCCTCCAATCTACGTCTATCCTCCTGCTTCAGCGATCACGTTTCCGCGCCGTACATAGCTACGCTCCATATCAGAGTTTTTACGAGTCTTGTCTTAACATCCCTACTCAACGTCCCCGTCATCAACTCCCTCCTCCTTGAGAAAGCCTCCAGTCCAAAACACTTCCGAGATATGTAAACTGATCTACCTGCTCTATTTTTTCCCCGCCTATTTTAATATTTAGCTTAGCCTTTTTCTTTCTGGAAAATTGCATAACCTTTGTTTTATTAATATTGATTCTCATCCCATATTTATCGCACGGAACCTCTAATTCACTCAGCAATGCTTGCAACCCCTTGGCTGACTGAGCAACTAATGCTTGGTCATCAGCAAACCTAACCGATTTTACGAATTCCCTTCCGACTTTCATTCCTACCTCCAGTTCTTCCCATGCCTCCTTAATCATTTCCTCCACATATACGTTGAATATGTATACGTTGAATATATATATATATATACTTTATACTATAAATACTAAATAAAGATGACGTAGTTTAATTTGGATTTTGTGTGTAAGAAGAAGAAGTAAGGACTAAAATTAACTTCCTCTGGATTACCGCATTTACTAATAAAAACACGTGTTTAGTATTTTCCATCAAATTATATTCCGGTTCATGTGAATTAATAGCTGTTGCTTTAATTTCTTGTGCGTCACTAGACGATTTACAGAATTTAGAGAGTTTTTGCCAGAGAAATTTAATATAACACACCCACATCCGACGTATCACAGAAAGAAATACTCTGAAATCGATCATTGTAAATATATAAAATTGTAATAATCCAGGCATGATTCATGGCACATTGCCCAAAATTTTCTTCCGAGGCCACCAGGTTTGTTTTTATTGCAGAGAATATCCATTTGCGATACATTGTTGAAACTTATTATTGCCCAAAGGGTACTCGGTCCAGCGTAAGTGAAGGGAGAATATTGTGCCAAATTCCTTTTCCTTCCAACGCCGGAACAAATAAGAGCCCAATTGAAAACTTTTAGACCAAAAAAATCGAATTGGAGGATAATGGGAAATTGCGCAAAAAAATGTATCGAACGAGTGCACAAAGACACTGCAATCGTTTAAAATAACCACGCATGCACACTCTAAATCCATCCCGCCCCCATTGAAAATATCATACTCATTTCCAGCCATTTCTCTTTTCCCTCCTCATCCTCTCGGGCGATCCCTTTCAGAGGCGTCGTTTATATGGGAATCGCCGTATTGAGGGAATGTGGACGCCTCCCCCACCCACCCTCTCTTTGCCCTCCCCCTTTTTGATCCTTTTCCCTGCCCACCCTACCCCTTCCTCCCCTCAATCCCTCCATTCCCTTAAACCTAGAGAGAGGGGGGAGCGAGCGAGCGCAGTCGTCTGTTAACCACCGCTGGGGCGGACCAAAAGTGTGAGGCAGACGTCGTCATCTCCACTGCAGGAGAAAAAAAATGAGCAACGTTATTTATCGCATCTTTCCTCCCCTCCCACCCCTTCCCTTCCCCACCCTATCTCTTCCCACTCCCGTCTCCCGACTGCATGCTCTGCTGGAGGCTAGAGGCCAAAATAGTGTAGTTGAAAGGTGGCGAATTTATAGTCCTTAACACGTTCCCTCCTTCGGTAAGTGAACCGGAAACGGAGGAAGCCGAGTGGGTGGAAGAACGGTTTGGGAGGACGGGGGAGGTAGGGAGTTGGCTTTGGCAGGGGGAGTGTCGGGAGGAGGGCGGGTGGTGGGAGGTGGCACGTTGAGGAGTTGGGGCAAGGTTCAAGTACTCTTTGCGTCGCACGGTTTTGCGGGAGGGCGCTGTCGCGCACTGGACTCCGTTTATTCTTCGAAATAGGAGTTTCGGGGTTGGAATTAAATATTTCGTTTTTTAATGGAAGGAACGACAAAGCTCCTGGGGAAAAAGGAAACGGGGTGCGCGGTCTTGCGAAGCAAATGGATATGATTGAATGGAGCAGCTCGGAAAAGTTCAAGGATTGAACTGTCATTCGCATCTCCAAATATTCATGAGGGTTACACATTGCAAGAATTTGCGGGCACACCTTAAAGAAATCCGGTTACTTGGTTAAACGAACTTTTAGTTAGGTAATAGTGTAGGAAAATGTAATATTTAGATCTGTAATAGTGAGGGAGAGGTGGTGTGTTTTCATTATAGCTAGACCATATTTGCGATAGGCAAATTCTTTCGGACGCATATCATAGGGTAATAAGAGATGTAGAGCCCTGCTTGTCTGTTGCAAAATGCCGAATGGAAATTAGTGGCAGGATTACGTATTATTGAGTTTTCTTCTTCAGGTAGTAAGCGTCTTCGATCTTGCTGGAAAAAAACTAGATTCAGTTATGCATCGAGCATTCGAATTTATTACTAAAACTGAGAGAATATTTAAGAGCAAGCTATGTCATTAATTTAAACATCCCCATAAAGATATCACCCTTCATTGATGGACGGGAATAATCACTAAATTTACCTCATAAATTTCACAATTACAGCAAAATCTTAGGTTTAACTATCCGCTATTCGCAATGCTCAGGCCTTCTAGTAATGTTTCCCTTCCTTTAGCGAATATTTCCGAAAATATAATTCATAATCCCTTACATTTCAAAGAATACAGATTTTTTTAACCAACTCCCTTATAGTTTTACTGCGTCCGCTACTGCCCAAGTACAAGGACGAGACAAATTAATTTCATCTTCAATTTGGATTTTATGATAATCATATTTTCCAATTTTGCTTCTTAGCCCATTCTTCTGCGTCTACATCCCATCGCAATATTTCATTACCTGCCTAAAAATTTAGTTTAAAATTGATATTTTTGAGCGAGAAATTGGGCATACAACCAGTTCCATCACATATTTAATGGGAGGAGTAAGCCCTTTACTCGATGTTTGGTATCCCCTATAATGCTCAACCTACGTCTCAATCCTCATTTGTTATCCATGGCGTGACGTCTCTCACTTATATTCGATAAATGTTGAAGGTGACATACAATTAAGAGTTCTACTGCATTTTACTGTCCATCCTAAAACCTTTAGGTCTCCGAGTCCCTACCTTCATCGCAGTTTTATTTTCTTGGACATTCTCGAGACTTACTAGAGTAATGCGGTGAGAAAAATAAAATCGCTCATTATTTTTCTGCAAAATATTTTTCAATAAAGCCTGTGTTTTGTGACTGGGTATTACGATAAAAATTTTCCTCGTTTGTTTACAGAAAATCTCAAATACTTTGCACTTAAGTATTTATCTTCTTGAAATTAATGTGCCAAATATATCATCACATCAAGCAATAAATTGCACAACTATTTCAAATCTAATCTCTCTTCGCCGTTAAATGTAAGTAGTGCCCTGGGCTATGACCCATAATGGTTATGTTTTTCCTTAAGGTTTATCCGAAAGACCCCCTTCCGAAAAAAATTGCCTTTCAGATAGGGAAATCATGTCTAAATAAAATCCTAATATTATGAATGGACTAGCATGATATATATTATTATAGGTTGGCAAGTTCACAGAATTGATTTTTTTATAAACACTCGGTCTTATCTCACCGGAGATATTACTGAATACTTTCACGATATTTTAATGTTTATCAAACTCCACGGTTCAGTTTGTTTTATGAATCAATAAATAACTTCAATAGCACGTTTGCTATAATTACGAATCATTAATAACCTGAGGGAACATGGAAAAAAAAACTTTCGTCACTTAACTTCCCGGTCAAATAACCAGAGCCGTAACTCCTTAAGATGAAGCTTGAGTTTTGGCTTATCTCTCTTACAGTTATTCCGGGAAGGCTCCGTCTGATTTTCAAACACTCGACTCTAACGCGGATAATGTTGGGAAACCCTTGCGACCGATTCGCTAATGTAGTTTTAATTGGAACTGAGGGATCCCGTTTCATTTCTCACTCTCAGCCTCGGAGAAAAAGGTCCTGCCCATCCGCTGCTCCCCAATCTTCACCGCGGTCATTCAGGCTCCGGCACGTTTCATAAGGGAAGTGGCTGATTAATTCAAAGGGTAGTCTCCCGAAAAGTTAACCGCGAAAAAAAATAAAACGAAGCGAGGTTGTGGGACGAGGGAAACGTGGGTGGAAAACCTGTTGGCGCATATATATTGTTTATCCAAAACGTTTTCTGGGCCTCGGAATTTTTCGCCGTTTTGTGAGCTGGGGATGAGAGAGTGGTGGGGGAGGTCGGTAGGACGTTTGGCGGAAAGGCGTAAAGCTAAACGGGGTAGTCATCATCACGAGGAGAGAGCGACGCGAGATTCGCGGGTCTTGGAGTGCTTTGGGGAATGAAATTGGTTTTGTTGCCGAGAGATAGGAGGGGGAGAAAGGTAAGGGAGACAATCCCATTCTCTCTCTCTCTCTCACTCCCTCTCTACGCCTCAGCCACCACCACCGCTCCCAATTCCCCTCCCGACAAAGCGTTCCCCGCGACGGTTTGTTAAAGACGATATTATCTCTTGCGTGCGTTTTGAAAGGTGAAAAGCCTTCGAGGGAGGATAGGGTGTAGAAGGGGAGGAGGGGGTATGGGATCCCAAAAAGGAGCTGGGGGAGGAAGTAAAAGATGGAGAGGGAGGGGGAGGGACGGCGGGCCACGGTCGGGTGATTCCGAGCACAAGGAAGGAAGGAAGGAAGATGGTCGGCGCGGCGGTGTTTTGGGAGCGTGGGGAATTTCGCAGGGGGCGGTGGTTCCTGGGGTGGGGGTCGGACTCTCACGATGGGATGAGTAAAGTAGGGAAAACTTCCACAATCTCGCATCCGCGACTTCCCACCGAACAAACTGCCCTCCCGCAACCCCCCTTCTACCTCCCCCTGGTACTCTCCCCCTTTCCGTCACCCCTTCCGAATGCCTCCACCCCTGCGTCTCCCTCTCTCGAGTCCTCAACTCGTGTCACGGTCCAACGGTGGCCAATGGAGGAGGAGCGGCGAATGGGGTGAGGGTGGAGGGGAGATCTCCGAGGGGTTGTGGGGAGAAAGCTCTAAAGGGGGATGAAGGGGAGATGAAAGGGATGATGCCTCGGGGAGGGAGAGGCGGAATCAGGGGGGAAGAAGAGGAGGGGACCAGGGAGTTAGGGGGAGAGGATGGGGGCGTCGTATTCGAGGCTTGGGGGTGAGAGGGTGGTGTCATGGTTTAAGGGGTGGGGTTTGTGTGAGCTGCACTCGTAGAGGGAAGGCGGAGGTGGAGGGAGGGGACGATTCACTTACTCTCTCCACAGTGGCAGTGTATGCTCAGCGCTCCGTCACGTCGTGAGCGTTCGCACCTATCGAGCAAGCCTCCTAAGTGGTAAGCACTCTTGAAATACGGCTGGTTCATAATCACGGGAGTGGAAATTGGAAATGAGCTTTCCTATGGGGTATCCCATGACACCGTAAATTATTGGGTGATGTATGAGATCGCTTCATTGTGTAGTGAGCTTCCACTTCTCTTCTGATGCCATCAAAGTTTGCCGTTGAAATTTCCCAGGCCTCGTCTCCTAGTGAATTGCTGAGATTCGTGTATTCTATAGACTCGTAAACTCGTTGAAAACATTCTTTTTGGGTTAGTCTATTTGATTTCCGTTTGCACTGTGTTATCCAAAGATATTTAATTTATCTGATAAGCACCGCTCGGTTGAATTGAATCGTTAAATGATTTTCATTTTAAATCGCGATGGCCTTGTCTAAAATTCATTCAGAGTAAGTATCACCCTCTGGCACCGTGCTTGAATCGAACCGTTTCTTTCTACGTTTAAAATTTCGGCATATAATATATTTCAGTTCCAACTGGAGAAATCAAGCGAAAGGTATTTTCAGGATTTTATTAGGAACTGAAATATTTCAATTCATATATTCTGGTTCATTAATTTGCATGGGAATTTTTCCTTGGAAATGTGTACTTCGATTCCTTTTAGTTGAATGTTATTTTAGAACAAACAATGGTCAAAATCCTTGTTATCTCTACAATAAATGGAGATTGGCGAGTGAGGTAACCATAGAAGAAAGGGAACTAACCAAGCAGAAATGAAACCGCACTTCAACTTAATAAAAAAGAGTAATGCGTAAGGGTAAAAGTTACGTAAACGTAGAGGAATAAATGTTAAGAAAATGTAATTGCGCTTTAAATTCTTGAATGTCTGTGATTGAAATTTATGTATATACTTTTTATTAAAGTTTAATTTTCCCATTTTAGTTATTGAACAAATTTATCTGTTAATTTGACTATGGTTCGTGTGATGACAAGAGCTTCCAAGCACTGAATAAATTCTACCTCTATGAAAGTAAAATGAACTTTTTCATGTTTTTTTTTCAATCCTCATTTTTTTAAAATGGTGATCATGTGCCCGAATCCAAACAGAGCGACTTTTGTGAATCTCCATTTTTCCTACCCAAACGTGTGCATTTTCCATGCTCTCATTTCATTAATATATTCCTCTGATCCACTTCAGTTCCACTAGGCATAAATTTTTCCACGCAAAACTCCATAAGAGCACGTGAAACGAAATAAACTCCCGAATTCCACCAAAACTGTGGGAAGACTACCCAAAAACAGAGATTATACCGTTGGGCACGAAAATAAGCCGGTACGTAGCCGGTAAATTGTTTAATCGTAGTATGACTATCCAGCTCTCTGCTCTCTTGCCACCGATTCTCACCCATTCCACCCCAGCTTTACTTCCTCGGCCACGAAAGAAAGGCATTGTTTGAGGAACTGTGTGCGTACGGGTAACGAGATTGGGAAAATAAGAGGGTGCGTTGCTTGTGTGCAAAGAAACGTTGCTTTGGGGATCCCTCTAAAGCAGGAAGCCCGGACGAGCGGGTGTGGGAGTTGGCGGCAGAGGCTTGGCTACTGGTGGGCGGAAGTAGTGGAAGAGGGGAGAAGTGCAAGTGTGTAGTGGGAGGAGGAAGAGGATAAAAGACGAGGGGGAAGCAGCGGGAGAAGAAAATGAGTGAGGAGAACGACTTTACTCGTGCGGGAAATTGGCCGCCATCAAGGACTCTTCGTCGTCTCGACTTTCTTAATTTTTTTTTGGGGGTGAGAGGGAGGGTTGGGACGGTGGTGTGTGCTGGCTTGGATATGACCCGGAGACGGAGTGACAGATGAAAGAATAACATGACAGTCAAGCATTTCGCCTGGCTTAAGGCCTTAACCGATTAAGGCGCTTGCTCAACGAGAGGGGTTGTTGGGGAAGGGAGTCGGAAGCCATGGGAAAAAAAGCAAGTACCCTCCCCCATACCCGGGCACATGGTGCAAAGAATAAACAAGGTGGAGATGTAATCCTCAAACGAATTACTGTGTGCAAGGGTGATTCGAAATGAGATGCTTATATTCCGGTTTGAAAGATTCGTAAATCATATTCCAACCCAAACATATGCGCACCGTTTCCTTAACCCATCAGCAGCCACCATATATATTTTTTCTGTTGGAATAACTCCGGGCCCAAATGTATCTTCCATTGAAAAACCAACCCTTTTATGACTTGGAAGAAATAATATGTATAGTATATATATATATATATATATAACATAAAACCATAAACACATTAATCAAGCCGAAGGTCGGTTTAGTAGGTAATGGGAGAGCTCACCCATGTACTAAGCCCGACGGCGAGTGAAATTCACACATCAAGGTAGGAGGGCCAGTTCCTTTCCCTGTGCCACATATATATATATATACATATATATATATATATATATATATATATATATATATATATATATATATATATATATATATATATATATATATATATATATATATATGATGACGGTCATGCCGTCCGAACTACGCATGTGATTGTCCTTCCTTTGTGTTTCTATGTTTTAAAAATGTATATTAAGGCCGTGGGGGTGGACAACATTCCTGTAGAACTGTTAAAATGATTAGGAAAATGTGGGAAGAAGACTGTATATGGACTGATTCGTAGTATCTATGAGGAAGGATTCTGGCCGGAAGATTTTGTGAGATCAGTGTTAGTTCCTATTCCAAAAAAGGCAAAGGCTACATCATGTGAGGATTACAGAACAATAAGTTTCATATCCCACGCAGCTAAAGTTATTCTCAGGATCATCAACAAAAGGATAGAGAGTAAGGCAAATGATTACTTAGGGGATGATCAGTTTGGGTTTAGGATAGGAAGAGGTACGCGTGATGTCATTGCAGTAATGAGGTCACTAATCGAGAGGAATATAGAATACAATCAGGACGTTTTTGCCTGTTTTGTAGATTTCGAAAAAGCGTTTGATAGAGTGAATTGGGAAAAATTAATGCGTGTATTGCAGAAAATAGGAATGGATTGGAGGGACAAGAGACTGATCCGCAAACTGTACATGTCTCAGGCTGCTCAGGTGCGAGTGAGGAACGGAGAGTCCGGATGGGCAGTGTTAGGAAGACGTGTAAGGCAGGGTTGCTCATTGTCACCGGTGCTGTTCAACGTATATAGTATGTGGAGGAAATGATTAAAGAGGCATGGAAAGAACTGGAGGAAGGAATGAAAGTCGGAGGGGAATTCGTAAAATCGGTTAGGTTTGCTGATGACCAAGCATTAGTTGCTCAGTCAGCCAAGGGGTTGCAAGCGTTGCTGAGTGAATTGGAGGTGCAGTGCGGTAAATATGGGATGAGAATCCAGATTAATAAAACAAAGGTTATGCGATTTTCCAGAAAGAAAAAGGCTAAGCTAAATATTAAAATAGGGGGGGGGGAAATAGAGCAGGTAGAGCAGTTTACATATCTCGGCAGTGTTTTGGACCAATACGGTCGAAGTACTTGGGACGTAAGGAGAAGAATCGCGCTAGGCAAGGAGGTTTTCTCAAGGAGGAGGGAGTTGATGGCGGGGACGTTGAGTAGGGATGTTAAAACAAGACTCGTAAAAACTCTGATATGGAGCGTAGCTATGTACGGCGCGGAAACATGCGGGCTGTAGGACGGGTGCGGCAGCGTTGCCACGCTGTGCTTGGCCAAGAAGTCCGACACGACAAGCGCAGTGTGAGACGGCGCATTGTCGTGATGCAGCCTTCAGATGTTTTTGATCGCTGGCTGGACGCGGCGACTCGTTTTCGAAGCCTGTCGAGCACTTGGACGTAAAATGCAGCATTTACAGCTTGTCATTCAGGTACAAATTCGTAGTGGACGACTCCCCTTTTGTCAAAAAAGACT
Organism: Hetaerina titia; assembly: GCA_037158775.1. Lineage (NCBI taxonomy): Eukaryota > Metazoa > Arthropoda > Insecta > Odonata > Calopterygidae > Hetaerina > Hetaerina titia. The sequence goes on along the minus strand of CM073773.1, from coordinate 38,179,454 downwards.
TTTTTGTCAAGACACTTATTTTCCGGACGAACCCTGTATATAGTAATGTAAATGGAATTAACACTAGTAGACACAAACATAGAAAAACATATAAAAGAAGAACTCACTGGGTCTCGAATTTTCAGTGGTCTGTCCACCTTTCTCAAGAGGAGGAAGGAACTTGAGAAAGGTGTGTAGACCCCCGAAAATTCGAGACCCAGTGAGTTCCTCTTGTATATGTGTTTCTCTGTTTGTGTCTACTAGTGTTAATTCCATTTACATTATTGTTCACGTTCGTGAGATTTTCACAAAAGTGTTTTATATTAATATATTATACATAGAATGAGGGAGTTAATTAACAGAGCATCCTAGAACATGTAGTTTTTGTAGTAAGTTTAGCAATACTCAAATCTAAGACCCGTTCTGGTTTACCGATCCAGTGCAATTCATCGTTATCAACCAAAATGTAACCGATCCACCCAGACAGGACATTAGGTGAGACGTAATCTCTCGGTGTGACTCCACTATTGAAGAATATGTGGAATCAAGTAAAAGTGGATAGATGGAATAATATAAGTAAAGCCTGGCCAAATTTTGATAATTTAACTAAAATACTCCCTACAAGTGATTGGTGACATTTTTTAAAAGAGTTTTCTCTGATTTTTTCATATTGGGTGCTACGTAAAAGTAACCCTGCAATAATTTATCAGAGTGTATGCAATCGAATTATAATATACCAGGTTAAATATTGTACAAAATTTCATATATTTGAGGATTTACGTTCATAGAGACCAAAGGCAAAGATATAATCGCCAGTGTCGCAACTAAAACAAATATCACTTGTTTATGCTCAAAATTCCATTGCGCCGCAGGAAAGTGACATGAGAAAAAGTAACTCGCGACCTTTACCGGAGTTACTGCAGCAAATTTCATCTGCATCTACAATTAACAAATTAAGCCTCAACGGGTGCGTGGCAGGGTGTGTTGGGACCAGGTCAATGAAAAATAGAGGAAGAAGTGAGAAAATGGAAGATATGTTTTACTTTGTTATTATTTTCCTCCTTTTATATCGTGGTCCTAAACTTTGTTAGAGGAAAAGAATTCTGAATCTGACTATTCCACATCCTATCTTTTTCTTATTTTTATATTTTTTGGCTAACCAGACAATGTATACTCGTAGTAGAACTTGACATATTCCTTCTTTTATAGTTTCGCACGGTTTATACATTTTTAGTATGTCTTCAGTCCTGCATTGTTAGTTCACAAGGTACCCACTTCTATATTTTGGTAGTAACTGTAGCGAGTACTTTGTGTTCTTCCAGGAGGTTTTCATGAAGTAGATGGTCCGCATGGATATCCTTTGTGATACTATTTTGACATGATCTCAAATTCTCATAGCATATATCCGATGTGGAGCTCAAGGATAAATTGCGCATCTTCTTCAACTTTTCTTTGCCGGAGTTTTCTGTTGTACTTTCCCGAATGAAAACTTCCTTGAGTTAGTTACCGTACCCTAAGTTTTCCATTGTTGCCTCCGGCATGGTTGTGATACACCAGAATTTCACATGAGTAATAACGATCACTTGAAAATATATTGTGCACACGTAGACCTAAAACCATCCAGTTGTTTATTTTTATAATTCTATTCCCCCATCGAACTCGAACCACAGTCATTAAAAATTTTCAAGGTGACGCTCTTCGCATATTGTTAGCATTCGTGTTTTCGTCTTTTGTTTCTTACGATGCGAACATTGGTTATTTTGCACTCCTAAAGTCCATCCCAAAAATCCTAGAATAACGAATTAATATATATATATATATATATATATATATATATTAATTTTGATATTAAGGAAAGATTGTAATATAGCTTTGCGGATTGAAACATGTATTGTGCAATAAAATATTAATGATGCAGCTGTCTTCAAAATCATATACCTCTCGAAATATATCATTTCTTAGATTTGTGGATACTTGTTAAGAGCTATATGAAAAAACGACAAAAAGTATCGTTAAATCAAAATACATTAAAAAGTATTCTTTTAATACACACACTTTCATAAGTGAAAAGAGTAATTGAGCCAGAGCATCGATTGTGTAAACATTTGGCAAACTTTTTGTCAATGAAGTTTTAATTAATTAAAAGTTAATGCCTCCTTATTTATAGATTAGTGAAATTTAAAATGCACTTTATATACCTTACAAATTAGCTGTGTAGTTGTATCAACCACATTAATGTTCACAATACAAATCCAAATTGGAAACCGAATTTGGAAAATTCATTATTTTGGAATGCACACCTAAAAGAAAAGCATAGAGATGGAAGCGTAGTCTAGGCATTAGTACACAGAAAAGTGAGCCTCAATTAATTGTGAAGATAATATTTCCATGCTGTGGAATATTCACAAAATTTAGGTCTGATAGTCTAACACGTATCACAAAAGCTGTCTTACCTCTTTTGAATGTTTCTAATTTGAGTTACTCTAGCAAGGTGTTTACCTTTCAATGCCCTATTACTTGGAATTTACTCGTACTTATTTCGCAAAATATTGGGAGTAGAATTTCAGACTAAAATTATTTTTAATTGTAGATTGCTGTCGATAATTGTCAGAGATTGTATAAATTGTTTTGAAACCTTTGAACACATCTGTTTCGAACAGCTGTATTTAAAGTGTTGTTGAAGGTGAACAGCGTTAAATGTAATATAAAATGTCTCGAACGCAACGAAAATTGGATAAGTTATTCTAAAATAAGAAAAAAGCATTAAATTTTCCTTAACTAATAAACTAATTATCAAAATAAATACGGTTTTGAAACTTAAAATACATTTGAGATCAGAAAGCTTGCTTAAATTGTCCCCAAGGCGATAACCTACTTAGCAGCACAATACTTGTGGACAACATCTATTGTATTTATTACTAAAGATTTTGAATGCCATAAAGTTCTGCTCGCTGTTGGAACTCGATACGCTTTCAGCCCGTAGGCCGACGACATATTGAGGCATGCTGGGCTTGGGTTTAACGTGCGAACTTAAAATACTTTGCCACAGGCATTGCGATCTCGACTTTAGTTCCTGTTTAGACATGGCGTATGACAAGATGACAGAAATACGCTCTTATTTAAACCGTTTTGTGGTTTACGATACCCAACTTGATTCTTAGGCTTCGCTATTCGACACGTGGCGACTCGGAGGCGCCTTGTCAAACGTACCAGACCGAGCAACTGTTCTCGGAGGAGGAGAGGATGCCGTTGGGTGGGGGATGATTTGAATGTCTCTGAGAAAGGATCTCTAGCTCCCAGGGAGGGCCGAGGGGGGGTGGATGAGGGCGGGGAGGAAGGAAGGATGCGGGTGCAGTAATGTGCACGTAATGTCCTGGAGAGAGGGAGTGATGCGGAGGAGGGGCGTGGGCGCGGGTAAGGCTGGCTAAGCGGGGCTCGTCGGTGGGCGGATAAAGAAAGATATTCCGGGGATGAGAATGTGAGGTGTCAGAGTAATGGAAATGCGGCGGGGAGCAAGGGAGAGAGGAATCGCGTTGGTGTGAGGCACTCGGGAACAGGAATCTTTTGGGTGGAAAGGGGGAGAGGGAGGGGAAGAGGAGTGGGCGGAATGGGAGGTGGGGTTAAGGCGAAGAAGGAGAAATGAATTCCGAGGGTTATGAATCTCGTGGAAGTGAATTTAAAAGTCGGCAAGAAATGGTTTCGTCGCGGAATGCGAAAATGCTTGGCGGTGAGGGGTTCTTTGGAGGGGTTAGGGGGAGGGATGAGGAGCGTCGGGGGCTGAGTCAGGGGCGAGTGGGGCCGAGCGGAAGGGTGGGATGGGACGGGAAAGTGAGGTGGTGGGGTTGGCCAGGGAGGCTTGAGTGATAGCGGCCTAGGCGGGGCTGGAGGGGAAGACTGGAAGTTTTCCGTCTAATCTATTTGTCGACTCTTGAGCCGTGGGAGTAATGTGAGATGGAGGCTAGGGAGTGCCACTTATCTAAACCCTGAAAACAGGGTAGTCGAGAATGTTTTACGCATAGTGGTTCACGTTTCAAAGCTTTCTCTGAGCCTAGGTCCACTGACGACGAGTACCATGTTTGGGTGATAACAAGAGTTAAGATTAATGCTGTTGATATTTAAAAGCTGACCTTTCACCCATTGAGACTTTCAGGAGACTTCTTCACAGATTATTTTCCACTGAAATAGGACAATATTCCTTATGCACGCCAGGGAAGAAGAAAAAAAATGTTTCCCAAATCATATCCAGATTTTGAGGGTGCAATTGGGTCAATTTTTGCTTAGATTTATAAATAAATAAATAAATATAAATAAATATATATATATATATATATCCAGTGCACCAAATAGCCTATTGCTAATTATCGAATAAAAAATAAGCGAATATTTATTCTAAGTTTGATTTATAAATTTTTAATACGATCTGCATGTTTCTCTGAAAGTCGCAGATGTGATATGTGGTTGGGATTGTTCCCACATCAGACCTGTCTATCCACATGGCATATTACTTTAAGGTTTGAAACTAATTGAGAAGTTTCATAATTCACACAAGGATATAACTAGATTTTATAAACAGATTTACATGGGCAAGTTTTCTAAAGTTTCACACAGTGCTCCATGCATGCGAGACGTACCGCTAGCGATAGTTATAACCCAATAAGCGTTAGGGGGGGGGGAGAATATAATTACGGCTACAAACTAGACTGCCTACTCTTAATCTTTATCTCCAATGTAGAATAATATGCTACTTACCTGTTAGTCTATAACTTCGGTGTATTTTAACTCTTGCCAATAAGTTTCAAAGTTAGTAAATAGTTGGTAGAAAGCAGACATACTCGTAAATTAGCAGGAACCTTTGGTAAGGGCAAGGAAAAGACTGTTGTAATAACTAATCATGCTCATGAGACATTAGCGATTTTATTTTTTTAGATTTTTTAAACGCGCATTACAGTTCGTTTTGATCACATTTTTTCCAATTTCCAATTTTTTTAATGGTTTTAAAATAAAAATGAAATTGACATAAGATGATGATATTGTTTTATTACTTCTGCTCTTCCAAGCAGAGAAATCGGTACCGATTGTTTCGTACTTTGTTGTCGATATAGATAAGACACTCCATGAATAGGATATTTGAAACTTCCTGTATTTTTCTTTTCAAATTTTGCAGAATTCGTAATAAAATGTTTTCATGATCACTCAAACGGTCATAATAATCCAACTCATTGCAAAAATATACTTTTTGCATCCATTAATTTCTCACGGAAGAAATTGATTTGGATGTTTTGAAATAAATATTAGCATGACTACGGTTGATAAACTAATTTCTTTCCTTTTATATTCACCGCTCATAGCAGTCAGGTAATTCATTGTCAGACATATTGGGCGAGATACTTTTCATTCGTAAGCATTGAATAAGAGTCCGTACATAATATCTGAACGCGGACTTGTTCAAACCTCAGGGTGCAAATATAATTCTGAATCATTTTCCAATGGAATTTTCTAGCCTACATGTATAATTCCATCCTCGCATACTCTTCTCCATATCACCAGCCGAAGTCTCAAAATAAATCGGAAGCCCGAAAAAAGTCTCAACCGTTGGAGTTGAAGTCTTGAGTAGATGCAGTTGATCAGCACATTCTTTTATGTTTAAACCTTTGTAAATAACGAATACCATAGGTGAGAATTAAGATGTCACTTCTTTCAATGGCACTCGATTGAGGCGTAGGCAACAGCAGCAGAGATTGGCAAACTTCCATTATTCACCTGCTCTCAATCTTGGTCAACTCATCTTCTCCCAAGAAGCCAAATGGTGATATTTGTTCAAAAGCTAATCTAACGATCGCAACAGGAAGGCACTGAGCCGTGTCAAAAAACGTCCTAGTCTTAACCAGGGCCCTCCAAATCTACTCGAATGATTCACCCCCTTCCGGTAAATCAACTCACCCAGAACTCTAGTACATTCTTTCAACACTTCTTATCCATATACCATCACTTGCTGTTTTATTTTGAATCCGTAAAAAACAGAATCGTGAAACAAATGTAAACAGCATGTTGGAGTATTCCGCAGCTAGTATTTTCACATTATTAACTATACGATAATAACAGTTGTTATAAAAAAATACGGAATGGCACGGATGTAAAAATGTGATAAATGATCGTTCAACAACTTTTTCTCAAGCAATGCTGGAATGTTTTTGTCAACTTTTCATTTTTCTTAAAAATTTGGAGTGAATATGTTTTTTTTTAAGAACCGCCCAAAAAATATTAATGAGGAAATTTGAATCATAACTTTTCCCTGAAAGTAAAGAAAAGTTAGTGGTGAGTTTATTCGTTTTTTTTCCGTCACGCTTTCCGCAAGTTCGATGGAATAAACTATTTTCACCATTATTTCCTTCGTGGAAGACGTATCATAAGTAAGATGCAAGCGTGGCGTGATAAGAGGTAGATAATAGTGGGACTTGGTTGAGGAATGGGTGTTCAGGAATGAATAGAGTGAGATTTTGGAAATGGGAGAGTCGATTGTGGGGAATTGCGCTGGAAAGAGAGGATAATGGTCTGGGTTTTGAGGAAACCCCCATTTCGGGTTTCGAAGAATATTCGTTGGCAAAGGGGGATAGGGACCAGAGTCAGGGATCATTCCGTTGCGCGTGTGTAAGATGAAGCACCCAGGGACGCGATAAATACTGGATTTTGCCTAAGTACGCCTCATTCTAGGAAATCCAGGACCTTGCCCCATAAAAAGGAGATAATTTTAGGTGGGAGGGGAATCCAAAAATGCAATTATCTGTATGAGAAGGGGAAAACTCATTATGTACGTACCTACTTACTCTAATATCCTATTAATGACGGGAACAATTTGATTCCTCACAGGAGCACGAACGAAGTAGTTAAGGTTTCAATAAATTTATACGATTGTCCTTCGATAATGTATCCCATTTCATTACACAACGTGTTAGTGATGCAATTAACGCACATTAATAGTGTGCAATTAATGCACAAAGAAATGTATTCACATTTCAGGTAAATAATCTTATTTAATATTTCAAAAAATTCTCAATTTATCAATATTTATATCCTGATTGAAAATCCGTTCCTTCGGATAAGAGAATGACATTTTAATGTACGAGCTAAAGAGATAACACCTTGTGTGCTGTGAAGCGTCCTCGAGTGCGCACTTAAATATTTTCCTATTCACTTTTATAAAAAACTCTGGAAGCAAAAGGACGATTTATTCTGCTTATATTCACATCTTGCATCAAAGGGCATTTCCCAAGCCAACGAAGGGACGGGAGACGGGTGATTGGTCGAACGACGACGTTACACGTAAGCAGCAAAGGACCCATTGGCTCTGCAGTCATGTAGAACGGCCAGGAGATAAAAACGTACACCATCATCACCCCCGCCACGAGAGATCCACATAAATATCAACGAATATTGCGTGTTGAGCCGCGACTATTATGGGATGGGAAGCGGGTTGCGGCGTGGAGTGTGGTATGGGTAGGGGCTGAGAGAGAGAGAGAGAGAGAGAGGTCCGGATGGGGTTTGGTACCCCAAGAGGGGAAGGCGAAGAAGGAGAAAATGCAGAGAGAGAGAGAGAGCGAGGGTGAGTAGGTACGGAGGGGTAAGGAGTCAAGAGTGAGCACGAAAGCGATGATCGCCCCACCAAATACACGGAAGACATTTACGAGGGAAGAGAGAGGGAGGGAATGCCATAATCTGAAGGAGAAAGGATGAGGAGGGGTCGGCACCGAGAGGGTGGGGGCACAAGAGCTGGAAAAAGCGTTGGTGGCACAAAGTGCATGGGGTGACGGACGGGGGTAGAAGGGGAGTCGAAAAAGTGGCGATAAGGAGACCGGAGAGGAGGAGAAGGTGGGAGTAGGTTTCGTTTGGGGGATGAGATGGTTGCGGGGGGGGGGGACAGGGGTTGAGCGGGATGGGAAGGTGAGCAAGGAGAAGACGGGGAAAGATTGCGGGGAGGCCGTCGGTTGAGATAGAACGAGCGTACGGGAAGAGGGGGGGGGTAAATATCGCGGGGAGTGAAAAAGAAAAGAGTGTTGGGGTGCTTATCTTTCAATGTTAAGGCGCGGTGTCTGGATGAGGGATAGAAAGGGAGAGAGAGGAAGAAAAGGAGGGATATCACCAGAAAAGTACAGCGGACGAGGGTGGCGGAGACGGTAAGGATGACTTGGCACTCCGGGGAAGGCGAGAGTGATGCCGGGAAGACAGGAGGTGACGCCGGGATAGAAGGACGGAAGGGGGAGTGGGTGGGTGGTTGGTGAAGAGATATGAGGAGGGGCGAGTGGGTGCCATAAAGGAGAGGAAGGGTGTGGTTGTGCGAGGAGGGGAAGAGTGGGGGGGATTAGGGGTTTGTAAAGGGGGGGACGGAGACGTGGCGGATTGGGGAGGGGGAGGTGTGTGGTGTGTGGAGTCTCAGTAGGCCGGGTACGGAGAGTGTGAGTGTTCCCGAGCCATGAAATCCCCACTGTGCGGGGGTGTTTTGGATGGAATGGCTTCTCCCGACGAGGGGACGTCGGATGGGGGAGGGGTGTGTCGGGCGGGGGCGGAGTGTGGATGGGAGAGCCGGGAGTCGGGGATGAGGCATAGGGATGATAGATGCGGCGATTAGGACGAGGGCAAAGAGGGGAGGGGAGTGAGGGTTGGGAGGAGGGCCTTCCTTCATCCCCCGAGGGAGAGGGTGGAGATTCCCGACTCACGGGGCTGGGGAGTCCTGGGGGAAGGGCGGAGATTTTTGGTGGGGATGTCGGGTTGAGAGGTTATGGAGTGGGGGAGGGCGGGAAGAAAGAGGCGGTGGTAGCCGAGGGAGTGGTGGGCGTTGGGGAGGAAATCGGTGGCAGACAGTTGCAAATTGATGGAAGGGGCCGGGGTGGCCGAGGAGGATAACTAGGAGGGGAGACTGGAGGGGGAGGGATTTGGGTGTGGGCGGGCTATAAAAAATGGAGCGATCCTAGCGAAAGGAATAAGTGATTCTCGCCGATTTCAGTCTCGAGTTGGAGTCTCCTCGCTATTCCCTCTCCTTCCGCCTATTCCTCTCCCCGTTCCCTCCATCCCTCGAGCGCACGAGGTCTCACGAATTACACATTTCCTCCAAATGGAAACGTTTCTCTATTCGCCTCTTCCCCCTTCTATCCCAAAGTATTTGCCTCGATTTCCGCCGGACATCATGCTCCATCCTGATCCGAGTCTTCCTTTCCTTCGATCTTTCGTGTTGTCTCCCTCTCAGACCAACTTCCCCCCAAACCCTTGGACCTTATCTCTCCCACTTTTTGCTCCTCCGTCTCCTGTTCTTGTGCTTACAAGATGGTTTTGGTTCCCAGACGTCGTCTGAAACTACTCTCCATGACTGACTGTGTGTTTTAGGCTTAGAAGAATCTAACTTCATCAGTTAAGACTTAAGTATATTTGTCTACTGTAAGCCTCTTCCTGACGGGCACAATGTGAAAGGATGATGAGGTGTAGGAAGAAGTATATGGATTCCCGCGGTAGAAAGGTCTTGTGCCACCTTCCGCTTTCGTGGAATTCTGTCTTGATCATTTCCTGTCACGTTTGTAAAATTTTATCCTCTATTAGCATTCATCATCATAAGTATTTCAATCCTAGGATTGGTTTACTTCAGCCCTCCATTCTACTCTGTTTGATGTAAATTCCCTCAATCCCTGATACCTTATCTGTTTTACGTCCTTTTTAATTGGTACTATGTATATGTCTCTTGGAATCTCCCTTCATTGTTTCCTTCTATTATATTCCTAATCAATCCATTGTGCCTCAATGTGTGTCCAATCCATCTATTTCTTCCTTGTCGTAGAGTTCTCCATATGGTTCTATCCTCTTCTATAATCTTCCTCAATCCTTACTTTGTCTGTTCATTTAATTTTCATCATTCTCCTCCAGTACCATGTTTCAAAGGCTTCTATTTTTCGCTGGTCCACTTTTCTAATATTCCAAGTCTCGGAACCATAGAGTGTCATGCTCCACTCGATAGTCTTGACGAATTGTTTCCTGAGATGTTATTTTTGGATTAGTTGACGCTGGAGATATTTTCATACGTGTTGAACTTCGCATCGGAATGTTGAGTCATAATTTTCAAATGTGATTTACGGATAAGGTACGGTCGCGTTTTATTTCCTAAATGAATTTTGACACCGTTTATTAACACCACCTTTTTGAATTATTTAAATCGTTGAAAATCACAAAACATATCGCAATTTTCTCCGCGATTTTTGGTGTTATAACAGTTCCAATAAATTCATTAACCCTTAAATACTAAGGATGTGCGTTTAAACAGTGAGCAGTTTAAGTAAGGTCATCCATGCGTAATATAACTAGGCTTAGAGTGAGTAAGAATGAATCCATTGTGGCAAATGCGTGATTACAGACGGAAAAAGTGGCGCCGTATCCTAATGGCTAGTGTTGGGATGATGACCGAAGAGCTTCAGATTCAAATGCGGATAAAGCACTGGGCACTCCCCGCTAGACCCAAGCTGTGTTATTTTTTGGTCATCAGACCCTTCCAGGTAATTTCATGTGGCATGAGGAAATGAACTAGACGCCCTAACCTGAATGTGTGGATTTTACACCCCTTAGGACATTAAGGAGAACTAGGAGACTCAGTATGGACACGATGCTCTCCTATCAAATTAACCTTTTGCAGTTGATGGCAGCGGTTTAATAGCCCAAAGGGAGTAAAAAATATTTGTTTCGGTTTATATAACCGCTGCATGAACAATATTCACAATTAAAACTGCGACATAGTGTAACTCAATAAATTATAAGTGCATTTACCAATGCAAAGGGTTCAGTATGATTAGATCAATAGACAAGTCTTAGAAAAATATTCATCCTCCTAGTGGCCTTATTCCGTTTAATTAAGCTAGTATTTTAAATCTCTACGAACAGTTTTTGCGTGATGATCTGAATTTTTTTCCTGGTCCGACAAAGACGGGAAGTTAGGTTGTATTTCTTTTGACTATTGCTGAGGATTGGGATCTTAATTAGCAAGTGGGTTTGTTCAGGAAGAAATAGCGTTTTTCTGTTTCGTAATACTCGTCTTCAAGATCTTCCACGAATAAAAATATCCATTCATGCCTTCTTCATTTTTAGTTCTACTGCCCTCTTTGAAACTAAAGTTCAAAGAGTTGCCAGTTTTCACCTTTTTCGGTCCTGCACATTGAAGTATGAAAAATTTAGCTTTCCTTCTGTCGATGAAAGCGTTGTTACTCTGTCAAAGTTGACATGGATAAAAATTAAGCCAAACAAGTCAGAAGGGAGCGAGAGATTTTCAAAAAAGTGAAGCAAACGCAACGACGAAAATTTTCTTTTAAATCTCAATTACATCTACAGCGCTTATTTCCAGGTAGAACGTCAGACTTAATTCTAAATGTAGCTGTGCACCAAGACTCTTAAAAACTCGTGTTTCATCAAGCCAAGAGAAAGTCTCTTTAATCCTTTCCTAGTTCATTTTATTCGTTACTCTTCAACTCATTACTTCTAGTTAGAAAGTTTACGGCCGTCCTGCATGTAGCTCGGCCTTAATTTGTTCCCCCGGCCACGGATTTTATCGACACACTCCCCTTTCCATGCCTCCCTCATTTCCACCTCCTCTCTCTCATTGCTCATGCTTCCGTTTCTCATGGAATCGGCATCATCAATGATACCTTCGTTTTCTCAAGGGTTAAGTAAACCACTTCGCTTCCTAAATTTAATTTCCCTACCCCGAAATTGACGTTCTAACCCAAGACTCTTTTGAAGCAGGTTTTCTATTTTGATAATTAGGATTAGTTCAAAGTATTACTACAGGAGTGCTCCTTTCAAATTAGCATGAAACCACTTAGTGTGATATTCCAAATAAATGTGTCAATCTGTTGTTCATATAAAACGTTAAATACTCAAAGCGACGTGTATGGCAACTTTTTCATAGTGCATTATTCTAGTATTCATTCCTTTTTTGAACTCTAATCATACAAAAATCCTAGTTTTGTATCTGCTTGTCCGGTTTGATTCATATTATGAAAGATGCTTTTGATTAAGAGTATGTCCCCATCGCTCCTACTTACTTGTAGGGAAACTAGTTTGAAGAAACAATACCAGAATAATCAGGATATTTCGTAATTTTAGCTAAACGTGGTTCATTGTGTTTAGAATATCAATTTTAAAAACTGCGAATTTTAGGAAATGCGGAAACATCGCAAAAAATGACTCTGAACATTGCAAAAAAGGAGGATAAATAGGCTCCTTGATTTCTTTGAAGGTTTCGAGACGATAAGGCTAATACAGGGATATCTTATTCTGGATCGTTATTTCCAGAGGACACCACAGTAGCAATTCTTCAGGTCAGTTTTATGGCTTCCTATTCGTTTCATTCCATTACCTCTGTAGGTTGATAAAGGAGATTTTGACGCTATGCTAAACATGTATTTATATCGCTGGAGTATTTTCCCAGTTCGGAAGAATCTTCCAGAAAATTGTTCTTTGTCAAGTTAATGCCGAATATATTTACGTGCTTGGGAATATTTATACGTACCTGTATTTTATCACCTCGAAGTTGCTCGTTTGACCTTAGGGCTAGTTCCCTCTCGATTGTTGGCCCCCAGAGCACAAATACTGTTTTTAAAAATAAGTTTTAATAAGAATAAAAATAGATTTCCTATTTTTCTCTTCGGATGAGCCAGTGAATTTCATTTTATGCGCGTCATAAACGTGGAGGTAATTAACATCCTGCCTCTTCGTTATTAATAGGGAGAACCCAAGGTACATCTTAATGAGCCTAAGGGATCTTATGGCTCTAAGCATCATCTTGGATACCCCTGTGAAAGGTTAGAGTGCCCGGCAAATCTAAGGTGACTTATGGTTGTTAATGGTAATGGTAACTCGTCATATTACACAGTTTTGAGGTGGAAAGGAAATTTTCAAACTGGCCACATGTCCCACGAAGACGATTCAATAAGTGGTAGGCCATCACTCATGAAAGATGAGAACCTACCATAGAGAATAAAGTGGAGGATTTGATCCGATTAGAGCGAAGAGCAGCCATCCGAATGATCCTGATTGGAACTGGTGTTAGTTATGCCAGTGTGGGAAAAATTATTCACGAAGAACTGCGCCTGTCAAAGATGTCTGCACGATGGGTTCCACCACTACTGACTCCTTTCCAGAAGCAAATAATGTTGTATCTTTTAGAGCAAGACGAGGAGGATTTATTCGGTCGCCTGGTAACAATGGATGAATCTTGCCCTGCAAGCCAACGCTCGGGTGCATTGCAGGGGTTGATTACCCACCCGGCATGAAAAATCAAAACAAAGTTTTTTTTTTAATTATTAAAACGAACATGAAAACTATTATTCGAATTATAGAGAGTCAATAATATTAAAAACAGTTTTGGAAATAATATTAAATAATATTGGATGACAAGAAAACAACGAAGGAGAAGTAATTGAAATTGGCACATTGTCCATATATAGTCCTATCAAGGAGAAAAAATATAACAAGCATTACGGTGTCCAAGAGTAAAATAATTCACTTTCTACGCAAGACGAGGTGCTAGTAAAATGAATACCGATGAAATAAGAGTTACTAATAAGATGCAATAATGAAGCCACCTGCATAGTTCTATCGCTTGAGGTCATATGGCATTTCACCTTCGAAGACGACTGTGGAGTTAGCTCTCGACATGAAGTTATACGGCAGCTTCATCGGATGGAATAAACGACAGTTATTTACTCTGGATTCTTTGTTTTATGTTTCCTAAAGTTAATTTTAATCCATCAAAGCAGACCTCTTTGAGTCACATTAAATTATCCCAAAGTGCTCCTTTTATTCTCACGTTCGCACTCCTGTTGCGTGTTTCTCGGAATCACCTCCCATCACAGACAATACGACAGCACTAGCCCTTCCAGTTGAGTGATTTTAATCATCGGCGATGTATGGACTACGTCTCAATTACTTTACTCGTTTGACGCTATAAGTTCATGGTTTTCCCTCGAGTCACTCCGCTGCGAAAAAGGAATATATGCGCAGTGACTCACGTCATCCCTTAACGTGCAAGGGATTCGAAAGAGTTTAGCTAGGAGTTACGGATTGTGTCATCTTGCCTTCGCCGCAAAATGTGTTCGCTCAAACTCATTCAATCTTTCTCGTTATCTCCTTCGTTGACTCCTTTGTCCTCTAACTCGGCTTAGTTGAGTTTCTCTCGCATAATCCCGACTTTGCCTCTTTAACCATTTCTCTTCGCCGCATTTCGTCGAAGGAAAAAAATACTGTTTTCGAGAGAAAAGAAAACGGTTTGCCCTGGGCGGGGTGGTGGGGAGTCTTTTCCAGATGCATCGAGACAGGGAAGAGATGGAAAATGTCGGGAGAGGACCCTTTACTCTCTCATCTTCACTCTCCAGAAGTCTTGGGGGTTGTTATGGAGTTAACATATATTAAAAGCTACTCGGAAGTGGGTTTGCGGAGTGGAGGAATTGGGAGGGTGGTGAGGATCGTTTTCATATCACAGTTCCCTTCTCACATTACGCTTTCCGCCTCGATTACTTACTCGGAAGGATTGACTCTTTGAGGTTTAACTCACTTTACCCCGCATCCGTGGCTTGCTTTCGCGCGAAATAGCTCATTTACTTTTTCATATCTCATGACGTAGGTCTTTTCTTTCGGGAGGGAAAGGAATGAGTTTTAGAGACGTTTCCCGAGCATCCTGCTCCCTCTTCCCCCCCCCCTCCCCCCTTGCCCCCCCACAGTTTGTTAGATTGCGGCAAATGTTTTATACATTTAAAATCGTGATAGCCATAAAATTCCGATTCGGGAAAACAGTTTTGCATGCAAATTTGAGGAAAGACTCAACTCAATTATAATTTTAAATCGGGACCTTATGGAATGATATGGATCGGGAGAATATTCCTGAGGTGGTGCAGTTATTTTTTTAAATTTCAGTTACGAATTTTTATCAGAGTGTCGTGGAATGACGTACCAATTAAATAATGAATGGAAATGTGTTGGCGCTGGATCGCGCACGCTCCAGTTGTAACTAGCAATGTTTTTAAGCGATGCATTCTGTAGTTACCTTAAGGTACTCATCCACAGATACTTATTATTACATTTCATTCAATTTTATTACATGGCCTCTAGAGTTCATGGTTCACAGCATGGTTGAAGTAACTTATGTCGCAGCTGCAATTATTTTCTGAATTGAATAATTTTAGTTTAATTTGAGCATGAAATAAACATAAAAGAGGACTTTTTCGAGGTATTTAATGACATAGGAATTACTTGGTAATTCACATTTATCGTGCTCAAGACCAAGAAGTGCGATGAATATTTTCTACGGTGGTAAATTTATTTATAACTTTTAATGTTTTAAGAAGGAAATTTCTGTCTCTAAATGTATTTTAACCTCAGTTTTTGTTTACCTTTCGTCAACTAGAAACTGCTAGTCTCCTAGTAGCTAACTTTATTGCACTAAATTGACTCATAAAACCATGCTTCATATGTAAATTAAGAACTATAAGGATACATAATTACTCAGCAGAAGTGAAAATTAATAATTTTTTTGTAAATTTAAGCCTTTTTTCAATAATTTATCAGATATTAAACCGCAGACTCTTATCCAGAAGCTCATTTTCATTCTCCTAACGCAATTTCCCGAGGAAAAAAATATTAACATGATGAATATGCAATTCGAACCGTTTAACATCTCATCCGTTTAAGGCGGCATTTTAATGAATTGATAACTCGGGTCCCTTGGCACTAATTAGGTTTATTTTCAAAAATTTTATTTATGGGTCGATATAAGTCTCTAAAAATGACTCTAACAACTTATGGCGTCGAGTCTACCCGCAAAAACCCCATAACAGCCAAATTAGTCCCAGGGCATTAGTTTCAAAAGAATGCGTCATTTATCAAAACCTTAATTGTTTTCGTACTCCTCTCAGCATTAGTCTCTCAAGAGCGCACGAAGCGGGGGGGGGAGGGGAGCGACAGCTTCAGAAGAGATGTGGGTGGGCGGACGGAGGGAGGGGAGATTCGGAAGAATAAATGAAACAAGTGAAACCCGCCGACCGCGGGGAGGATGGTTTTCTCCCCTCTCCGCCTTCGTCACTCCAGTCCCCGGCGTCTCCACCCTTCCGACTTCCCCGGCCGGCACGAAATTCGCGTACGAACTTCCCGTCGGCCAGCAGGCAATTGATGTCCCCGCTTTCACAGAGAGACCCCGCTCCCACGATTCCTCAGGGCGTTCGTTCCCTTAACCCCGCTCCCCTCCCGGTGGCCAGGTCACGTGGACGAGTTTCGCATGGGAGCCTGGGGAGCAGTCGAGGATATTAATAGAAGCTTCTTCGTCGGGGCGGAAATGGGGTTGGGGTAACTCCGAAAGGAGGAGGGGAGTGGGGTAGGAAGGAGATGAAATTGAGGCGAGCCTCAAACGGCCTTCTGTCCGCCCGGGTCCATTTTGCATCACCGCTCCATCTCGTACTGCGAGTAAGGTTCGATCCTTGAACGTATTCGACAATCCCTCGTTCTCTTTGCGAGATTCAAAAGAGTCGGGGTTTCGGAATTTGCTCCGGGATGCGGTTTTTTCGGCGCGGACATTAAAGGATGAAGGGCATTAAGGGAGGGAAGAGGGAAAAAGGATGGATGGAAATCGGGGAGGGAGCGGTGGTTTGGGGGAGGAAAATGCGGGGATGCCGCGTGGTTGGGGTGGGGATTTTTCTCCATCTCCGATCGCACGAGCAATTTGAAGGAAGTCTCGCGTCCATTTTCCACGGAAGGGTGTGGTATGCACCGTCGGGGGTGAATGAATGTGGGGGTACGGAAGGGAGAGGGCCAGGATATCCTTAGAGTGTTGTTTTTTCATATCACACAGAGGGGGAGGGGGTGTGTGCTTTCGAATTTTTGACTGGAGACGGGGGGGGGGAGGAAAAGGCATGATGGGTTTGGGGTTGATTTTAAAAAAGTCGTCCTTTACGTGTGCGGTCTCGGAAGGGAGGGTGGGGAATCGGAAAGGGGTCGCTCTGGCGGTGTGGAGGACGGCGGGGGTGGGTTTAAAAAAGGATGACGAGCGCCGTTCTATCACCTCCACCCTCCGCAATCTTCTCCCCTTTCCCCAACCCAGTTCACCTCGACGTACTTATATGCTTTCCGTGCCACGTTAGGCACCCTTAACCCCAGGCATCTCCCAGGGTACATATATGTACCTCGACCGCCTTCCCACGAGTCTTAACCCTGCGTACCCCCCCGCAACCCCGGCACATTGCTCACTAGCATCCGTTTCTCCCCTTCTCTCTGTCGCCTCTTCGCCCACAGCATCCCCACACCCTTTCCTTCAGCTCCCCCACGGCTTCGTGGATGATTTCTTAGTCATCCGGTTGCGGTCGTCCGGGCAGAATGCGTTGAACAATCCCGCGCGAGCTCCTTTCTTATCTCCGATTTATGGCCTCCGCGAGTAACGGACCTTCTCGCCCTTGATTTTTTTATGCGTGTTTTAGACGTCTTTTGTTCGTCTGCGGGGTCATTTTGAGGACGCGCTTATTGAGCGCGGTAAATCTCGTTTCACGGCGTGCCTCTTAAGTGCCATGCAGGGTTTTTTTCCCTGAATGCATTTTTCGGAGGCATGTCTTAATTTTAGTGCTATCAGGAACCATTTTCTTTATCTCCGTAAGCTCTTCTGGATCGGCTCCATGGATCCTTCGAGTTCGGTATATTCATCTAATGACTCAAAGCGTATCGTTAAATGTCATAACCATGACGGAGAAGCGTTCGACTGACGCACTATATGACGAAAAATATTTTAAATTACCCTTCTAAATGTTTTCCTTTGGGAGGTTTTGTAGTTTACTCTCAGACATTTATATTGACTTAATTCACATTAGCGTTAGCTGCATTAAAAATATAACGCATGGCTGAAACGAAAGTTATATTTTAGTTTTTCCTTTTCTTGAAGTGATATTGTACTTTGAAAATTATTTTTCGGAATATATTATCACAAAATTATCAAATAGTTCAATGGATAGTTTATAAAACTTCTCATGACGAAGTTTTATCGCCCAGTTTCGTGTTTCATCAATATCCTTACAAAAGCATGCTCTGGAAGGATCTCCTTGTAAATGTTCCCTCTCGTAAATAATAATTTTCGCGATGTATATTGAGGTGAGCAATAAGTACATTCGGGTAGACCGCACAGCTATATGGAGCGAAATCCTATACGGAATACGTCTCCCTTCCCTTGAACAATTGAATGGATCACAGTGCCTATGTACCTATCAGCCTCAAACTCCACTCTCTCCCGTTCCGCCCTCCTCAGTCGATCCTGAAGGGAGGAGAGAGTTTAATGTTCGCCATCTGACAATGAAAAGGTTCCCATATGGTAATAATGGAACGTGGGGGTTTGCCGAAGAGATTGGAAGGTTGATCTCTGAATTTATCTTTCCGATAAGAATTGGGAAACTCAATATAAAAGAGATGGGAGTGGGGGTTGATTTCCAGTGCACCGCCACGCTCCCCGGCGCACACAGACACACGCGCAACAAAACCTCCTTTTCAGTGGCGCAACTTTTCCTCCAAACGCCTCACCCACTCTCTCTCTCTCTCTCCATCCTCCTGTTCTCTCAAATTCTGTGCCTCCGAACCCACCCTCCCCGCTGCCTCCCCTCGCATCCGTCTCGGGGAAACAACCCCCGCCTCCAAACCCACACACATACGTCCCCCTTTTCCGTCCCCGTTCGCTCACAGTGAGGGGGCGCTCTGTCTCCCCCCCCTCTCGACCCCCTCCCCACCCTTCTATTCCGTCCCCATCCCCCTGCCTCATTAAAGCCACGCTCCAATCCACTCCTCTATGTTTTCGTCTCCCGTGGGGGTCCGCAGGAGGGGAGACTGAGGGCGCCAGGGGTGCCGACAATAGAGTCCCGATAAGGACAACGGCAAACACCCCGTTGTCAGGGGTGCACGTAAGGGTGGTGGGGTGGGTGGGGGGTGAGGGTGCGGTGGACGTTGGTGGGGGTGGGGATGTGAGAGGGGGCGGGGGTGGTTTCGGGGCGCGTGCGACGGCCGAGCCACGCGGCGACGGCCACCCCCTTTTGAAGGCCTTTGCCTCTTCTTCCTCATCGGTCCCCTTTTCCCACACTCAACCCCCCCCCCCTGCGACTTGGAACAAACTTATACAAACCTTCCTAGACGGAGCCGTGCGATTGCTTCTTATAGCAGTCCATGCGCCACCCTTTCTCACTCATGTCAGAGAAAGACCCAGATGAAGAGAGAGAAAAAATCATGGACAAAGACTCCTATGGTGTATCCAGGAAAGCTTTTACTCCTTATTGTTTGAAAGTTTCGTGCACCATCGAAAGAAATAAAGCGGGAACTAAGGAGGGAAAAAGGGTGCGATGTGAAAGGAAAAGGGTGATAGTATTGAACGGCCGTAAGACTTCGACTAATTGGCTAATTTATGAGTCTTGCACGCCTTTGAGCGATAAGTAAGTAGTCTTGGGGCGTTTCCGTTCCGTCGAGATTCCTTTGGACCAAATGACGTTTGGATTCGGTCGAAAATATTCCTCGCCTGTTTCTTGGTTGCGTTTGGACTATTTCTTCTTAGAAAATAATTTTCAAATGGATTATGGTTTTTACTTCTGATTTAGATATTTCGTTGAACTTTCTGGAAACCGAACTAAATGAGACTGTGAAAATTATAATTTTCCCTACAATTGATTTTGCGAAATTACTGACTATTTTGTGAGGAAGAAAGAGTTTCGTTTAGTGGAAATTGTCCTTGTGGAGGTAAGCACTGCTTCAGCTCGTTAGTTAAATTTAAGCTCATAATCCCCTGATTTCGATAAAAGACCATGTTGCATCGACTTAGATGACTTTTTCAACTCCTAGTAGCCTTTAAAATTTAGGCCATTCAAAAACTCTTTGTTGGTGATATAATAAACAGTGTCTCCTCACACAGAAACTCAATTTAAACTGCGTTTATTTTTCTTGCGATGTAAATTCATCGTTTATCATCCACGGATTGCCTAGGGCAGTTTATCTTTGCTGTGTTCTACGTCAATTATCCACACGTTTTATTTGCGAGAAGGACATACATTTAAAAAATTTCATATATATAGTCTACGGAGGACGGTATCGATTAATTACTCCTATTTAGATGATGCCTTGGGGAACGGACTTCTGATTTTAACGGAAGGTTCACGTGGTAATTGGTCAACCCCTCTGGAAGTATCCGCGTGGCTGCACGCGTACTACAATGATTAACTGTTTGAATGGTGTAAAAGACGTACGTCTATGAATTGTTCTTTGTTAGTTAAATGGTAATTCGACAATGAATATGACACTATCTGTTGGAGAAATACGCGTGAAGAAGTTTATAATTATCAACAAATCATATAATGCTACTCCAGAACTTTACACCTTTTGGAATTATTGTCATATGTACGAATTATACAGTTATATTGTTTATGAATTAATTGTTCACCTATTTCTACCAAATAAGTATTGCCGATGGAAGTGGTAAGAAGACAATGAAAATATCAGTAGAACCTGAAGTTATTCATTGCACTGGGGATATCGCTCTCATTTCCACCACCTTGGCATTTTTGGATCACTTGCAATATTTTCTTTTCGGAAAAGCCCATGTGCTGGATATAAAGCTAATCTTTTTAGTGGATAAAGACAGATAGCATTGAAGATTCAGTAGCGACGGGAATAGTCGAAAGTAAACATGGCAGAATTGACTGTGAAACCCCATTGATATCCCAGTGCTCTGTGGATTTTTGTGTTATTGATTCCGCTAGCCTGATATGCAAGTCAGTCTCTTGCGAAGATTTCCGGGAAAAGCAAACAACTCTCGATGAGCACAGTCCTGCCGTTTTAAGACCGCGCGTACGCCGGAGGGATAGTGTGAGGCATTATGGGGGGGATGCATGAATAGCCGTGGAAGATGGGAGAGGAAAGGGGATAAAATCCATGCTCTTTAGTTCGGCATTCCTAGCCTGCGATCCTTGCCTCTGTCTCAGTCTGGCGGCTGCCATGGCAACATACACAAGAGGCCTATTGTGTCCGGGCCCCTTCTCTTCCGGAGACCCTCCACTACCCCTCCATTCTCCCCGCCGCACGCACGCGTCGGGTCCGCTCATGCAGAGGTAAAGGGTTGGACCCAGATGATCCCAGCGCCGCCACGTGGCTGGACTCGGTCCAATTCATCCCCCTTCAACCCATACACCGGATATGAAATGCAACACTGCATTTTCACATAACACATCTCTTAAGCGCCAAATACAGTGCAGTTTCGTGTTTTCCGCAATGGCGTTTTTCGCTGCGAGGGAAGGAGAATTTCAGCGATAGGCGCCATTTGGTCGTTTGCTCCATCAAATTACTTTTGGAGAATATGAACAGTAGCAACAGTCTGAAAATAACTACGGATTGGTTATTATTAATAGTATTCAAATGGATAAGATAAGTTTTGGATGGACTAAGTATATACACCGGTGCATCAATAAATTTACTTACCAATGCTAAAAGAACACGACCTGACATCAGATTCTACAATAAATTATTCTTCAAACCCGCATATTTCTTTCCTCCCTTTATTCCGTCCAACATCCCCATCATCTTCCTACCCCTTCCTTGCTAGCATAACGCTCCCCCCTTCATCAAAGCGTAACATTCCATTATACATTATTATCCATTATTATCCTTTTTCCGGTGGATTTCTCAATCCTCTTTCTTCCTCCACCACACCTAGCACTTCCTCGTTTGTTTTTCATTTTGTCCATTTCACCTTTTCCAACTTTTCAACCTTCTCCAAGCCTCCAATCTACGTCTATTGCTATGCTTCAACGGCCAAATTCCAACGCCGTACACAACCAGTTTTTATGAACATTTTCTTAACATCCTTACCCAACGTCCTTGCCATCGATTTCCTCCTCCTTGTGAAAGCTTCTTTGCCTAGCGCATTTCTTCTTCTAATGTAGATTGATCATTTTGGTCCAAAACACTTCCGAAAAGTGTAAACTGTTCCACCTACTTTAGTTCATGAAGGTCTACTTTAATATCTGAATAATCTTTTCTCTTTCTCTAAAACACCATAATGTATGTTTTGTTAACATTTATTCTCATCCCATCCCATTGAACTTTTCAATACCCAGAGCAATGCTTTAACTCCATGGCTTACTGACAAATCAAAGCTTTATCAACCCCAAAACTAATTGATTTTATGAATTCTTCACCAATTTTCATTCCAAACTCGAGTTCTTTTCGTGCTACATTAACTATTTCCTCCACTTCTACTAAAAAGCACGGGTGGCTATGGATTCCGCCGTATCACCCCTCTTACTAACACTGTTCATCCCGTCTATTCATCCGCCCCTTGCACCTGATAAGATTTAGATATGTACTGATTGCGGATGAGTCTCATACCGCTCCAATCTACTTTTATTTTCTGCAATGTACTCACAAGTTACGCGTACACTTAGCCATTCTGATCCCTGTTTATCCCCTGATTAATCAACTGCTCTCCTCCCCGTCCTCTTATTGATGATCCTACCTGTAGGCACCACTTTAGCTGCGTGCAAAATCAAATTAATTGTTATATGTTCCTCAAGTAGAGCTACCTTCCCTTTTTTGAGTTGGCAAATGATATTGATTTGACGAAATCTTCCGGACAAATTCCTGTCTCACAAATACTGCGAATCATTCCATAGAAACTCATCCTCCCACGTTTTCCTAAATCTTTGAAATACGAGTCTTACATTCGCTAGAACGTCACCTATCTACCCGCACGGCTGTATTTAATTTCAATTTCTTCAATTCCCCTTCTATCTTACTATTAAGTATGCCAGAATCTGAGTTAATCTCTTCTACATCATGTTTTCCTTCTTTACCTAAGCTTGTCGGCCTTATATCTCAAACATCTTAATCATACACGTATAGTTCCTCCGTACATTCCTTCCATTTCTCCTGAATCTTGATTGGTTCATTAATAATTTTCATGACTAAACCAGGTTATATGGTTGAATTGATTAACGCCTTAACAAAGAATGGACATTTCCAAACTAAATAGCGATCTCGAGAAGGATTAGTCAGTGAGATCTACTCGCCCTGAGATGGTCTATCTAATTATTTTGCCTTAATCTTAATTTATTCGCGTTAATTTGAGTCGACTCCACCATTTCCTAATCGCAGAAAATGTGCGCTAACATTTTTTTCCATACATTTTCCAAGTTTTACCGTATTAAAGGTAGCTTTTATGTGTAAGATGAGCATGAATAGGTGAAAACTTTAGTTTCTAGTTTTCTGCGATACTATGAGTCTAGTTATATCGTCATGATTCTTGCTCTAGACCGAAAATGTAGTCGCTTAAAAAAATGTTAATTCAGCATTTGTGAACGAACGAAATGCCACTTTTCGAACATTGCTTTATTCTTTTCGCTTACGGCGACCTTTCAATTTATCGTCGAGATTTGAGTGAGGAGACGGGAAAGATTTTTGAAATGCTGATCCGTCACAAATTCGTATTTGGTGGATCAAACAATATGCCAGGCCATCGGCGTCACCCCCCTTGGTTAATATTTTTCAAAGCGTATTTCAGATATTTTTTCGCTTTTCGTCTCAATACGGCCTTCTAAATTCTGTCAACTTTTATCCCTTTTGCTTTTCCCGAGATCACACAGTATTAATATCTTTACCCTTTTAAAAAGGTTGGCCAGTTTTTATGTCGGAGAGGAATTCAGATAAAACCAGGTCGCTCTACTCTTTTCAAGTAAACAAACTACACAGCAACAAAACTCTATAGCGTGTGGTGTATATATATATATATATATATATATATATATATATATATATATATATATATATATATATACCTTTTTTGGTAATCTTCCGTTTAAGGTAGGTTTTCGATGGGCACAAGTTACAATATGGTACAGTAACAATTTCTTTACCTCTCTCTCAACAAAACAAGCATACACGGCTAATAAGCGTATCCAAGCCTACGATAAGCCCCCCTTCAATTCCTCTTACGTCCTTCCTTCATCCATTATCCAGCATCCCTATCCCACTTCTTCCCCTTCCTCGTTTGCCTATCATGCTACCCTCTATCACAGTCTTCAACATTGCATCTCCAATCGTCTTGCTGTGGATCCATCTTACATGTCTCCTTTCAGATATTATTAAAATTACGTAATCTACCGGTCAAGGTAGGTTTAGGATGGACACAACTACCAAATAAATCTTTTGTGACTCCTAACAAAACACAATCCAGCAACCTACTGAACATCAGGTCCCTCTTCATCTCTGTGTAATTCCTTCCTCACTTCATCCCGTCCAACATCCCTATCCTGTTTCTGCCCTTTTCTCGTTTGCCTAAAATTCTCCCCTCTATTACAGTCTTCAACATCCCACTACAGATCAATACGCCCTTCACCCATTTTTCCTTTTTTTCCACGAGTCTTTTCTTTATCTCCCTACTCAACGTTCCGGTCATAAACTCCCTCCTTGTGAAAGCCTCTTTGCCTAGCGCAATTCTTCTCCTTAAGTCCCTACTACTTTGACCGTGTCGGTCGAAAACACTTCCGAGATACGTACACTGTTCTACCTTCTCTATTTTTTCCCCTCCTATTTTAATGTTTAGCTTAGCCTTTTTCTTTCTGGAAAATCGCATAACCTTTGTTTTATTGATATTGATTTTCACCTCGTATCTATCAAACTGAATTTCCAATTTACTCAGCAATTCTTGCAGCCCCTTGGCTGACGGAAAAACTAGAGCTTGATAATCAGCAAACCTAACTAATATTACGAATTCCCTGCCGACTTTTATTCATACCTCCAGTTCTTCCCATGCCTCTTAAATCATTTCCTCCAATGTACGTTCAACAGCACCGGTGGTAGTGGACAACCCTGCCTTATACCTCTTCCTGTCACTGCCCATCCGGACACTCCGTTCTCCACTCGCACCTGAGCAGTCTGAGACATGTAAAGGTTGCGGATTAGCCTCCTGTCCCCAATCAATTCCTATTTTCTGCAATATACTCATTAGTTTTTCCCAATTCCCTCGATCAAACGCCTTTTCGAAATCTACGACACAGGCAAAAACGTCCTGATTGTATTCTATAATCCTCTCGATTATTGATCTCATGACTGCAATGGCATCACGCGTACCTCTTCCTTTCCTAAATCCAAACTGATCATCCCCTAAGTAATCATTTGCCCTACTCTCTATCTTATTGTTGATGCTCCTGAGAACAACTTAAGCTGCGTGGGAAATCAAACTTATTGTTCTGTAGTCCTTACATGATTTAGCCTTTATCATTTTCGGAAGAGGAACTAACACTGGTCTCACAGTCTTCCGGCCAATTTCCTTTCTCATATGTGCTACGAATCAGTCCATATAGTCTCTTCCTACTAAATTTTCCTACACCTTTCAGTGGTAATGTCTACCCCCACGACCTTATTTGATTTCATCTCCCTTTATGCCCTTTCTATCTCATCGTCGAGTATGCCTGGACCTAAATTGCACAGGCCAACAGTGGTTTTGGTGCCGGAGCTTTTCATGCTGATTTAAAGAACAATTGGGGTGCTGAATCCAATTATGACACTAGTTTTTTCCTATCAGCTATAGTTTTCAAGATATAAATATGTTGGTACTTACGTAAAAAACCTTCTACGTGATGATATGGGAATAATATATTAATAATAAAACCCACTAAATATAAAGGCTTGATTTATTTCTAGGGCTGTTAAATCACCCACAAACACAACAGAATTTTACTATACAATTGAACACAAATACTAAAATTTTTTACTGTAATAAAACAAATTGAAAAGAAAAAAATACATAAAAACATCACTCAACACATCGGAAGCTTCTTTTGCGCGATTTTCTTGAGTGCACTTTGTTCAAACAGTCTCGTTTTAAGCACCAGCAGTATTCTGCCATTATATGGTTATCCCATCTTCCTTGGTAGCGAGCTTCCATTGTTTTTATATCCTGGTGACATCTTTCACTTTGTTCTTCACTTGTGTCTCCTAAATTTTCAAGAAAATTGTCTAAGTCGCTGTGTAGGTAGTGAACTTTTGTGCTCATATTACATCCAAGTGATTTGAAGTTACTGAGCATAATGTTACCAGCTCAATATAATTTTCACTTTTGTGATTTCCTAGAAAATTTTTTATGACCTCAACAAATGGCATCCAACTAATTGTTTCAATCTCATTCATTGACTCGACAAAAGCAGGATCCTTTGTAAGTTGTCTGATTTGTGGCCCCTCAAAAATACCAGATTTAAGCTTTTCAATACTTATATGGGGCATCTTTAGTCTTAAGTAGCCGAAGCATGGTCCATCCTTGTCAAGAGCCTTTAAAAATTGCTTCATTAGGCCTAGTTTAATATGTGGAGGCGGTAAGATGATTTTCTCTCTTTCAACTAAAGATTCAGCAATGATGTTTTCTTTCCCAACAACCAAGTTTTCTCTCTTAGGCCACTCCTTCTTAATCCAGTGGTTTTGTCTGTCCCTGCTATCCCAGAGGCACAAGAAACAAGGATATTTTGTGTAGCCACTTTGCTGCCCAAGAAGAAAGTTCACCATTTTTAAATCTACACAAATCATCCAGCGATGTTCCTGGTATTTTATTTTCTGTAAGACCAATGCTATTGTATCGTATTCTTCTTTCATTTTAGTTGAATGAGCGATTGGTATTGCGCCAAACCTGTTACCATTGTGAAGAAGTACACATTTTAAACTACGCTTGGAGCCATCAATAAACAAACGCCAATCACTAGCATCATATTGTGATAGTAGTCCCATTTTTTCCAAAAGACCCTTAACGTCTAAACAAAATGTAAGATTGTCTTCTTGAGTAAAGTAGGGTAGCATATCCTTTTCCCTTGCGCGATAAAAACTTATTTTTGTACCGGGTTGCAGTAAATTCTTTTCATGCTGTCTTGATGCTAGTAGTTCGGATGCTTCCTTCGATAAGTTCAGTTCTCTAGCAAGATCGCTTAGTTCATCTTGATTAAATAGTTAGGGAATTGTTGATACCCCCTCGTAGTCACTGCCACTATCGTCAATAGAATGAGAAATGTTTTCAAATAACTCAAATTCTTCCTTAGATATATCTGGTAACGTCTGAAATATTGGGATCGGTATTTCTTCTGAATGGGGTACCGGGCGTCTAGCTGAAGGCAAATCTGGACATGTCCACTTGTGGCGATTTTTTCGATTAATTCCCGAAACATTTACTATGCAAAAATAACACTCGTCAATATGGTTCACAGGTTCTCTCCACACCATTGGCACACCACATTTTAGACTTTTCCTTTGTCCTGTTGTCCATTGCCGCAGATGTTCAGTACATGTTTTACACACAAAATGCGGTGCCCATGTTTTATCTTGGTCACCAAGCTTAACACCAAAATATCCCAAGTATGCACGTTTCACAAAGTCTGTAATATTTTTCCTATTTTTTTTACCATATATTCCCATGTATACTTATAGATTTATATCACTTTGAAAATTATTTTCCGGAATATATCAAATATTAAAACAACTAATCGTAAGATGTGCCATATCTAAAAAAGTAGAGCTGTTAAATAAAAACGGATTTCATATTTGGATTCAGCTCTACAAATATAGTTAAAATCAACACAAAGATTTCCGGCACCAAAAAACAGTTTTTTTTGTAGGCTTGTGTTATCTTTCTTTTCGTCGTTTTCCTATTCTATGTGCAACCTTGTTGTCCTAAGTTCTTAACAAACAGTGTTTCTATATATTCCTTCTATCTCTCTTAGATCGTTTCTGTTTCAACCATTATCTTAACCGTCTTATCTTTAACTGTTAGCACAGATCTTCACTTCTTACTTCCAATAGTGATTTATCCTTGCTATATAGCGACTATACCTTGATCTTGCTACATCATATGCTCTATAGTGTCCATAATTATATTCTCGGGAATGATAATTGAGGTGGTTTCCCGTTGCCTTCCTCAATAGTGTTTTCAACGAGACACCATCACTCAATGATCACCCCACTGGGGTCAGACGCCTTTGCAGCCGCCTCACTGAGGAATATACGCTGCGTGGACTACCTTTCGTCTGGTTCCTAACCTTCAACCTATCAGGCATGGGTGACCCTAGCAGGAGAAATTATCATTGCTCCCGTAAGCATAGCTCTTGAGGCCATAGGAACGCATAAGCACTTCCACCACGTCAAGGGGTAGTGCAGGGGTAGAGGGGTGGACTACTCACCGGACGGTCGGGGTTCGATTCCCGGGAAAGCCTATCTGGACAGCTGCAGCTCCACCCAAGCTATGTGATTTGTCGGGTACCAGATCATCCTGGGAAACCATAACCGGCACAGGGAAAGGAATTTGCCTTCCTACCCTGGTGTGTGAGTTTCACACGCCGTCGGGCTTAGTACTGGGTGAACTCTACCTACCAAACCGACGTTCGGGATGATTACTGTATTTATGGTTCAGTTTAATGTGGCATCATATAAATTTATGTAATTGAGTGAGGCTAAGGAATGCATATAAACAACGAGGACAATAAGTAGAGCACAGGGGCTTGAAGAAATCCACTTGAAAATTAAAGGCTAGCGATACTTGATATTGATGCACGGTATTTCGCACGATCATAGACAAGAGAAGAAAATAATGAATACCCCGTCTCAACAGAGGATAGCCACAAATTTTCGATTTGGTTTTCGGCCAAACATCCGTCAGCGAGGCTTAGCTAGGCGAATCTATTACCGGCTCGAGGAAATCCAAAAGCCTGGAATTTAATTAAATTTTGGAAAGTTACGCTGATGCCTTTATCAAGTACTTTTGAGTTAAAAAGGAAGAGCGAAGAAGCATGATTCTAAACATAGCATAATTTAGAGATTCCTCGGTAGAAAGCATGTTGGAAGTTAATAGTTTTCTCTCCACGCAGTTAAATTTATGATATTATGACTTAAATATTATGAATTTCTTATCATAATTGGTGGCAATATGTGTAACTTTAGGAAATTATTATTTAAATTATCGAAAATTTTAAAGGGAATTGGTTCGGGAAAAATATGGGAGATGAATAAATGACTTCACGTGGATATATACACCTAACATTTGAAAACTATGGTCAATTTCGTAAATGGTTATATTTAATAAGGTCAAACCCATGAATACTTTCGGTTTTTCCCAACTATTTAAGCACATTAAGAACAATAATTTTACCTTGAGTGACAATTCGGCTGTTCATATCTTTAAAATAACCAGGTGTTACGATATTTCAATAATTATTTTTTCCTATCACCATCTGGCGATGAATGTGGCAATATTTACGCAAAAAGTGTGGAGTCCGAATTGAGATAACTTTAGCAATGAAAAGCCTATTTTTCTCTGATCCTTGAATTCATTTTGAAAGTGTAGGCATGCATCCCCGATGAATCAATTGCCATGCATATACATAAGTAATATTGATATTCTGTCGGTTAAGGTGTACTTTAGAAGGAGACAAGCTCCAATGGTACAACGAAAATTAATTCCCTTGTTTCTTTTAAGAAAGCACAACCTGACATCCATCATTGCAATACGCAATTTAAATTCCAATTATTTCGTCCCTCCCTCATTTCGTCCAACATATCCATCCTATTCCTGCCCCTTCCTCGTTTCCCTAACATTATTCCCTCTTACTAGTTTTGAACATCCCATTCACGATCCAAATGCTCTACATCCAACTTTCATACACTTCAACATATATATATATTTTTTTATATGATATATATATATATATATATATATATATATATATATCCCTCCCATGGACTACGTTCTTTACGTGGTGGAAAGAGTACGTGTAGACGAGGTAAAATGTGCGTGTGGAGAAGACTAGGTGGACCGAAAGGAAAACAAATGAAGAGAGAAACTGAGGCATCGATACGAAATACATATTGTGAACAAATTCTGTTTGGCTAAATTTAAGAGAAAGTAAAAAAGGAGACAGGAATTATTACGATTTATCAAAGTACCTGCATAAAAACAGTTATTGAAAACCATTAAGTTTAAAAATGTAATTTAAAACTGAAATATCAATTATATGGGGTCCACTGTTGATATACAGGTATAATACAAACTGATATAATAATAAACCTGTATAATAATAAACTGATAATTTAAGTTTGATTTATTTTTGTTAGACCGTAAAACATTGAGATGAAATTATCCGTCCTAGCGAGTTAAAAGGTATTTCCTATCGTCAATAAAAGTGACTATGCTTTATAATAACTCAGTCCTACTTACATATATTTGAGTAAATTATTTTTTTATACAGTGACTTTATGGATGCAGTCAAAATTTTTTTTGCAAATACGACATTTAATTCGCTCACTAGGATCAGTTCCATCGTACATTGATGTAACGGGAATTCTTCCTGATAAGCTCAAAAAGTCTATTGAATTTTCCAAACGATATAGCTACGAGGGTCATCCGGAAAGTAGTACCCGTTCGTGCCGCATGAAGTGCTGACGACGCGAGTAGCCGCTGGACGAGGTCAGATAGCTTCAGTGGCTTGTCTGCCTTCTTTGAGCCAAGTTGCGTGACGCTAGCATTGCCTGTGTTGTTTCTGTGATTGTTTACAATGTTTAAAAAATTGAGAACGCCGCCAGTTGTGAAGTGAGGGCAGTGATTAAATTCCTCAATGCAAGAAACGTTCGCCCATGTGATATTCATCGCCAATTAAAGGAGGTGTATGGAGACAATGTAATGGACGAGTCGTCTGTTCGGCGGTGGTGTCGCAACTTCAACATGGGGAGGGGGAACACACACGACGATGAGCGTTCGGGGAGACCGTCTGTCATTACAGACCAACTGGTGAGCTCAGTTGACGAATTCGTGAGGAACGATCGGCGCGTCACAATTGATGACATCTGTGAGCATTTTCCCAATGTTTCTCGAACAATTGTTCATGAAATTGTTAAACCCCATCTGCATTATGCAAAAATTTGTGCAAGATGGGTCCCTCGCATGCTTACAGATGAGCACAAAACCAAGCGTATGGCTGCAGCACTGACGTTTTTGGGACGTTATTCTGATGAAGGAGACTCTTTCTTGACTCGCATAATTACTGGGGACGAAACATGGGTTTGTTATGCATCACCTGAGAGTAAACGACAGTCAATGGAGTGGCATCATGCTCATTCACCAAACAAACCAAAAAAATTCAAGACAGTTCTGTCCACCAGGAAACTCATGGCAACCATTTTCTGGGATCGACGAGGTGTATTGCTTATTGATTTTATGGCCCGTGGAGACACTATTAATGCCAATGCGTATTGTGAAACATTAAAGAAATTACGGCGGGCAATACAAAATCGGCGGCGAGGTCTATTGTCTACTGGTGTCATTCTCGTTCATGACAATGCCAGGCCTCATGCAGCTGGGATAACACAAAAACTTTTGCAGCAATTCAAATGGGAAACTTTCGACCATCCACCGTATAGCCCGGACTTGGCCCCTTCAGATTTTCATCTCTTTACAAAGCTTAAAGACTTTTTGGCAGGAAAAAGATTTGACAGCGATGAAGAACTTAAAGAAGGAGTGACCCTGTATCTCAATGAGCTGGCGGCGAAGGACTATGCAGCAGGAATAAAGAAACTTGTCACACGTTATGACAAATGCCTTAATTTGCTTGGAGATTATATTGAGAAGTAGTTTAAAGTATCCTCTTTCAAATAAAATTTTTTATGTTTGTTAATATTTACTTTTGTGTCTTTATTTCACGAACGGGTACTACTTTCCGGATGACCGTCGTATTAGCGACAGGAGAAAATCTTATGTCGACTATTACATTTAGACAATTTGATGAACGGTGCATGTCGAAGTTAAAGAGACGGAAAATCCTAATATTCACCCAGATGAATACAAAACATAACCAAGTGTAATCGACAGTAAAGACATTATTTTTCTGTAAAACTGAAGTAATTGTATAAAGTAATCCAATCAAGAATGATGTACTTAAGGAAGAATGAGTTCTGTTAATAACACAGAATATAAGTCTCGCTATTAGAAAACATGTCTGTAAAGCATGCATAATATGTTTCCCGCTTCGCTGAGGTGTGGATTTGAAATACGGACAAAGGTAGCATTGGAGGAAAGAAGATTAATGATAACGGAAATGCGGCCACCGTCGAAGGAAAGATGATGAGGATCAAATGGATGACAGATCGATTATTAATCAAACAACTTCTGCGTGAGGCAAATGAAAAAAAAGGTCCACAGAAAACACTGAAAAGTCGAAAATGTGAACTAATCGGACATTATTGATATAGGTTTTCTTGGTGATGAATATTTCGGTTGGCAACGTGAACGGGAAAAACTATGGAGGAAGGTGCCGGGAGCGATGCACGGACCGCTTAATGTAAAACAAGTAAACAAAGAAATATTAACTATGAGAGAAAGCAGATTCAATGACTTGATTGGAGAAATCCATGTAATCATCCCTAATAGTGATTACTATTGATGTTTAATGCTGATGATAAGGCTACTAGGTAT
Organism: Hetaerina titia; assembly: GCA_037158775.1. Lineage (NCBI taxonomy): Eukaryota > Metazoa > Arthropoda > Insecta > Odonata > Calopterygidae > Hetaerina > Hetaerina titia. The sequence continues at coordinate 38,146,963 of CM073773.1, read as the reverse complement.
TGTAAAAACTATCTCTCGCCTCACATCTATAATATTAAATGCAATGTTATCATATTATGATAGACATGTGTATCATTAATTTTTGCTGTCAAGCTCTTTTGCTGGGTTCACTTGGATTACAGACAGCTTCTCAGTTTAGATTCGAGTTTCCTTATTTGGAATTCCTGTAGCCACTTGCATCTCCATGCTACAGGCGAAATGACCGAACTCATTACCCTACAGTAAGTTTTTCATTAAGTATTGAGATTTCCTATCATGTACATAACCCAAATATTAAAAAAATGTGTACAGTGGCGCACTTATTGTTGTAAACTTTCATGCAGCAGGTAATTAATTCCTAACAAGGATAAAGAATGTAATTATTATAGACAAAAAACGTCTACTATACAAATAATATCTGCATCAGGGATTGTGAATGCGCATTGCACATCCATTCCTCACAGTTTTCGGTTTATTCATTCGCGTGAAATACGTTTAGTGAAATGTTTTTGCATTAAGTGGGAAGGAGCAAGAGGATTGCATGTTGTGAGTGTATGTTGTCAAATTTTATCTCAATCGTGTATGCAAAAATCATGAAAACATATAAAAAAAGAAAATAAAAGGAGACCTATCAGCCTTTATCGAACCCGTGGAGAGAGGGTGCATAGAGCCTAGATGCTTCAAGCCAAAGTGGATTAAGTATGAATGGGCAAATAATAGCTCAGAATTTCCGCTGGGATTTGAGAGTGGGATGACTCCGTGTTCTTTTTTTTTTGTGCACAAGAGTTGTTCGAACCCTCGGCTGAATATTTTACCTTATCGGGACCCGTAACGTCATCGCCGTTTTTATTTGACCAAAATTTTCGGGCGCATTAAAAAGTCCCGAAAGGAGTACTATTCCGACCGAACGGTATCATTGAAGCTCTCTCTCTCTCCGTTGTGAAAACGGCGGAGCGTCGACGACGGGGTTACATGGAAAACAAACACTTAACGAATGGAAGGGAGTCGACGCGCTAAATATTTGACCATTCTTCTCTCCACACCGCGGCGGCGCCCCCTCGGAAATGAAGCGGGAGTGAGGTGGAGGGCAGGGTCCCCCGTGTGAGCATTGCCCCGTGCAAAAATTTCCGATGAAAAGAAATGGGTGAGGAGTTCGGGAGGAGGAGGGAGGGGAGGGGGAGGAGTCTCTTTTCAAATTTTCCGATGCATGCGGCATGTGCACACATTAACCGCGCGATGATCATCGTGGAGACCCCTGCAACGGAATTTCCACCGCTTGGGCAAACTCAACTTCACGCCTGCCGCTCCGTTCTCTCTCCCCATCTCTCCGTCCTCCAATCGCGCGCCGGCGGCGGCGGCCGAACCGAATACAAAGAGGGGAAGAGGAAGAGTGAGAGGGCTCGAAGAGGCGTGTTTGCGTGGTTTTTCAACGAGAGGGCGGTAGGTGCGATATCGCTTGCGACTGCGCCCATTTCGGCGTCCCGACCCGCCGGCGACGGACCGCGGTGACATGGGGGTCGAACGATATTACTTCTCCTCTCCCCAACCATGCGACGCGCTCCGGAGTAGGTCATCCGGTTCACGGAACGTGTAGAGTAATATTAAAATATTGTGACTGGGGCTGTTGCCGGAAATATTTGCGAGGGTGGGCGGCTAGACGGGTTCGTTCAGGTGTCGTACGCCTTTTGCAAGTGACAAGTGTGCGGAAAAACCTGTAAATTGTATTGAGGTTAATTATTTCGTAGTCTTGTGCATTCATTGATCGTAACAAAAGGCACAGTCTGCCAACAAATTTCACATTTAATTAAATTGAATCGGAATAACACGTTAATACTATTAGTTGACGTTTGATAAGGGTTATGGATGGAATTGTTCATTGTCGGTTAACTTAAGTTAAATTCATCTTAACTTAGACCAATTTCTGTAAAAAAATGAAACTCTCTGTTTTTTCCGATAAATTAGCCTTAAAATTACCCTTTTGAGAGGTAAATGTTTTTAGTCAATTTAATAGTTGTTATCTATAGGGTATAATTCAATGCGAGGTAGCGTTATGCACAAGGAAAAGCATCCGTAAATTTATGTGTTTAAGGCTAAGTACTTTTGGAAAATTTGCTCAAATAAAAAAGGCAGTGACGGAGATATTAATGCTATATGTGTATGATCCAGATTAGGTAAAAATTTGCGTGCCTTATCACCTTGCGTTTTTTGTTATAACATAAAGATTTTGTCATAAAATATTAGTTTTTCGCAATGTTGAAGAGTTTTTCAGTGGAAAGAGAGTTTAATTATTCTATTGAATGCCAATCTGGAAGGGTGATAAAGTTTGTTGGACTTGTAATTTTTTTAGCATTTCAATAGCGGAAGGGCTTAATAGATATTCGAGGGCTCTGTGGAAGCAACTATTTACTATCCATACTGTGACGCCATATTGAAGGCCATTTGCGTTACCCAAAGGGGAAGAGATGTACAAAGATACGTTGTAAGAGAATGAAATGGAAAAATGCTAAGAAATTATTATATGAGTATGAGGATGCAGCGGAGACTGGTTAGGAAGACTGTTGTACGGATGACAATCGTTGAGTTTCGCAGTTATAACCTGCGGAAACCTACAAGAAAATGATGTATTCTAGAGTTCTTCGTTATTTTATTTCATACCTTTTACCTAATACTTATTTTTGAGGGCTAAAACATTAAATAATTGTGTCTACACATGTACTAAATACATTGAATCAGTGAAGAATTTGTCTAGGTCACTAAAAGACTTGGACACAACATTTTGACGTAATACAAAAGATAAACCAAAAACATATTTTTAAGACTGCCTTTCCTTGTATTCTGTATTAAGCTATAGGTTTTGGCTCGAGTCCTTGAAGTATCCATTTCCATATTACCTATCTATTTTCCATTTGGCATAAGTGGCAATTAGCTCATTCAGGCAGTTTCATTCAGTTGGAATATTGGTAAAAGTAGCTCTCAAAGTATCGTAGAATGTAGTTTTTTGCGCATTCAGATGTTTTCATATTTCGTTTCTTGGCTTCATTATATTGTAGATAACCGTAAACACCAGTATCTAAGCTTCATAAACGTTTCAATTTTAGGCAGATGTGACAATAAGTTTCTCAAACCAACCCTCTTGATTGTCGTCCCGTTAAACTTGCAAGGAATATTAAAATGTGTTCATGAGTTTAAAAAACATTTTTAAGTGTCATGTCACATATGTCTGTTTCTGAACAGCTCATGCTGTTCCAAGAAACTGAGGCAAATGCCGCCACAGTAACTTTTAACAGAGTCATCCATAATAATGCATAAAATGCAACAATTTCAGAGTGTAAAAATAATTCGCCTTGACCGGGATTCGAACCCGGATATAGAGAGATCTGGGTTCGAATACCGGTCAAGGCGAATGCTTTCTACTCTCTGAGGTTGTTATATCAAAACCTCATATTTTATTTCTGGAATGCTGCCGATGCTCCGAAAGCGGTGTGATAGACCATCTATACTGATTCCACAGTAGCCAACCCTAAGGCTGGTTTTGACAGAATGCAGCAATGATGTAATGAAAACGTTATGAAGAGAGTGTTGTAGCTTAAGAATATTTTGGTGTAATTGAAAAGAAATAATATTAAGGGTGAATTCCTCAAAAGCGATATTAAAAGTTAAAGGAAGATCACCACGAAGAGCACTTACCACGTAATTACGTGTAGAACTTGAAAATGAAGGTAACATTCACAGCACCTTGATTTTTATGGAGTATCGTAATTGAAAGTTACTTCCCTCAATTTTACATGAGTATCAAGAGTTTCATATTCACTGTTGGGTTCATTTTTTCATCCGAAACGCTCAGCTAAGAGTAGTGAATAAATAATTATGTTCTTCGATTTACTTTCAATTCACTTATTTAATGGCCTTGAAAAAGGTCTTTTCGCAACCCAAGGTATTGACGAGGGCTTCGCTGGGTTCCTTTTCCGTGAGTTATTTACAGTGGCTTCGTGCGTTGCTATGGTCTTTTGCGTCGCCGGTGTTCTTTTCTATCGGGAAGTCATTTCGTTGCCCGGGGCGATTCTTTCTGGTGCGCTCACCACGGCGTCTTCCGGCCGATCCCGTTCCCTCTCCCTTCTCCACTTCGACTCCGAGGGACTCGGAAATTGGGCCCACCCAGCGCGGATCTGCGGCCCCTCCCTCGATCCACCACCCACCATGTCAACCCCTTTCCGCTACATCTCCAGCCTCCCGACGAAACCCCTCTCCCTGTCCCATCGGGTCGTCGTCCGCTTCCTACACAACTTCCTGTTCAGATGCGCGCCCACGCCGCTCCCTTGTTTTCCCTTCACGAGCACAGCTTCCCCACTTCCTTCGCTCCCCTCCTCGCATCCTCCGCCATCCCTCCTCAACCCTCTTCCTCCCGTTCGCCCGAAAGGGTCGAGCCCTTTACCACCGGAGAGAGAGAGAGAAAGAGACAGAAGCCCTTGGGAGGGAAGCGCCGCGAGAAAAGAGAAAGGGATGGGATGGGGTGGGGGTTAAATATATAAAGGATTACGACAGCGGTCGTTGTGAGTGGTGGAAGTTGTCCGCCTGGTAGGCTACAAGGCCCTCAGGTTCCCTTAATTCGCTCCCTTCCTCCGCCAAGGATTCTCCATTTTTTTCCGTCCCACCAATTACCTCACTCCACCGATGAAAAAAAGAAGGAGGGGGAGAAGGAAGGAGAAGAATGGTGGGGATCGTTCAGTTTTCGCCGGGGGGTGGGGGGAAGGTTAGGACGAGGACCGGCAAGAGAGAAACAAGGGGAGGCGAGGGTTAAAGCGGACCCCGATCCGGTATCAACACGCACTTTCCATTCAAAACCGCCACCGTCTCCAATACTTCACTCCCACTCTCACTACGTCAGCCTCCCGATTCATCGGTATCTCTCCCCCCTCGCCCTCCACCGAACCACTCCACCACTCAAGATCGGGAGAAATTGGAGGGGCTTAATGGAGTCCTGGAGTGCTACAGGATCAAAGGTCCAGACTCTGTGTTCGTGCTATCTTGTATGTGTGTGTGGTGCACGGTATGGGGCCTTGAGAGCCGGCAGCTTCGGGAGTGCGTACGCAGGGGGGGGGATCGTTGGGTGGGTGTGTGCGTGGGGGAGAGGGTGAGTGCGGAATGGTGGGAGTAATAAGGGGCGGGTGGTTCGGGGGCGAAATTGGGTAGGGTGGCCGGGGTCAATTAAAACCGGCCGAGTGTAGAAGGGCCACTTGCACGCCGGACGACCGTTGGGATACTTCCTCCTCCACGGACCTCTCTCTTCCTGAGACGCGCCCCTAACCACTCCCAACCACCTCTGTCCGACCCCCTCCGTATCAACCCCATCTTTCATGTTCCCAGATGAGGGTCCTCTCTCCCTCCCTTCTCCTCTCTCAGTCCTCCTTGAACAGCCTCCAACCCGCTTCTCTCCCCACCACATGACCGAACCGGACCCTTCGCCGATTTCATTCCCGCATGAAGTGGCCCAGGACTGTCTTTTGGTTGGGGAGAGGGGGGGCTGCGAGTGGTTGTCCAGGACCCTCAGTTACCTCCCTCGCCCTCACTGCCGCGGACCTTACCCCAATCCACACTCGGGTCGACCCTTTTTCTTCAGAAAGCAATATATCACGAAGTACGATCGGCGTTGCTGGTGACGCCTTTGTCGAGCTAACTGCTATGGCTACTTAATTTCGTTAAACCTATTAATATACTAAGTCTAGTCGATTATGCAGTGATCCCAACATTTGATAGCACGATAAACCTATATCGTTTTAGGAGACAGCAATGTCTTTTATTCAAATTAATCTGCGTTTTCAAAGTCTGTCGAATTTTCGTCATTCTGACGACTCGTCCTAACGCCTATTTATCTTCTACATAACGCGAAAACTTCCTCTTATTTTTCTCATTTTGTTTTATTTTCCCGGCAATGTCTTTTTTTATTTACAAAATGGACGTCAACAGACAGAACAATGTTTACCGGTAAAAAAAATGAAGTAAACATTAGGCTGGCTTTGGGGCAAAGTTGACTATGGTTTTAAATGTGACCTTCTCAAGTTCCTCGAGTCCTTCTTTGCATTTTCTCCACACCACCCCTTCGATCTCCTCTGGCTCCACTTGCACCTCATTTTGGCCCTTCGCCGCATCAACGCACTGAGCTTCGAACCCTCCTCGGGGTCCTCCGTCACCGCTAAACCGGCTGCTAATTCCCCGCCTAAGTCCCCGGCCTCCGTCCATGCATTTAAGTCCCCGCTCCCGTCCCCGCTGCACGATCTGCTCTCGCTTCGCTCCTTGCCTCGGGTCATCCCGCCCGCAATGCGCCTCGAGTGGATGTACTTGCTTGCTCGGACGCCCCCCACGTGCCAAATGCCTCCTCGGACCGTGGCACGTCGCACGTTTTGAGGCAATATCTCGATACTCTTGTTGCGCGTGCATGAATGTCACTTGTTTTTTTCAAACAGTAGTATACCATATGGACTTTCGGTGGGGCAAGAGATTTTAATTATAAGCACTCAAACTCTTTTAAGTCCAGCGTAAAATGGCATTCATAAATTGCACAACTGCGACGTTAAAATATCCCAATTTTTGCTTCGATATTTTTATGTCTCTTCATTCTACGTCCACTTTGACTATTTGTTTCCCTCCCTCTACTTTGCTGACCCACTTTCAATGTTTCTATGCCACTTTGTGTGCCTTGCATCCACTTTCCCAGTCTTATTCAAATTGCTCATAACTGTACCCTCATTCTTCCACTACGATGGATAGCATATCTTTGTTCGTTTTCCTTTTCGTCCGCTTTATTTTTTCCGATATTCTCCACAACCACTTCTCACTATCCTCTAATTTAACGATGGCATCAGCGTCTAATTTCTGTTGCTATAAGTGACTATGGTGCAAAATAGTTTTCACTTAATTCCTTTATAACAAATTAAGTTCAATTTAAGTAATCCTCTTCTCTCTAAGTCTCTTGGCCTAATTGAATTCTTTTGATCCTTTCAATGTTATTATTTATTTTTTTCATTTTCGTCTAAGAGTAGCTAAATAAGTGTTCTACCTGCTCATAGTTTATGCCCTCCAAGCGTTTGACGTATCCTTCCTATTTCATAATTATATTTTTTTAGCAAACGCATTTGATAAACGACCGTATGGTTTTATTTTCTGCGAAGAATTGCTTGTTCTCTTTTCTCGCCAACATTTTCGGGAACGCCCTTACTCTTGAGTATCTTGAAGCGCCTGTCTTACTAATTTCTAAAACGACGTGTGACTCCCTCAACTGAATTGAATCAGATAGTTACGTCAGGGGCAAGATTAATCGTTTTTCAAATACCATTGGAAATATTCCACTTTATTCATGGAAAATTTGAATGGATCTCAATTCACTATGAAAGGCCCTGCATGGAAATTTAAATGTTGATCAGCTGATGAGGTTTATCGTGTTGCAGCCGAAGAAGAAGTAAAGCTGGATTGATGGAAAATCTTGAATATTATCGGAACTTATGCCCAAAGAGTTATTGACTATATATTAAATATTGATGTAAATAAAATTAATTTCGATTGAACTTTAAATTCATAGTTTTACAACTGCCTCAACTTTCTCTATCCGATAAAATAAAAAAAATTGAATGTCAATTTTGAAAACGGAAGATTTTTAAGAGGAGGATAAAGTCGATATTTTCAGCTGTATTTCGGCACCGAGTAAGGGCACAGCAGATGATGCCGCCTTCGTGAGGGAATGAATAACCTCATCTTACTGTCCTGAATGATTTACCGATCATTCTCAACGATACTTGGATTCACCGTTTGCAAGAGTCCTTGAAAATGCAATTTAGGATTCCAAATTATGTTCATTTGCCATTGAAAAAAGAGACAGAGCAACCAATGGCTGTGGGCCTGCTTCGTATACATGGCATACGTCCTATCCTGTGGCTATGCAACCCACGAAACCCCCCCTTGACTCCGTCCCCGGGCGGCAATCTCGCTGGAATTTTAAGTCGCCTCGCAGCCGAGTGCAGGGATAAGAGGGGGGAGGAGGGGGGTGCCTGCCCTTTGTCCCACATCCGGTACTATCTTCCCAAAGGGTTAAATCCTCGCCGCCCTTTTGAAGAGGAGCCGATCGCCCGTGCATCGCCGGCGACTACCGAGGGGAACTGGTTCCGCCGACGGACAGGTGATCCCCAATGCCGTGAATCACGAGCATTTGTATTCGGGTGACGTAAAATGTCCACGTCTTTTTTTTCCGCAGTGGAACGGAAGTGGTTGTGGAGTAAATTTTGTATTATTTTGGTCGAATCGAATGGTTTTGAATCGTAATTTTATGGTGCGGGAAGGGAGTATGGTATGTACAGGGTAAGGTACGGATGGCAACAAGAGCGCGCGTTGTTTTTTTTTATCTAAAAGTCAAAAATGCGATCGGTTGAATTGCGATATTTTCCGATGCTAGTCTCATATTTTCGTCCCAAATATTTAAAATGCAGGGACTGCGACAGCGTTGCAACAAAAATATATACGTTCTTTTTACATTTCCGTGCAGTCTGGGCTTTTATATGCAAATATCAATGCGGAGTTTTTTTATTTGTGTTTCGTCCCGCGAACCGATTTTAGCAGGGCATGTGCTTCCTTTGTCGCCCTTCAAAAATTGAATAGAGGTTTTAGTTGGTGATTTTTTTCTAAATGGAGCGAAGTAACGAAATGGATTCTTCATGCAGATTGCGTTCGGTGGCGGCTATTATGAATCTCTTTATAACGAGTGAGGCTTTGGGGTTTAGATTTATTTGGAACTCTTAACAGGTTTTTCGGCGCATGAAGTTGGTTTTAATCGGTACGGTGTATTGCTCTAGTCTATTGCAAATATAATCATTTCATTGAGCTAAAGCAATCAAATTCAGCTTAATTTAACAAAAACAAGGAATGCTGGTTTAAAAATCCACTTTATTCAAAGTCACGTTGACTCGACGTTGTGGTATGTTCGATAGATTCAGCACTGTCGCATAACACTGATTACATTGAATAGATCTGGCATAGAACATTAAAAAAACTCACTCAGGTTGAGAAAATGAGCGAATCTCGTATAAAATTATCGCAGCCCTTTGGATAATCTCATTTTCTGCTGTAATATTTTTTGGAGTACCAGTGAATCAATTGGTTAAATCATTCTTGCTCGTAAATTTTATTGTGCGTTTTCTAGGAAAATAATATTGCTATGAATGGAGGGATAAGTAAATTAAAATGTCATGTTTTATCTAATTAATTGCTCACTCAAAATACATATCATCATCATTTCATGGATATCTTCATTTGAGTGATAATCAGAAAGTGAAGACAACAAATTGAACACCACAAGTGATATGAAATTGTTCAAAATAACCTTTGAATTATTTTTTATTCATCATCATGACTTAAAAAGTTATTTATTCGCCAAAATACAAATAGAAGACTTTGAGAAATGTGTTCATAAAATTTCAGAAGAGGAGTTATTCCGTCATTCATAAGTACAGTTTATGAACATTTTTACTCTCTGAAGAAAGATCGAAAATAAAAGGCCTTTTTTTTTGACTCAGTGGCCAAGTCCTAGTCGGCCTCTTCCGGGACCCAACTTTTGGTCTTCATTTTTCCTTTGAATTTATATTTTATATCCGCTCTTGGTAGTATACATTCTAACATAATTAAAATGTTCAGACTGTCGTCTGTTATATTATTCATTCTTATAATATTATTATCTCAATGAATACATTTTTAATTCTTCTGGGTTATCTTTATTTCACTTTTTGGCTCTGATGGCAATCCCTAGAGCATATCATAGAAACATTTCGCTCATAATACACGTACGGGTTACATTTTTATCCACGTAAAGCTTCGGTTACACTCGTACATACTTAAAGAACTCACATCGGAAAGTTTTTGATAAAAGATTGACTTTAATTAGTATCCCATTTTAATAATATTTAATTTGGATTTTTTATAATTAATCCCCACCGATATGACGGTATAGCAAAGCCTTCCGTAGATGGTGGTAATGCTTGCATTCTTGTTTGGGATTTCATCCGCGTAGAATGTTCTCTTCACAACGGTTTAGCTTGATTTCCAGTCAGTTTATTCTGGTGAAGCACGACTATTTTTTGTAGACATTGAGGATTTAATCATTTAAATCTATTTGAGGCACCATGGTTGGCTGATACTAAATTGATTTAGGGAAACATTTCATCAGAATTATCGAGGAGTAGTGCAAGTTTTAGAGGATTGAGTCAAAAGTTTACGTTTACTTTCCAGTGTTCTAATTTGGAATCAGTAATTAAACTCTGCAAAATGAAATTTGGAATGAAGTTATTAGTTACTGTTTTCCGAATGATGATACTTTTTAATCATCTTCAAAATTGTGAAAATATGTTCTACTATCGGTTATGTCTGTTGAATATCTTCAATTTTCACTTACCTGTAGAAAATCCGCCCAATCATCGGTATGAAGAATTTCTTCTGATAATTTATAGATTTCACTCACACATGAGCATGTATTCTGGAAAGACTGAGAGCAATCGTTAACAGCAAAGCATAGGGCGTATACTAAAAAAATAGTTATACCATTAACTAAAGAATTAACCACAATCCCACTAGAAAATGAGTAAAGATTGAATCTTCCTGTGAACTCATCATTGATAATGTTCTTTTTTTCCTTCCGAATTCCATGATGCATCATTCTTTCATTAGAATGTCATCGCGAAACGCTAGAAAAAATGATTTTACTTAACTTGATTCACCTTTAAATGGAAACTTTTTCCATTGCGTAAAAATGTTAAACTCCTCGGAAACACTCATTAATGATCGTTTTGAATTCTAGCAAATAATGTGCATAGAAAGTCTTCATAAAAACGGAAGGCTCAGAAGATTTGAAAGATCACGAAGAGAAATCAACCTTTGGATAATATTGCTGAATATGTTTAACTTAATTCGAAAATTAGAGGGATGTGAAGTCATTAGTTTTCATAATGATAGTTTCCCACTATGGGAAATCTTAGTGCACAATATCTCATGAAATTTGGTTCTGCTTACTGAATCTATTTTCCGTTCTTTCATCAGCATCTCCCCACGAAACTCAGAGTATGGAGACATATAGTATACTATATGTATACGTAGATGTCGTGTACTCGACTAAGTTTCAAAGCATAGTTTGAAATGGATCCAGAAAGCAGAAAATGGGGAAGAATGGAAGACATGATCGCGGTTCCTAGTTCTAAGGGGAACAGTCACCCAAAAAACCCATCCCGTTGCTTCCAGAGTCCCGTGCGAATCGAGGAAATTATTTCACCATCTCCCCTCTCGTACCCTTAAGGCTGCAACCCACAAAATCCGGGATTAATATTTCGTTCTCCTTTCCTCTTCCTCTTGGTTTACAACCGTTCAGAAATTAGGAATAGGGTGGGCGAAAGAATGGAAGTTCAAATCCATTTCATCCGATCACTCAAAACATCACTCTTGTTTATTTTAATAAATAAATATTTGTACGAAAATCCTCGCAAAGAAGACCACACAGACATGGAGGTGGTGCATATCTTGAAGGGAAATTGAGATATAACAATGAATCTTTGGGGGATCTTTCGGGAGACTGTCTCTTCGTCGACAAAAGAATTATGAAGGTAATCATATAATTGATAAAGATAAAACAATAAGGGTAACATAAATATTAAATTAATTGATATGTTTTATTTTATTATTTTAACGATACTTTCATCATCCCTTGACTCGTAAATTAAATTGTTTGGCGACCAAGCTTTTCACAGGAATTATGAATTCTGAGGTTTCTGCCGAAAATTGAGTGCTCCATCATCGAAGCACGTTAGGGAGAGCAATTTAAATTAGTCGAGATTGATCCCTTACCTGTATCTCACGGTCGTAGAACGTGTTAACAAGGGCTTCGTCTTTTTTTTTAACTTCACCATTACCTTATCCGGCCCTAATATTCGGTGTCCAATGTTGACGTACGTAGTTATAAGTATTTTTGTAAACTTACTGTTGGATTTTTTTAACCACAAATGGACGGATTGAGGTTTACCAGAAAGTATCAAAAGAGTGAGTTTACTATTAATATTATCCAAAGGTTTCACCTTCTGAGTATTTTGCATGCGTACTATCTTCCCCCTGCGGGTTTTTTTCGTAGTCTAATCGCATGACTGTTTCGTTATTCTTTTTGTCCTCCAAATCCGGCTTCATTCACTCTGTTCTTTGCACGATAATGTGTTTTGTAACTTAGGTTTAATAGAATTTGGAGACAGGTTTTCAAATGTTCGTGTCACAGACGTATATAGAAAATATTCATTTAATCACTCTTGGGACTTCTTGAATATTTTAGTTTTCGGATTAGTATTATGCTGGTTGCATGAGTCTTATATTATCCAAATTATCTACGGTCGTGTAACTCTTGGCGTAAAAGTGCTTGTATGAAAGATAAAACGTATCTTATTTTGTTATCACACTAGCCCTAAGTTACTTTTTGTTACATATTCATGTCGCATAATACTACGCTAATCTTAAGGGATATGCGTCTGAGTGGGTCTATTTATTTCCCTTCTTGTTTCTCTTCTCACCCTTTTCCTCATTCGGACCCCTTACGTCCCTTTCTCTCCCTCCTCGCACTCTCTTACGAAGCTCCCATCTATCACTTTCCCTCTATCGCGTTTTCCTTAAGGATTAGGCTGCAATCTGTCAACGAGCGGACGTTAATTCAAGGTTTCCTGATATCTTGGCATTATTTCCTCGAAATTTTGTTTTCTTCGTCCCTCCCATTTTTTCGGAGGGAGAGAGAGAGAGAGAATGAGAAGAAAGAGATCATGGCCTCTGTTAAGGAAGGCCGTTGAGGGAGCCCTTTTCCTTCTCTTCCTGCCTCTCCTCACACTCCCCAGACCTCGTGTCCGACCCCCACCCACGCTATCCCTCACTCCACTCACCCATCTATTCTTACATTCGCTTCCTTTTTTGCGTGCGACCGCCTCGTATTTGTCATTCAGAAGGGTCCCTTTTTTTTCATTTCGTTTGGAGCCACAACAGTCAACGGTCATCATCTCGAGGTGTTCGTTCGTCCATCGGTTGGAAAGGGTCATTGGGTCAATACACATGAACACGGGGTCAATGGAAAATTGCGGGCGAGTGGATTGGAAGGGGGTAGGGGAAAAGGGGATGGTCAATGTGGGGGAGGGGTTGAGAGGAGTGGGTGGAGGGAGGGAGGATCGGAAAAAGTTGCATGGGGTGGGGAGGCGGGCGCGATAATTCAGCGTCACGACAACAGAGGGAGCGGTGAACATGGCGTGAGAAGCGAGGTCCGTCACGCGAAGGGTGTATTGCGGCGAGGGACGTGGTAGAGGCAAGGCATCACTCAGTCGGCCTCCCTCCGTCCACCCCAGACTCTCTAACTCCCTCTCTCTCTCTCTCTGGCCGAGCTGTGGGTGGTTCGCGTGGGGAGCGAATGGATTCGGAGCAGGAGGTGTATTAAGGAGGAGACCGGGTGGGGATTGGAGGGCAGTGGAGCCCGAAATTTGGTAGGTGCGAACCGTGTCTAAGTGCGTGTTACTCTCCGTGAGCGAACCTCCCGAGTGCACGTGCATGGGAAGGTGATCCGCTCGCCGCTGCCGCCGCTTGCGTAATTTATCCGACAATCCGACCAAGAACTTGACTCGGGGAGCGCGTTAAAAAAAATAAAAAAATTGCCTCGGAGCAAGTCGGTGAAAATTATGTTAATTCTTCGGAAAGGTTATCAGCGAGCACTTTTAATTTCAGATTATGCGTGGGGACTTGTTGCGCTAAAAATCCTTAAAATTATGCTCTTTATTGCCGTCGTGAAAACGAAACTTAAAGAAGTGACCTTATACTGAGAGATATGCGCTATATTTCAAGAGTTATTTTAGTGGAGCTTGAAATAAACGTTAATATGTCATCTTGATAACCAGAAATTATGTTCTCATTGCACCTTAAAGATATTCGTGTACTTAAGTCCCCTTCAACTTAAAACTCGATTAAATGTCCTCCGATTTGTGCTACACCCGCTTGATATCTACGATTAATAAAAATACTTACCCATATCTTTTTGTTTTTAACAACCTTCGAGAACACAAATTAAACTAATAATCTGTAATAAATTTTATGCCGCCATTAGTATCGACTAAAGAAAGAATTCGAAAGGAGGAAATAAAGATGTATTGTAATATAATTTAATATAATAATTTTAATTTAAGGTTTGTCTTAGGCTAAATACATGCGATAAAATTTTTTAATTACTATATAACACGGTATGACAAGAAAAATAAATCCTAGTTTTTATTATTTTTATTTGTGGCTATTTTTAAACTTGAAAAGGGAATTAGTCTTATCATTTCAACATCTTAACTCAGCGTCCATGTCATCAAATCCTTCCCGCGTGAGAAAGATTCTTCGCCTGTCACTATTCTTCTTCTTACATCGCTACAACTTTGACCGTATTGGTCCAAAACACTTCCGAGATAGGTAAACTTCCACAGGCTCTAATATTTGCTCTCCAATTGTACGGATAGCATAGGCTTTCTCCTCCGCTAAAACTACACGTATAATCTATGTTTTACGTAGATTGATCTTCATCTCATACCTATTAAAGTAATTTTTTTATGTGAAATTTTGCAACCCCTTGGCTGACTAGTAAACAAAAGCTTAATCATCCGCAAATCTAACTGATTTAATGAACTGTTCACCGACGTTTATTCATAATTTCCCATGCTGCTTTAACCATTTCTTTAACCAACAAAAAGCACGGGTCATAATGAACACTCTTCCTAATACTGCTTATCCCGATTCTTCATCTAAGCAATATGTGACATACATCTCAGCAGTCTATGACTTCACAATAAGTCAATCTATTCCTCCAAATTTTTCCTATTATCTGCATTACATTTATTTATTCCACTCAACTCACTCTATCGAACGCCTTCTCGAAGTTTACAGAATAAGAAACTATTTCCTGATAGTATTTGGTGTTCCTCTCTATTAGGGAAAGTACTGCAGCGTCATCACGCGTGCCTTTCCCCTTTCTGAACCCAAACTGATAATCCTTTATGCAATCATTGGCTCTCCATTCTCTCATCGGTGATCATAACCTTAGCTGCCTGTGAGCTCCACCTTAGTGAAATGAAACATATATGATACGATAATATATGATACGATTGCCTTTCTCTTTTTTGGTGTAGAAACTAACACTAATCCAACAAATTCTTCCGGCCGAGTTCCTCCTTCATAAATGCTACGAATTATCTCTTAAAAGCTTTTTTCCTAATCCCATAAGCAGTTCCGCAGGGAGGTTTTCTATCCCTACGGCATTATTTCATTTCAATTGCCTTAATGCTCTTACTATCTCGCAATCAAGTATCCCTGGCCATAAGCGATCTCCATCTACGTCATATTCTCTTTCTGTCTCTAAACTTGCTGGCCTTATATTCTCACCATAAAGATCCTCCATGACATCCCTTTTGAATCTTACTTGGTTGAATTAATAATTTTCCAGAGTCTGAAATTAAAATTATTTAGATGAATATTTAAGAAAAACATGTTAGCCGAAAGGAGAATGGGAAAACACATAGCAGTTTCTGGAGAGGGTAATTAGAATATGTCGAGTCTACTGGATAGTTCGAAATCAGTGCAATATGAGATGGATAAAGTTGGGTTGACATTTATCCCACAATAGTTCAGGGTACGAAAACGTTCATGATGTGAGCGCAGCTAACGTACAAAATGGGCGTTGGATTGCAAACAGAAGAATGCGCCCACAATTGTGCGTGGGTTGTCCATTGTATAAATTCCTGCTGAAGGTGACCCGAGAAGAATGTAATTCTCCCCAACCTGGTGGAAAATGCTATTGATTTGATGGACCGGTTAATTGAGGAACGAGTAAGTATACATAATTTCTGTAGGAGAAAAGTCCGTACGAAGTGGTCAAATTCACGAGAAACCACTCCCACGGAACAAGGCCCAAGTATCTCTCTCATCCCTCGGGAAGTAACAAATGCCGGGGGTATCATAAAAGAGAAAATCGAAAGTTAGGCCCGAGGAAGAAAACCAAGAAATAATCACGAAGGGCATATAAAAGAGAATGTATGACAAAAAAAATACTATTGTATAGTGTTTCATTGTCATTGGCTAAGGCTCAGTTAACTGGTCATGAAATTTAAGGACCAATGATTAAAAATTCTCTGTTCTATAGTGTAAATTAAATTAGGTACATTAAATTATGACTTAGTCCAAGCGCAACTTAATGATTGGTACTTAATGTTTTATCTCTGTAACTTTTAAGGTATAAAATTTTTCTTTGAATAAGTTTTTTGGGATTTGGAAATAATATAGGCGCTTGAATTTGTACATCTATGAACTATATCCATAGATGATACGTATTTGGGTGATTCTATGATTGGGTTTATGTGTTTATATGTGTGTATATATACTACATACATACTAATATAATAAATAATTTATGTGGGCATATAATATAAACTTAACGCTGGTATGCTTAAAGGTACAGATCTATTTTGCATTTTTCCATTTGTTCAAGTGCGGAGGTGAGGGAGGGAAAAAATATAAAATTATAGAGAAAAGATAAATGTGAGAGAACTTTGTGTTTTGTGTGAAATGTGCGATATCTTAGGACTCCATCGTATGTATTCATTTTTTTCCCCACATGTTTGTTTACCTTTATCGAATGGCGTGGAAAAACGTTTTATTTCTCTCCTACTTCACCGAGCTTTGCGTGCCTCGCACTAAGAGCTACAATTGCTCATTAGGGCACTGAATTCTGCAGTAAAACGATCTTGAAGAGCATTGAATGCAGCGTGGAACGCGAGAGGCGCAGCGCCTAGTCCGACAATGAGATGTGTGTATTGCGAAAATTTTGCGTTTAAAAGACCCTTTGTAAATCTCCTCACGCGATTCTGCGATGATTTATTTATGGTGAAAGGAATACTTGAGTATCACGGAAGGGATTTTAGGGAACAGTGGGAGAGAAATTGAAGTTTGCAACTGGGGGGAATTTTGCCGCGGATTTTAAATTGCAGTTCTTCGAGAATCCACGTAAAAATAGCCCAAATTTTGAGGAATTAATAACGCTATAAAATGTCAAGTTTTTTTCAAAATAAATTGTAAGGTATTTTAAAAATGAATCTTTAAGACATCATTAAGTATGGTTTAAATAATAAACACTTCCCGGAGTGATAAATACTTAACTAATTTACAAGGTGACGTTTGCTCGAATGTTACAGGTTACTGTCATGATTCTCGTAGTTAGTAGCAGTTTCATTCAGTGGAATGGAATCGTGCAATAATCTTATTTTAAGTGCGAAAAAAATTAATAATTTAATACATCAAAATTGCATGAGTTTTTATAGTAGAAAAATTATCGGTGTTAGAATAAAACTATAAACCACGAGTATTATTTTTATTGAAATTTGCTCTTATTCTGAGTATTTAAATTTCAAATACCACCGCAGTACCTACCTTGAAAAACATTTAATTTGTTTTGTTAGTGAAAACTGAAAAATCCTGTAAAAGTCTCTTTAAAACCAATGGATATTACAGAACACGTATATTTAAGCTAGAATTCAATTTATCAATAATTTTCAATGACACATGTGGAGTATTTTCGTAAGTCTGCATATTATAACATTTATGTAGTCTGATTTTAATATGGAGGCGGGATTTTCGATATTTAACACTGTAGTATTTTCAAATGACTTATAGCTTTGTGCCACCTAAAGTTTACACTGCTGTCTAATCATGAAGAATGTCGCTCTGCTAGCCAATTGCGCCGATGTGGGTGCCCCATATACTATATTTATACTGCAACGATGTCGAGAGAATTCAAGTTTTGGTTATATTCAGTTGGTAGTTCAAACCTGCAACACTTGACCTTATAATATTTTTAAATTTCATTGGAATTTATTTTATACCCAGCGAAAACCGCATTTTTGGTTAATGTTTTATGATGTTCAAAAGGAGGGTGCTGCGGGTACTTTGATTTATTAGACCACATTCCCTCGGCTTAATACATATCCCTCAAGTGTCCTTCAAATTTCCATGCCGTGATTAAATTTATCCCTTTTATTTTCCGAAAATGGAGGCAAACATTTGGTAATAATCGATACCGATCGGCATAGTCAAGTTCACCACACAGATACACAACGACGATGTGGCGAAGTCACCAATCTGACATAACATTTTTACGCTCCACAAGGGCAATTGTTTTACCGTAGAATTATTTATAATATTTGGATGAAAATGAAAGCGTCATGGTTAATTTTGGCTGAATGGTATGTCAACTTTCATCCGTCATTGTCATGGCATTGAAAGTGAATTGAGTGAAGTTAAAGGTGACGGTACGCGAATTCTTTTACGCACGTAAAAACAGTTATTCATCCGTCCATCACACTTCCCTATTAATCCAATGGTAATCGAAATACGAGTATATGTTTTGATTCATTCCATAATTTATCAAGTTTCGTCCTTAACCCTAAAAGCCCTGGACGTCTTCAAGGTGATTACGTAGGAAATAATATGGCATCTGGACCTTTCAAGTATTCATGAAGCCTCTTGATTCCCAAGATGTTTGAATTCGTTCGTGACCCACTACCATAAACGTACTCCATCTAATGAATATGATTCTCGAGGAAACAAAAACGTATATTGATTGGTCCCGGATAGAATTTGAGAAACGAAAAGAATGGTGGATTTATTTAACAAATTGAAATTATACCACATTAACATTCTTGTCCATCTGAGATAACATCTGCAACAAATGTGTTTCCTAAACCTTTCACTAAAATTGACTCGAGTTGATGAAAAAGTAATCATAGTTGATCCTTCAACGGAATGAGTATTTGAAAGCTGGCCTATTTACACGTAAATGGCTCTTACATAATAGGGGTTTAAGTAATGATTGTTATTGTACTTTCTGTACAAGGTAGACCGTAGTAGTAGTCAAAGGAAGCATTGTATACGGATCTTTTAACAAAAAATAACAGATCAAATGTTTCATAATTCTAGTCCACAAAGTAAGAAGAGGAAAAACATTTATAAGTGGATTACGGTTCCAATAATTACCCTGCCTATAAATATTTAATACTTTGATTATCGTTTCGGTGAATGTTATTTAGGGTGTTAATATCCTGTCCGGAGTATTATGGAGGCATTGTATTATTGATTTAGTAATCCTACCTTGTGGTGTTACTAGCAACACGACCGGAGCATTAGAAAGACCCCGTCTCTCCTACTCAATGGTAACTGCCGTCCTTGCCAGCTCAAGTGCCCCTTCATCTCCTCCAACCATTACGACTCACGTAATCCACGACCCACCGTTAACTCCTCTCCTCAACCTTCCCCATCCAATGAAACCACGGAGTTACGTTTCTCCGTGGACGTCGTCCTCTCTTCCGAAACTTAATGCCGCTTCCTCGCCTTCAATGCCGCTTCCTTGAAAATTAATGAAAACATTATTATCCTGGAGGAGATGTTGCTCCTGAGTTCATGTAGACTGACCGGCAACGCTCCGGTAACTAATACCATGCATGCATGCATTCTGTGCTCAGGCTCTCATCGGGGCAACCCGTTAAAAGGCTTACAAATGGCATTCCTTGCTATAGTTAACTACTGCCATCATAAAATCGCTTGTTCATGTCCTAAACATTTTGTCTTTATAGGGGGTTATACTATATTAACCAATATCCTCGAAATTATCAAAATTTTGCTCAATACCGATTGATGAAAGTGGTTACAGCCCATTTCGGCTTACGCTTTCTCATTTTTCGTTTTCCAGTATTTCAAAAAAACATCAGAAGCATAATATACGATATTGCAACATTCATTAATACTGTTTAGATGTCATATGGTGGTGAGTTTCACTCTCCAGCAGGGTGACGCAGTCTCGCTTTAAGTGCGCACAGTGAACTCCTCGAATAGGGGAAGCTCTTTTGATTTATTGCTTTCGTCCTCAAGGAGGTAATTTAACACGTTGATTTCATATGGCAATTCATAATTAACTGCTGCATAATAATTCATAAAAATTAACTGCTTCTTAATGTTGATTTTATAATACGAATTCTCTAATTATGGAAAAGTAATATGCTCGGTCACATCTTTCATAGCCTGCCATCAGCTTTTGAACTCACACGCTTTTTTTAAATATTTAAACGCAGTAATCAACCCGAAGGGTAATTCGATAGGTAAGGGTAGAGCTCACCTCGCATTATGTCCTATACGGCGTGCGAAATTATCACATCAGGGGCAGGGTAGGGATGTTTACAATGTAACACCTGTAATTTCTCAAGAAAATTTGGTACCCGAAAAAATCACACAGCTTGTGTGAAGCTTAGGTCGCCCGGAGACGTCACCCGGAAACAAACC
Organism: Hetaerina titia; assembly: GCA_037158775.1. NCBI lineage: Eukaryota > Metazoa > Arthropoda > Insecta > Odonata > Calopterygidae > Hetaerina > Hetaerina titia. The sequence continues at coordinate 38,126,593 of CM073773.1, read as the reverse complement.
CAGGCTCCCAGGGTGGTAGCTTAGTGATAAACTTACTGGACTACATCTATACTTGTGTTGTTTAAATGTGAAATAGTAAAATCAAGCTGATATTTACTCCTATAAACTAAATCTAAGACAATGTTCTAAAAGAAGGGAAGAACTACTTAATTATAGTTTTAAACTCAACTCTAAAGAAGTCTAGAGTTAAGTTTACAAATAGATTCAAGTATTTCGTCAAGTCCACATCCTAATATAGTCATCGACTTTCAACTTTTAGAATTTTCAGTGGGTACGTAAAGAATCATGGCTTTCACTATTAGAAGCACTGAAATGTTTCTCAATAGGGTTAATCAAAATCAAAGTACGAACGCTTTAATAATTATATCTTCATACCATTGATTCCCACCTACGTTCCTCAGCTTTACATAGGCTTATCAGCAAGCACTTCGAAATTCAATATTTAAAATTTGTTTAAATCCCGTTGTGTTTTATCACTTTAGGAGCTTGCTTACATTCACCCGTACATTCTTTGAAATATGCAATTAATAAGTCTTCATGATCCATGAGTATGAGTTTCCTTCCTTGCCAGTGCACTTACCGGCTTTCCCTGTATGTAGTTCGCTTAGCACCTTCATCTTATTAGGCTTCACACGGCTCTTGCCCCGAATATAAGACCTCGTCTGTTGCTCGAAAGAAAAACAGTTACATATTTTTTTATTATCTTACACTGATAATTTATACTACTTTTTTAACTTTTCTTTTTGAATTAATACATCTTCGATTTTGAAAAAAATCATTCAAAGAGTGATTAAGAGTAAAGTTCTTTAAACACTTTCGCATTATTCTTCTTCTAGGAAGATATGTATTTCATTTTATGATTAATTTTAAAAATAAAATGCATTATACAGGAACATTAAGGTAAGCATATTTTACTATACAAACATTTTACTTTGTAGTTCTCACCAGGACTCTGTTTCGTGGCTTGATGAGAACTAATTTGTGTTCCGACAAAACAAGGTTACGCTTCCTTACGATACGAATTTTATGAACTCGCTTTAGGTTTTTTTTCTGTTTCTCGGAAAAAGGTGAAGGGGCTTCAAAAACCACGACATTTTTGGCGCACGAAGCGGGACAACACAAAAGATATATATATGTATATTATCGCAATGAAACTAGGAGACGACTGCGGCGCTAATAGGATTTCCTTTTGCGGATGAGAGCTTGAAGGGATGTGACTTGCGTCCTGAAGTTCTAGCACACGCCCGTCACCCGACACTCGTTCTAATTTCTTTACGCTCAACAATAGGGGGTGACACCTCTCGGAGGAGAGAAAATCGTGTTACACCGCTGGCATGACGAGATTTCTTCGCTTCGTTGGATGGCTGAGGCGCGCGGAGAAGAGTTTGCTGGAGTATTCGAAAACAGAGCGGCAAATCGGAATATCAGTGGAATGAAATCGGGAAATGATGAGGGTCTAGGTCCCAGCGTCATGACTCCACACCCTAAACTGTTACGAAATTAGAACTTTTGACTCGGCAATTTCCCTTGCGGCTTAATTAGCAACTCTTAATTGTTTAAGACGAAGAAAGAGAGAAAAAGGCAGTCGACGCAGTGGGTTCATGGCAAATGAATTTCATTCCAAAGTAGAGTGAGTGAATGTTTAAAATCCCTATTATAATAATACCCGTACGGAAAAATCTGAACTAAACCCGGCCACGAGTAAGTATTTAATGATGTTGCTTGCTATCATCTCACAAGGACCGTTTGAAAGGACGAACTCGTGATAGATAGTAGTTTACGAAAGTGATGTTCCTTTTATTTCTTTCGCGTAATTAAAATGAATTACCTTATTCTCTCATTCTCAGGTCTTATTAACTGCTTAACACGTCTGAGTCCATCAAGTGAACACTATGATTTAATCGAACTTCGAAGTACTTGTTTGCCCACGAATAGCAACAGTATATCTTTCCTCCATATCTCATCCTGTAACCAAATGTCATCCAATCAATTCAGGCTTCGAATGGATTCGTGAAAAAAATATACGCATCTATAAGTATATGCAAGACGATTTACTTTTCCCAATCTAAATGTCGCGCATTCATTAACATTTCGTCGTCTTAGTATTAAATAGTACATCTGTCATTATGATTTGGATTAATTTAATAGATTAAAGAGTTCATATATTTTTATTGTAGGTTGTGTTTTTTATTAATGATGAGTTTGGCATTAATGTTTATCAGTTTCGGTTCCATTCTGGCTTCTAGTCTAACGTCCGAATCATTTCCATCTATAGTGTGCCTCGTACCTCCATTCGATCCGGCGCATCTTAATTAGGAGGGCTTATTTTAGTGAGAATATCATTACGCATTTGTGTTTAAACTTTCAGCGAGCATCCCCGCCCCGCCTGATCCAATATCGCGGTTTCACGCACACCAACTGTGTGCGCGAGACTCCCTCCGGCCCCTCCTTCAGCTCGCGAGCACAAGCGCACCACTTAATCCTGCAAGAGGAGTCTTGACTCAATGGAGAAGACATGGCACGGCGGGTAAGCGCCCTCATACCCCGATTCTCGGCTCCGCGCCTTCGTCTCCGAATGCCTGCCGCGATTGTTTATTCTGCCTAAATCACCTCGCATCTCCTCGCCATCTATTCTCGACATGTCAGCGATACCTTCACTATCATCAAATGTCGTACGTTTTGATTTAGCGTGAACGCTCGCTGTCTCGTCTGAAGACCGCAAAAGTGGCTCCAAAGGGTTGGAAAAGGGGGAGTGTTGGAGAGTAAAATGGTTAAGATCTAAGAAAGTGTCAATGCAGTCGGAAGAGTGAAACAGCTTCCCTAATTGGAGTGATTGAATCCAGAAGCATATTTTATTTTCTTGGGGCTTAATTGCAAGAGGCGTAATTAAGTCGCGCCTTTGATCCCTGAAAATCCGGTGCATTCCTAGATTAGCTTTTTTGGTGGGATTATTTCTCGTAGAAAATGAGAGAGGAAGGCAAACACGTTCGGAATTTCATTCAGTTAGGAATAAAATCAGGAATTCGTTGACTAAATGTCAAGTGGATTTCGTTATGTTGTGCAAACTCCGACCTTTAGGGCCCATGTTTATCTTAGGGAAAATATGAATTTATTCCATTTTTTGCTATCAAACCGTTAAAATTATGTATTTTTCTGATGTTTGCGTCTTCATTTTTTGTAGCCGTTTGTGTTCTGATGCTTACGCAAAGTGGTCTCTGTAAAAATCAGGAAATTGGTACGCAAAAAAAAATATTTAATCGAAAGCCAAGGGATATTATTTTTAATCAAAAGAGTTTGCCAGTCAGATACAGAAGAGATGTGTTGAATACACTGCGTATAGCAAGTTATTCTTTAATAAATACCTACAAATTATTTAAATGCTTTTGACGTTAAATGGTGAAAATATGTAATATGATCAGAAATTCGAGGAAAAGAAGAATAAAATCTCTCGTAAATAGAAGCTAATTGAGGATTAATTGCTAATTTTATAATTATAAAAATAACGTTTTTGTCCTTAAAAATCATTTGCTAATTTAGGAATATCAAAGTTTGTGTGAAGACGTTTATTAAGTCCTCGGTTTTTTTGTTAGTTTAAATGAATATAAACTGAGTTGAGCACTTCCTCAGGCTTTTAAATTTAAATATGTACATGGACCATGGAAGAGAAAATTGGTATCGTGAGATTGATTGGTCTATTTTCGCTATGGAAATTAAAGCAAACTAGAAGCAATAATAAATTAAATTAATGAATTTGTTTAGCAACAAAATCCATTTATCGATCGCTAAAAATCTAAATAATCTAAGAAAATCTTTATCACACTTCGTAGAAAAATAACACTCTGTGAAACTTCATTTCGTATTTTGAATTATTTTCTTCAAATGATATGTAGAATATTCAGTCAGGGTCCTCACAATCGGTATTTAATTTAAACTTGATCGCTGAAGCATAGAGCTGTTTTATTTTCAAAGCTAACTAACGGGAAATTTAATTCTGGTAAGCAGACAAGCAAAGCCATCTCAGATTCTTGCATGATGTTTTCCAAAATGGGCACAGGGAGAACAGAAGGAAGGGGGGATGGCAGAAGTAGACCTGGAGCACATTCGTGGTCTCGAGATTGCTCGCCATCGAAGAGTTAGCTCCATAGTTTGCCACATTCCTGTGGCGGCAATACCCGTCTTATTTAGAGATAAATAGAATGCCATCAACCGCTTGTCGGCCTTCCTCCCTAAAACTCGGCCGCATGCCCCCTACCGACCAAAAGTCTTGGTCCAAGGTTGCTGCAGCCTCAATCACTAGCTCCACATTTCTGGACTAACATCCTCAAGTAATCGATATCTCCTCTCTTTTCAGAATCGATTAACTTCCCTTTGCCGACCGGAAGGGATAACCTATACCGGTTCCAAAGTTCAACTGCTGCCACTTCCAAGGGTAAGTAGCTTGAAAAATACATAGAGAAAGATAAAGGCCACTCCCAATTTCACAAGTCAGCCCGAGCGTCATTATTAATGAACGTCATTCTTAATAATAATTTCCTCGGTGGGTAAGCATTAAACTGGCTCTTCCTTTCCAAGCGGGTCGGGAATGAAGGTCGTCGAAAGAGTGTCAACGCGTTCTCTTGAGGCGCAAGGTTGGAAGGGAAATGAGTGCAAATTCTAGTTTTATCGACCTGGAATCCTCAGAGGGAGGTTTGTGCCCGCTCAGGGAAGGGCCGCTGCGAGAAAGCTCAGTGGTCCGTCAACTTTCTGTCCGTCTCATGTTTATTCCCGTCGCGCGGCGCTAGAACGGGATGCGATGGACGATATTCATACGCTTGCATTTCTACTCGGGTGAAAACTCAATCCCGAGATAAGATATTCTGTTACCGCGCGAAAATGAATGGTCTATTTATAGGCTTTCGCGCGAAAAATCCCCTTTTGAATGTCTCGGTTGACTCGTACCTTCAGAGAAGTTTTACATGTACGTTCTGTCGAAACTCTTCATTTTATATTTTTGCTACAACGAACGTCTGCGATGTGCCGTTGGAGAGTGGGATTGGCATGGCGTGAAAGGAGGAAATGCTGTGAACTATTTTCCAGTCTTGCGCCCTGCAGTCGCGTGACTCCTCACCTAGTGATACATTAGGAAAAGGGGAGCGAAATATGTAACATGTAACAGCAAATAGAGCCACGCGTATCGCCGAACGAAAGGGATTCATGCCATTTTTATCAATATGATGCCCTGTATTACGAAGTATTATCCTTGGATTCCAACACCAAGAAACGTTCTATCTTTCCTTCAGCTGTTAATTTGCCTGCACAGCACCATCCATTTGATTCCACGCTATTTATTCATGAGCTTGCCATTTTTATATATTTTTCCCCGCGAAGTTAATAACGCATCCCACGTGTCCTCGATGAATGATAATGAATGTTCTGAGCAATATCCCGTCGAATGAGATTAAGTAATTTATTACTGGATTCGCCTGTTAAATGGGTTGTCGTGGAAGAAATCCACCTTCGTCACTTCTTCGTCACATTCTTGAATAGCGTGCTTTGATCGTTCATTCCAATTGTAGCTGCGAGTAGATGCTCAGATATACGAGAAATGAGGGAAATTATGTGCTGTGGAAGTAATATTTCGCTACCCACGTTTGCTGCTTGAAATCTATTCTTGGCCAAAATACAGCACTATATTCTAAGGAAAAATGGATTTGTTGTAAGTCCTTGCATTAAATCAAAATTAAGTAAATAGTAGCCGTATTATACTTATAATCGTCAGGCATTTTAGTCATTTAAACTACTGCTGGCTAAGTGTGTCGTATTTGCTTCGAAAACGTGATTAAAGTAGTTTAATTTCACTAAAAATATGCCATAATTCCGAAAAAATTCACTTTGATTATAATTGAAATTACGAAAATGAGATAAAGCACCCATCAGCGGAGGATGGCATTCTTTAATTTTTATTAAAATGCCTTTGAGAAGGAGTGTTAGTATGCATGGATGATATCAATTACCCAGCCGACATCTTTCAGTGTGCAGCGAAGTACGTAATTTGCGTTTGATCATGTAGAAAGTGACGCCGAAGAATTCATCATATTTTAGGAAATAAGTGTCGACTCACTTTATTATATTTCTCGCATTAAATTATCGATCATCTTGTGTTAATATTATAATAAACTTCAATTTTAGGGCCAACTCTTACTTTCCTCCCATGCCAATTATGAGAGTGGTAGATGCATTTTGTTTTTTTTTAATTCTCTTGTTCGATTAGTTAGTTACTCTTGTTTACTATACGGCTATTAATACTGATTAAATGGACATTTATAATCCTATAGATAGATTCTGATTGCATAAAAATGCCTTTATCTAGCTTAATCGAAACTAACATTGTTAAGAGTTACATGCACTATATTATACCATAGGCACGGCTAATCTTTATCAATATGTTAATATTAGTATTGTCATTATTTTACGAATTTTTTCTATCTAGTGATGCAAAACATGTTAAACTTAAGTGAAATGAATCTAGGTGAGAATAATTTTTTGTGTATGTATACATATGCCTTATATATGTTGTGCATTTTGCATGCGTGTTCAGAGGCATAATAAATTTCGCCCAGTGCTGACTATTATGTAGAGTAATTAACCATTATTGATTATATATAATTGCCCACTCTGGGAGGTAATATTCCTCCAATTTCCTCAGCGTTATTGGGGGATCATGTCGTCGATGAAACTCAGGTTACGCGGATGAACAAGGGAAGGCGTGGGCGATCAGCTGAACTTCCTCGGGGGAAACGGCGTCATGTCAGTGGGAGGGTGAAGATACACGTCCTGAGTTGAGTGGAGACCTGTATCTGAAGGAAATGTTCGAAAATGATTAGATGTGATCGTGTTCAGCGTGAGTTTGCCGATATATGGAGATAGATGTAATACCCAATGGTGGCGAACTTGTAAGTAAACGGCTCAAAAGTTTTTTTTCAGAAGGCGTATTCAATCATTGTCCAGTAATTTCTTTCCGATTGAATTTCTCTCAGAATCATTGATACGTATTTGGCTTTGTTCTTCTTTATGTCATTCATGAATATCGAACCGCGTAGTCGTAAGTAATAGTGACTACACACGTCTAGAAAAACGGCACACCTGTTTACTCGTTCAAATCTTCAATCATCGTGACATTGACCACTGTGGCCATTGGTTTTTTTCAACACGAACTTCACAGTAAGATTTTGAGGCGTGACATTTGTTTAGTGTTTGCTTTAAATTAGGTATTTGGTCGCTACTATTTTTAAATATCATTATTTAGTCGTCGACAGAAAACATACATGGGCATATTCGGGAAAATTTTAACGTAGCAGTTTACAGAGATATCCCAACATTTTATCAGGCTTTATGTTATTTTAAATCAGTAAATTTCATCGGAAGGGTTTTGCACGCACAAAATTGTTTCCTCGTAATTCATTGAGTTTTAGAAACGTATATGAGTTACCGGTTTCCAATATTTTGTCCAGTATTAGGATTTCGGCAAATATTGTCTAAATTTTATCCGATTAAAAATATCCTTGCCAGTCCAAAATTTACAAAGAGGTGTCTGGACATGCGGAGTTAAAGAATAATTTTAACAGCTCATCGAAATTAACCAAATATTCGCTTCATTTTCAAGATATTTGGTGTTATATTTACATTATATTTTGTGATAAAATTATGAAAACGAAATTACTCATTGCTCGGAGACATAAAAAAAGAAATTCATTGCTTGGATTTATTTTTCCATAAATGAAAAAGTTTATTTCTGTACGAATACTCATCCAAAAATTCTGGTTGTAATTCCCATACATTGGCTTATATATATATATTCGGCCTTATTATATATATATAATAAGGCCGAACCTTATTGTTCGTGAATATTTCCAATTAATATATGTTTTTTTATCATTAGCGTAAGGTAAACGTCAGATTTCTTTCTTTGATCGTATTTCATTACGCCGGGCTCATCCTCAGTTGAATTTTCACATAGCAATCGATAAGGAACCCCAAAAATAAGTTCACTTTTTATTCCATGATGTCCTAACCAAATTTTCTGGCTTAGGTGAACAACTTCAAATATGTGCGTTGTAAATGTAATTTGCCCTGGAGAATGTTCAAGTACATCATTTTGTAAATATAGGGTCAGCAATCAGCTTGAAAAAACGTTCCCTCGGAAGCGAATCATAATTTTGATTGTTTAAAAAACACGGGCCTGAAAATATTTTAGTGAATGTCGTAACGAACACTAAACAATTTAGCATTGAGATATAAATATGTGTACCAACTCATTATGCTGCTTCTACTAAATTAATAGTGTTGTTGCGCAATGAAGAAAGCCAGATCCATGTTTAACGATTTATGGCCGAAATGGTCTTATTTCTCGAGAGTGCTCCTACCAATTCTTCCTTTCTATACAATTCCTTTCCACAGAATTCTTTTCTCCTGTTCCCATCACCAAATTACTCCTTACTACGTCGTAACTTCCAAATTTTCGGGTTTTATTGTTACTTCTCCCTTGAGCCAATGTTGTTTTTCTCTGTTCTCTTTCATGATACCTTTTTTGCATAATTCGTTTCTTTTACTTCTCCCGGAAAAATTTAAGTTGATATTAAACTACTCCAAAATAATTCATAAATCTAATTTGGTTTTCAAGATGAGCTTACCTACAGTTTAAACTTAATTCATGCTCGGGCATTTCCTGCTGTGACAATCGATAATGCGAGTAGGTGGTTGCACGTGCATTTAATGAAAACCTCAATTTGTGTATGCCATCCAGGCGATTTATTTTATAATAAATACGACCGATGTTATCCACACAAAATTTTAGAGTTATGAGTTCCGTCAAATGAAAATCAACACAATTTCGTTTAGGGAAAGCCAGTGTAAATGACTCTATTTACTCAAAAACATTTCATTTATCTACTTTTCATAATTATTTTCGCGAAATGAAAGCTTTCACTGCAGGCCTTTCACCTTTTGGATTTTATAATGCTCCTCATTTACGGAGAATCGCTTAGTACATGATATTCTCTCTCGTGTCGTAATATGCGAGAGAAATTTAGCAGTCGAGTGAATCACTTAAAGGTCCGCGGGTGAAAAAAAATAAAGCTTTAATATTGATTGCGTGCAATTTACTTGCATTTCTTCCAGTTTCTCGTTTACACACTTTTCTCGTCTCGGCCACCGGGACTCAAATATCTTCCCACTCTGCCTGCACTGCTCCCCTGGGTGGATCATCCCGGGGGGGCGGGTTTGCCTCCACGGACACCCGGGAGTAACACGCATGGAATCGCGCATTATGGCACAATCAAGACGTTTATGGGCGTCATAAAGAAAATAATTCCCACTCGAACGGCGGCGCGCGCCCGTAGATAAGAAATATTCTTCCGCTCCTTTTTTTTCATAATTATCCCGCTCGACCCCGTGGGTCCTCTCTGTATTCATCCTTTCGGTGTTTGGAAGGTTTGCGTCCCGTGGAGCACGACCACGGACGGGTACGCTCAGTCCGCACACTCGTCATCCCCAAAATTCCCATTCCTCTACCATCCCCCCCAGTTCTCTCACTTCCCCGGCGAACAAACTCCCGGGGCACCGCGTCACGAACGAAGATAACGCGGATGGAGGAAGAGGAGGGGGGAGAGGGGGCACATCTCGCAGAAATCAGCCGACGGCGGCTCGGGATCTCTCCATCCCCGCACCCGGCCACGGCTCCCCTCTGCCCCACCATGTCCGCCCTTCTCTTTTCGCACGACTGGGGATGGGAGTAAGGTGGATTCATTTCCTGGTTGGGAATGGGGTGAGTTGCCACCCCGACTGAGGGGTCCTGCGAGGCGGGGATGAGCTCATTTGAAAATTTGTGACGCAATAAATTTCGCACCACCGTGGGGGAGGTTAGGGAAAGGTGGTGGGTCTCATTTTATCTTTTTTTCTCTCTCGCCCTTTTATTTTGTGAGGGGTATAGGGTACGGGATTGTAGGGCGAGAGAGAGAGAGAGGGATGGAGGAATGGGAGTAAGGTGGGTTGGGGTCTCAACGTGCGGCCGCCGGGGTTAAAGGCATTATCACGAATAAGGACTGCCATAAACACTTCACTGAGACTCGCGCCTCTAATGGGCCCGGCGAAAAAATGTGTATATATGTATATAAGAGGTCTCCCACCGGCGTCCGAAAGCGTGACTGACCAAACGGAGGTGAGTGGTCACTCCACCCCCATTCGGCTCGTCACCGACGCCCCACGTCTCTCCCTTCTTACTTGACCCCCCCTCCCTTAACCTCCCTCCCCCGCCACAGCTGCCTTATCAATCCAAACGAATCGTGCATATCTGAGTCCATGGATCTCGTGCCCAACCTCCCTCCACCTCCCAGTGAACTTCCCTCCCTGCGGCCGCCACTACGTCCCAGATCAGGGGAAGCAGCCCTCTCTGGTGGTAGAAGTTGGAAAAGGGGTTGGTAATTATTTTTTTTCTTTTTATTTTGCTGCTATGAGGAAGCGTAGCAGTAAATACAGGAGTTTCCTCACAGATTACGTCATTTGAAAAACCTTCCCGACGATTGTAAAGCTTCCGCCTTCCTTTCTCCCACTTTGACCTCTCCTTCCTTCTTTCCCTCCCCTATATTTGCAGACTCCCTAAACATTTGATATCTCTCTTCACTTTTTTTTAACTTGCCTCCAGAAGTTCATGAAATACACTTAACTATTTCAATTTGAGTATTATTTTTTTGGATGATATCGATTAAATTCTAAATTATGACTCGGGTTGATGGTGGTGATTTTCAGAATGATGATGTTAAACACATTTTGGTAGAATCCTTATAATGCTTTGGTAAATCTTACAGTTTATATTCTATTTCTGCTGTCAAGTTTGAATATAAATATTTATGGGCCAAAGAGGTAGTTAACATTAAGTATTCCTCGATCAGTTTCACCCACATCAGAAAAGTTTCCAACACCAATGCTCTCTAAGTAGCTTCTAATTCGAGTAATAACTTACCATTTACTTGATCGATATAACGACCAAAAGTTATTACGGCATTACGGTATCAGTGTCATTAAAGTTTAACAAAATATAAGTATTAACGTGATGATTTCTAAAATAGTTTACCCTAACCTTCACATGCATAGATTAATCGCTAACTTCAATTTAGTGTTTTCTATGAAAATTTTAGTTGCGGTTTGCATATAACTTTTATGGGCTACTTCTCTCAGAGAAGTCAAATTTCACTAAGAACTCAATTTAAAGTACAGTTTTGTTTTCATTATTATCTGATTTTTAAATGTGCTGTGATTTTTGGGTTGAATCCGGATAATGCTTCTAATTACTCACGCAAAAGCAGATGTTTTTCCGCCGTTGAAGTAAGGTCGAAAGTTAAGGAAAAGTGTGTTTAAAAAACATTTTTGAAAAAAATATTGTACGAATGCATAATTTAAAAAGGTCCTCGTTCTTACAGGTCAACCCAGAGTCCGAGCGCAATTTATCTCGCATGTTCAAAAATTTAGGTACGCATAGGATTAATACTCGTAGGTACGCGCATATGGCAAAATGGGATATTGTTACCGCAAATATCCCATTCGGCACACATATGCCTTGCTGTAATCAGTCAGGACAATAAAGCATGGTTATTGATCAGTCGTTTTTTCCACGAGATCGCGAATTCATTTCCTGTTCTATTCTGTGGCAAAAGGAATTCGTCGATAACGTCAAAAGGTATGTATGCGTTCGGTGATGCGCTATCTTGTCATTCCATAGATTGATTAAGCGATTTAGGACAAAAAATATGCTGTGATTGCGCTCAGACGCGGCTTGTAGATATGCAGGGAGAGAGAGAGAGAATAGGGTTGCTGTCTCCGTCAACCATTACCATCGATTTTTTTTTATTTGATATGCATCGGATAAAATTTTACATCATTTGATCATTCGAATCAGTTCCGGCATGAGATGGAAACGTTTTTCTCGAATGGCTAGATATTTTGTTCATCTCCTTATTTTTACACGGCTTTTTGATGAGAATGTTCCCTCTTTGTCGCTTCAACTGGAAAAAAAATAATTTCATATAGTTTTATTTTTCATTTTTTAAACCGTGGTCATTGTGTGAATATCCTTGATGAATTTCATAGATTATGACAGATTGAATGCTTATTTTAGATTTCGACGCGAGGAATAATAGAAAAATGGCGGCGTAATTACTAAAAGCAATATATTTTTCGGATTTCCTCATTTCCTTTTTTTTTCTCAACAGTCCTTTTGGTACTAAAATGAATGCTCTGCCCTTTAGCCCATTTAGGTGGTCTGCTTCATGAAATAAATCTTACTTTATGTAGAAGTAAATTTGTCCCACAATGAAAGATATTTCTTTTCTCGAACGAAAGCCACAGTAAATAAATTACTGCTACTAAATAAGAGCTTATTTTGACCGTGCAATGCGAATGATAGTCTCCCAAATCTCTCTATAGCTTGCGGTCGATCCATTTCATTCGGTCCGGCGTAATTGGCTAACGGCAGTAAAAATGTGATATACTGCGAGAGTCTTTTTTTATGTCTTGTCATGAAGTTAGTATTTCTCAACAGTTCCCGAGATTCATTTATTTTATTAATTTTGGGGATTGTTTCGGAGTTATGTTATGACAACCTGCGAAGTGGTGTTATTCATTCAAAAAAATTGCTTCTGCAATTCCCTTATATCAGGTGATATAATTTAATTTATTTAATGTTAAGTATTATTTTCTTTAATTACCTTGTGGAAAACGAACAATTGAGCTCGTTTTTTACCACAGGGTACAATTAGTGGATTTCCTGCGAAGGAAAAGAAATCAATTGCGTATTGATATGGAATTAATAAACAGGTACGTTAAGCTAATTAGTCGTTATACTGAATTAAGACAACACTTTAAATATGGTAAATTAGTAACTTCCAGTAATAGCTATTAACTTATGTTTACTTTTTGTCTTTGCTTAAAAAATGCATTCATTAGAACATGAAGTTTCTGGAAAAGTCTTTAAAATTCATTCATTTATATTTACGTCCAGTGAGAAAAGTATTGAAAATTGTTCAAGTAAATGGCATACATGATCGATTTTAATCATGTAATTAAGATAAATAGATGTCTTATTGCTTTACATTATTCACATTTTTGTACTCTCGACATCTTAATGCGAAAGCGACAACATAATGCCAAATTCCAACACTTTTCCAGAAAAGGCTGTTAGCAGAACTTCAAATAGCAATGATTTTGGTGTACGTTAAGTTAGGCAAGTAATCATCATTTAATGATACTCAAGATGTAAATGCGAAGTACACTTAGGTGTTTTGGATGAATTGATTGATATTTTCCTTTTGTATTTATTTGTGTGTGGATACCGTCAAGCCAACTAGGTAATAGCTCAGTGTGAGTTTATACAACTTTATATTGTCGAAATTAGATTCATAGATTATTAACATTACTGGGAAATGTTATGTCAAACAAACTAGATGTTAGACGACAGAATAATTTTCCAAATGTTCGCTGTATGAGAAGATCCGAAGCAAACATAATTTTCAATATGAAATATGGAACCATTTCTAGCCATGTATCTTCCCAAGGTCAGATTCATCGATTTGCTGACTCCTTGGCGATCGATATGGACACCAGATGACTCGAATTTCCCATTCACTCCTTGCTCTCCCATTACCAACAGCAGTCAACGCCAAAGCTCTTATCACTGTAGTCAAGTGATGCATTTGATCGCGGAAATAGGGAGGGAGATCTTAACCGTATAAAGGTCTCAGTGTGTTCCTCAGTTTTCATATGCTGAGTGTGCATAATAGTTCGGTATGGTAACCCTACTTGGAAGCTCTATTAACTCAACGTTCTCAACGTTAAAAGAGCCAGATAAAAAAATCCAAATCACAGTATTGGTTGTATTTCACATAACCTGTTCCCTAATAGTCATATGCAAGAATGTCCGAGGGTGATTTCATTCTCAAAAAGTTTGAAATAAACGATTCACCTTTTGCAACGCAGTCATCAAATGTTTAAATCTCGGATCATTATAAAAATGCTGTTGTTTTTTTTATTTTCTGCAGTACAAGTCTCATTGCATTTGGGATTTTGAGTGATACCTGTTCAAAAGATAATGGCATTAAAAATGCCAACTAAATTTGCCATTTCGTAAAAGTTAAATAAATTTTGCCGTCCGGAGCATCGCCAATGGGATTACACCCTCTGGGAGCCAGAATAGGTAATAATTCGGCCAACACATTTCAAATCTGTGCCAAGCTGTGGGATAAAAAGGGGTTGGCTCCTTTGCTTAAAGGTGAAGAGTCCAAACAGTATATCGTTAAACAAAATTAAATATTTAATGAATCGATCCACTTCATCAATATGTCAGAGTTACGCAGTATTGAAGGAACTCATTGTCGGTGATTAATGACTAAACTCAGCCACACCGGAACAGAGCGCAGCCCTGAACGCCCCAAAAATTAGCGATCTTTTGCGAAATACTGACTAATTATTTAAAATTTGTTATAGAGGTTGAGATTACTCCTTCAATTTAGCTTAGTGGCAGTATAATATATTTTAAAAGTAGCTTCCGGTTTCCTTGACGAATTGACTTGCACCTGTATTCTTCTAATAAACCACTGTATTCACTAAACTAGACTGACTAATCCTCAAAATTGGTTGTTTCATTCTTCTTCTTTGCATTGTTGCCATAATTAATATTTCATTAATAAAGCCATAATTGACATTTCTTGCTGGAAAATTATGACCCAATATATATGGTAAAGCATCCCATAACTTTCTACGTCTTCACTTTATTTGGCTGTCATTTTGGCCAAAGCCATAATCTTACCTCTGGGCACATTTTTAGCATTTCCTTGAAAAACATTAGTCGCAAAACGCAGTGACCTCGTTTGGAATACTTGGAGCTTCTGTTAATACTCGGCCACAGCGGAGTCAGAAAAATATTAATACGTTATCCCGTCTAACCCAACGAACTTAGCATTAATCCTCTTCACATGGGTGAACCACGAATTACCTTTCAATATATATTTCACTGGCGGCTTCCTACTTTGTATATCCTACCGTTGCCGTAAACTCCGTGGCTGGGAATTATCTGTATTTAATTAAAACCACATATTAATTAATTCATAGGAGCTAACTCAATTACATGCAGCCCGTTTGACCGGGAAATTCGTTTTCCCCCACGGGACGTGGCTGACGGGAGGGTGAGAGTGAGACGTTTCGTAGTCACGTTCGGTAAGAGGGCGGCGAGGGGGGGGTTGGGACGGGGGGTCCCGAGAGGGGCGGGTTCGGGAGTGGAGTGGGGGACTTGACGGAGAGAGAGTCGGGCTCGGGGGTGGGATTGTAAGGGCGTGTGGGAGGGTGGGATCGGAGAGAGGGATAACTTTCCACCCTTGACACGACCCCAAACACCCGCCGTCCAACTCCTCTCGCCACAGACTAGTTTCGTGTTCCTCCACACCCGTGGCGCCCCTCACAAATCACCTGCGAGATAGATACACCGGTGAGATAGTGGTGTGAAGGGCGCGGCGCGGGGCTGGGTGCGGCCCGCCCGCTCCCTCCCTCCCTCGCGCTCTCCCATCCTCTCTCTCCCACCCGCCCACCCATGCGATAGGGCCTCGATTTATGGAACGGGCGAAGGTCTCTCTCACTCCCTCGGCGAGGAGAGTATGTAGAGGGGGGGAGGGGAAAGAGGAACCCCCACCCCTTTTTTCTCCCCTGACACTTCACTGGACGGTCGATGGCAAACCTCCCAAAATGCATTGTTTTCCGGGTGGGCCCCACGCCGTCGGAGGGATTTGAGTAAAAATTTGGGGGGAGAGTATGGGGAAATCAAGAGGTTTTAACGTGGCCCTTTTAAAGCGGGTGTTGTATCGGAAGAGAGGGTGTGAGAGAACAAACCTCCCTTCCCCTCTCGCGGAGGAAGAGGAGGTGGAGAAGGCTCTCGAGGAATCAATCGACTACGCCCTGGGTCCTCTTCTCCCTCAAAATATCTCTTACTCTCTTCCTTTGAGTCTGACCACTTTGAGTTTTACCACTATCTCCCTCAGGCTGGAAGAAAATCCTCTTCCGGAATGGTTTATGAAAGGTGTAGATTATATCAGCGCGGGCGTTTTTCAACCCTTTATTGGTCTCGTTGAGATAGCGTTTTTATTAGGTGGTTCGAGCGGCAAAGAGGGGATTCAAAAACTTCGGTTGGCGGATATTGATTTAGGTGCTATGCCCACCACGCTGGTTGGCTCGTAATTTCGTTCGCTTTCCGTTTGACAATAAAAAATATTCTTCAACAAGTGGTCAATATTGGTCATTTGTCCAGTGCTGCTGTAAGGCTGCCCGGAATTAATGCCTTATGACCCAGGTGGTAAGTAGTAAAAATCGTAAAATAAATTTCCAATGACTAACAAGAGCCTAAAGAATTCATTTTTGATATCACGTATTTAATATTATTTTAATTAAAACCCGTCGACAGTGACACCTGATGGGGAATATATTCTTGCAAGGTTTGATGGACAGTTTTCTGTTGAAAAGGATGCGTGTGCTTTTCAATGATATCTCTAAAATGTATAATTCCGGAAGCACAATAGTTGACTCAAATTAAATGAATTGTGCACAGATAATCTCGTTCCGTCTAGGTGGTGTAAAATGTCTCGAATACAAGGTACAGTTATCGTAGCGCATTACATCGTGGTGTGAATAAAGGTTATTTTTATCGAAATTATTAAATTCTTAAATTTTCGAGCCGGTTGGATAGTAAATTTGTCTCAGTCACATAAAATGACATGCTGGATTGTGTTTTCAGATTGAACCCAAGTCAATAACCGACAAAACCATGGGGCTTTTAGGCCAAAGATTAGGCGTCTTCACTACGTTGATCGTACTTTTAGAGCTCTGGGTAACCTAAAGAGTTATGACGTGATGAAATCACAATCTATGTAAACTTCATAGTGTAAGAGCATGTACATATCTATGTCATTACAAGCAGTGACATAGTAACTGAGGCGTATATTGCTTCCGATGGTGAGACCAAAGTGTAATCACCGCCCACTACAATAATCAACCCCAAAGGATGATTATGTTAGGTGAGAACAAAGTTTGTTATGTACATACTAATGACAACCCCTTAGGCACGTGCAATTCACACCTGAGGGTAAGGGGGTCATTGCCTTTCCCTTATGCCCAGTTTCCGTATAATCACCCAGCTTGGGCGAGACTGGCCATATCAAGAGGCGTTATTCACCCTCATTTGAAACCGAGCCTCCAGATCAGAAGCCGCACACCCTACCCATACGGCTGGGTCACATCGAAAAGCCTCTATGCTATTTAACTTACATCTTGGCTTATTCTCCACACCCGTTTCCACAGATTTTATTATGTTCGGCCGAAAATTAGCCGACAAGAATGAGTTCACGTACTTATAATTGTGGCCGAGAATAAAGATCGAAGCGAATAACACATTTATGAACTCTTTGCTTTAATTTTATTTTTCCCTTTCTTGTGAAAAGGTCGCCCTAGCGTGTCGAGAATAGTCAAGGGGAGTGAATGAGGGAGAAAGGGAAAGGAGAGGATCGGCATTGGCACTTTTCTTATCACCGTAGGCATCTCATGTGCGTCGAAACCTTGGATCCCCTTACTGAGAAGACGAGGCTAACCTTCTTTTCCATATGGCACATCTTCTCGACTCACCTTTAACGAATCTCGAATTTTTTTTAATCTCCTTAACTCCTCACTTGCAAACAGCTATTACACCTGCTCAGTAAGCACGGTTCTGTGAAAAACGGATATCACCACAGGGTGAACACCCTGTTTTCCAATAAATCATCCATCAATTAATCTTTAAAATAAATTATATCATTGATTGCCTTGGGTGTTTGGCTTTTTGGCAGGTTCTAAATCGCAGACGTTGTCTCCTGAATGCTATTCCTTTGTGATAAATATCGTGTTTTAGCAGGTTTTGCTCATGGAATATATTTCTCAGATATGTTCAATTTCGTCTGTAACTGCTCTTTTCGAGAATTATTCGAATGATTTCGCGGTTCATAGTCCGACATTAACTATTCCTTAAAACGGAATTGCAATACTTCATGGGAGTAATCAATCAATGGTCTTTTTTTAACCGCACATAGTTTTATATAGTTTTTACAGCATGAGAAAAGGTACTTGTGCAACCTGTCATTGACTGCGACCGATTCGCGCATATTTCTGTTATATCCAAATCCCGTTTCAGTTTAACATTTGTTTACATGCATGGAAAATGTCTAAAAACTTCTTAAACCATAATGTCATACTGGCGGAAATCGCGGGAAGAACGAGAAGGAAGATTCCACTTTTTTGGAGGAGGTTCCCAGATGTTTGCAGTTGAAGAGTATGAATGTAATGTATTTTTCCTGAAATAGTAATACAATTTAAACTCAAATTTATTGGTCATTATGTAAAGCACTCTGTGTTGAATTAAAAATTGCCATTCAAGTTGGAGGCGATGCTGATAATGTCCTCTTCTTGATGCTCACTCCTGAGTCTATTGCTAGTGTTTTTCTTATTCCGTCAACATCTGGAGGTTATCTTCGCTATGTTCCAAATTAAATTAATGATTGATTTCTTTGCAGTAAAATTAGAGGAATATTAAAATACCTCAGACCTCTGCGGACGTTATGCGAATTGATCCGATTCATTTTTATGGCAGGGAATTTCCTCGTCGTTTAAAGCTACATTCGGCCCATCACGAGGGAGATAAAATCTTATGATATGATTACACTTCACTGAAAATATTCCGAGTTCCTCTATGTCTCTTTAAGTTACTTTAAGCGTCTCAAATAGAATTTTGCGTTCCTGCAAAAACACAGCTATACCTATGAACATAACTGCGTTGTGTGGGGTATTCTTAGTCGTAAAAGTAACAAAATAAGTCTTTTTTTAAGCTAAGTTCAATGGGATTGGATGGTTTGGAAAATCTCAACAAAAAAATTATTAGCGTGTCCTAACCCCGAATGGGTGAATGATTATGGTCATTGTCACCTCCGTGGACGCGATCGCCTCACGGGAGCTGTTCAATTCTTTAACGCATCTGAATTAAAATTCGGGTTTGATCGCATGTTAATAGTTAAATTTGCTGTGTAGGGCTTCAAAGGGTAATTGGACGGCTCGATGACGGCGACGGGCGACGTTACAAGCGCCGCGCACTCCTCGAGAATTTGAACATATTCCCTCGACGCGGCATGTTCTCGGGCCTCGGGTATGGAAATATCCCTGCAACTCCCGACGATCCCCACGTGTGCTAACGGGTACTTTGATGGCGGCTCCGTATCGGAGGTTGCTCAGGATCCAGCTGCGACGCCGGGTGCTCGAGCCCGTCTCGATAAGGGCCGGAATATGACAGCTGCGCTTTCTCTTCCTCTTCCGATCCCAAGGCACACAAACCCCACCTCACCTTTCGGAGTCCCTATCTTACCGCATTTTTCGTAGTATCGTTGTTTTGCGACTGAATTGATGGTTTGTGTGCTTCTAGAATCTGGTGAGTTTTTCTTTTAACGTTCATTGAAGCCACGAATGTAAAGTTGGGAATGTTACAGCTGCAGCTTGGTGATATTTACTCCAAAGGTCGGTCGCAAAGTGAACGCACACTCTTGTTTCACGTCGGATGATTTTTATCTATATTTACCTATATCTACTGATAAATTCTCACTGAAAAGAGTGCTTTAATAAGGGTCAGAAGTGTGGCAGCGGAAAAGTAACACAGAAAGGGTCAACAAACCCTGATTATTTAGAATATTTTTGGTGACGTAATACCATTCTTCCACATGCGTTTTATTTTTTGCCTCTTCTCATAGATTAATTAACTTAGCCATGAAAGTTAAAAATCACGCGCTAATAAAATTACCACTCAATAAAATGGCCAAACTTTGGATATTTTGTTGGCACAACCGGCTAAACATCATTGGGCAACCTGTGTAGTACCTTCCAGTTCAAGCACATGCAAATAATAGTTTATGTACAGAGCTTGGATGAGGTATACAGAGTGAGTGGTAACCAACTAGGCCAAACCTCACGTTCAATTTTCCTTTTTTGTTGGATGATTTATCGATAGTTGTAAATAAGCGTCTGTGGCGATTATATAACGAAACGTAAAGCTACTCAAAAGGGTGAAAGAACACCAGCCATTAAGCCATAAAATATTCCGAATAGGAAAATGCATTGAAATGGATTTGAAACGCATAGAATTTGTTTCCTTTATTTTTTTCGTTTTTAGATAATATTTAATTTTATTTCGATGCAATGCCTATAAATAGCTTTATAGTAAACCAGGTGAATGCCATTCCAATAAATTATGGTATACCTTGCCTTAAGCAGGCGTAAAACAGTTTATTCCTGTATTGTATCTTTGCCTTGTATAAATGCCTTGTATCGACCATGCAAAATAAATTTTGCATGGTCGATACAAGAACGGAGTTTGCCCTGCTCGTTAATTCTCTTAATCAATTTCAAACTTAGGTGTACATACCTAACTTCAGGTGAAATTTTGTTTTCACCAATGCCGATGCGGAAACCCACCAATGTCCTTAGTTAATGTGCGCGTGTATATTCAAAATTTACAGCTCTCAAAAACCATATTATGAATCATCCTTTTCAAAATTGAAGTATTTTTCGTTTCCAGAATCAGTCCATTCGATACTCTTACAGAATTTAGCAGGGTAAAAAGTACTCCTGCCCTGCATAAAATTCTTTTGCCTCGCACTCTTCAACTCTTCTTTTACTACCATCATCTCGCCGTAGAAAAATCTCATCCATCTCCTTCACTCTTCCATTCCTCTCCTCAACTCCGTTTTACCATTCCCTCTTTATCACTTATAGTTCATATTCCTAATTATTTCTGCTGAAAGTAATTCATTTATAAAGATGTTGGTGTTCACATTCCGCTTTTTATGTCTAAATATTTGCTGAAATCCCTTTTTAACAACCACTCGGTTTTCCTATGCCATTAAAACCTTGAAATGCAATTTTAAATGAGACTGAGGAGATTCTTATTATTTTGATTTTGTCATTCCTTACTTTTTAATACAATGGTAGTGTAGCAGTTAGATATGCTGTTGTACGCGCGTGTGATTTTTTAATTCTATACAATTTTAAATTGTAATTCCTGACCACTAAACTCTCGCACCCCCAAAGCTGTCGGGTGTTACGATGCTGCTTATATACCTTTGTGCAAGCAATCATATTAAAATTCATTTGAATCTCCACAAAATTTACTCGTATGTACGTACCAACGTCGCTGATTATATGAGAACTATGTGTTAGTTTTCATAAAATCCTTAATTCTGCAAAACTCGGCTCGAGAACATTATTTTTTGAACATACGAGTACTTTCTCTCTGACTCACGTCCTTTTTTATACTAAGCATTTAGATCACAGCTCTTTTCTCCCAGGAGTGTTCCTAAAAGCTTATTAATTCGAGCGTGCTCATTACATTTCGTATTCCCAGTAGATACTTGCCAGCATACGTTGCTTATACGGAGTTGGTTCGATTTGCTCTTCGCCCTAATACTAATTTTCTCTCATCATCTGTATCTTTACTACTTATCTCGCCAGCATTATCCTCAGTACCATTACTACCTCAGTACTTCAATTATTCTTCAAACTGACTATCCTTCTCACCGCTTTTCCTTTTTCTGTAACCATCGCCCCGCTGTTCTTCCTGTACTTTCGAGTAGCATCAGAATTCTTCCCAATACTTAATAGGGGCTCTTTGAACTACCTCTGGCTAAAAGTTTTTGTACCCATCAATCACATTTCATCACTCTTTTACTCTTCATGCGCTACCCTTCTCCATAATTTTCCAGTAAAAACGGCGGTTCCCCGTTGCTGATTCTCGGACTAACCAGGATATTTTACCATTCGTTTTTTACTTTTCTAATCGTCGCAATCTTTTCTTCCCTCAACTTTTATTCAACCTTATTTAACCATTTTAGGGAAACATGAGTTTGCTGTTTACTAGCTGCCTCATCATCAGCGTCATTTTGACTTCTTTAGTCTAATGGTTGTCTTTCTCTTGCATGCCTTCTCTTACGCTGTCCGTGACCTGAATGGCCAATATTTCATATGATGACGACAGGTGAGGCCTTCCCTCGCTTCCCTGCCGGGTACGATACGCGTTCTGATGCGGATAGTCCCCATTTTTTCCAACGTTCCTATAAATGGTTACCTTGCTCTGGTTGGACGCTGTCGCAAGGACCTCATTTGGGAACTGAAGCATCGTCTGTGGATCTGAATCAAATCTTTCAATCTATTTGGCACAGTTACTCCATTGAGGGTCAGTAGTCATTGCTCAAAGCAGCAGCTATTGGTCGTTGTAATGCACAAGACCTCTCGGCACGTCGAGGTTTCCGATCAAAGCGAAGAGTTGGCACGTATAGCATCAGAAGACAATAGACGATACGTTTAAAGCCGTGATTGAAATTCATCATTAAAACCGAAAAAGTACTATTCATCGTCTCTCAATGCGTTACAAAATTACCTGAGCGTAAAAATTTATAATTTGAAAATTCAGTACTATACTCGTATTTTTTTCTGAAAATAAATATATTTTTTATTTCCTGGGCTAAAGGTAACATGAATTATTATTATTGAATAAACTTCATTGCAGTTAGGCATTTTTCCTGGTGGCAACGGTCCAGTCTGATCACTGGTCACTCTTGTAAATGCACATACATACATACATGCACACAAAAGGAACAGATATGAGACAAAATGCTCTTATATACAATGACACATTTAGATTACCAACCGCTCTTTTACCATCACACAAGGGTTAGATTTACACCATACGTGTACGTACTACGCACCGTCCATCGCCACACACCATCTATAATCACACATTCTTCAATTTCGTATACCGTTTAAAATCACGCACCGTTAATAAGTCATTCATTTTTGCAATACAATTTCTCACTCCGTCCACATCACATCCATGCAATATTTTAATTAGTACAGTACGAATAGTATTATAATCACTGATCAATGAAGTTTATCACTCATTAACTGCTTTACACTTATTCTTAAAACTACGAAATGTTCCGAAGTACAACACTATAATAATCACTGATCAATGAAGTTTATTACCCAGTAGCTGCTTTACACTTATTCTTAAAACTCCTAAAATTGGATGGAAACGGCTCAAGCAAACCTCCAGGCAGCTGATTCCAGTCAACAATAGTTCTGTTTAAAAAAGAGTATTTTTTTCTTATTTATGTTTTGCGTTCTTATTTTTATTTTAAAACTGTGTTCGTTTTTTCCCTTAAAGTTTTGTTTTTCTGTCTCTTTCCATAAATCTTCTCACGCTTCGTCATTGTTGACAATTCTAAAAATCGCGCCTAACTTATTCCTTTTTCTTCTATTTTTCAAACTCTCCCAATATTTTATCCAACATTTCCGTGACACTCTCTGCTCTTTTGTACTTTCCGAGTACATATCTTGCTGCCTTTCTTCGAACTTTTTCTAACTTTTAATATGTCCTATACTATGATATATCTCCCATACTATGGACGAGTATTCTAGGATAGGGCTAACCAGTACCTTGTATGCTTTTTCTTTCGTGGCTACGCTACTTTCTTTTAAATTTCTCATTACCCAAGTAATGTTTTTAGATATCCAAACCGTCACAGAAAACAAGAGTGCAGTGAGAAATGTACGCAACGATAGGTTAAAGGTTGAGCCACCGCGTACCGATGGCTCGGTTGTATCCACTGGGACAAAACGATTGACGCGGGAGAAGAGAAAACAGAGAGGACCATTAAATTAAACACCAATTCCCAATCACTGCTCTGCCGATCTCCGCATATGCCTTTGCTTTGCGGCCGGCCGAATATTCTGCGATCGCTGCACACGATTTTCCCAGCCTCGCTCCCGAATCTACTCCCTCGGAGCTCCCATTCCTCTGTGTTCTTCGGCTCTCATTAAAGGCCCATATATTTTTTTAAATACCGGCCGTCCTCCGTAAACCATTCCGTGCGGGCGCGCGAAAATTGGCGGTCAGGTGTGCACTAAATTGCATCGAATCCTCTCGCGTGCATGGCGCATTTTCGCCATGCGTTAATCAGGGTTTAAAAACCGATGCACTCGTGCCAGACCAAACCTAACGGAACGCCCACCCCTGTCCCTGTGGCCCAAGTCACCCCTCTCGCCCCCTCCCCGTACAATCTCCTTCAAAGAGCCTTCCGCTCCCCTTTGCCCTGCTCCTCGCCCCTCCCCCGCGCTCCTGTTCGTTCGCGGAAGAGTCGGCGAAGTTCGCGATTGCATAATGTTAAGAGCTGAGACGGGCTCTCCTAATGGGCTACGCGATAGGCCTTTAGTACAGCGGTTGCGGTCTGGAGTACGTACAGCCTTTCACAGATACATTCACTAAAAGACCGGCGCTATGGTCCTTGTAAAACTTGGCGACAGGCGAGGGATTACTGAAATTACGATGAGCGCCCGGGGAACGTAACGTTACCTGTAAAACAATGCATTAGGAAAACAAATGCAGCATGTGCTGACGCACTATTATGAAGCATGTTAACACGCGATATCCTTGTCTTGTTGGTGTACAACCGTAATGTATTAGGAGTTTTATTATTCGATACGCTACTTGTGATATCTTATTCATTTTTATTTATTTATTTATTTAATTTAAAAACATTATTCACATACAGCAGTAGAGCCGATTTACAGTGAAAAATATAACAAACATGAAAGAGGACAAAAGGACAATAACAGCATAACAATAACTGAGCATGGACCGGGGAAAAATTTAATTTGTTGACACAGAAAAAGGGCCCATTTTGAAATTTCATGCATGTTTGTGAAAGGAAATATTTCATTGTATGGATCCAAATCATGTTTATTGGATGTTCAGGAAACATGATAACTGTATATCCTGCCATGTAAATATAGCGTATCACGATTGGCTTCTCTAGACTTGTTAGCTAAATTATATATTTGTTATTATTCTATCATTAAGTATTTTTTGCCGGATCAATGGTTGTATGTGTTTGTGCATACAAGTATATTTGTGGAGGAAGTTTAGTAAATACTTAAGCTGTTGATAGTTCTTTTAACGATTATTTAACCCAACAGAAAAAAGGGTATTCTCCGTAGTGGTTACAACAAATTGTGAATGCTAAGAAAAGTGAAATATGTACACAGTTTGTACAAGTAATCATATCCAATGCAAAGCATTAGATTTCTTAAGCCTTAAGCCTAAATTTTAGATTTAAGGCCTTACATGTTAACTCGATTTAAGTGAATCAAAGTGCATTTGATGTGGTTAGCCATGCAGTTGCCATGCTAGGGAAATAAATTCTTTAAAAAAGATAGATCGATGCGACATGTGGAAAACATAGGTTAACTATCTCTATTCAGTCCATTTCTTTCATAGAAGCACGGCCTTAGAAGGCTGAAATGTGTGGCCACCGTGCGCCATCAATCGGGTGCGTCGTCTTCGTGAAGTATCACCACCATGGGAGCGGCATGCTTTTGCCTTTGACTCTCCTCTTTGGTCGAATGGCTTGCGGGAATTTCGCATCGATATGCCCGGCACTGCGTGTTGAACTGATGACGGCGAAGGCGACGTGTTGATGCTAATGCAGGAGTCACTTTGATGTACTAATGCGTCCCTTTGCTTCCCTCCCCCTTTGTGCCACATCCAGCCACGCAATAGTCACTTGATTCCATCAAGTGATTGACAGGCGGCGGGAGTCAGCGCGTTAATTTCTCAAAGTGCGAGGTCTAAAATTGAAGTCAGAACACTGGAGTTCGCTTATGCCCCTGGCTCTTAAGATTTTGTGCGGTAAACCCCTAACTCGCTTAGGGAATTTTTATGTGAAAACTCTGTAATCTCAGAGTGAATCCGAACATTATTTAATTGGTGAATCTAAACATTATTTAGACTAATAAATCTTGCGATAGTTTCAAACGTTGTCGTTTTATCTTTCATGTGCCTTTGCCGTTTTTGTGCCGTAGTCCTGAAGCAATTAACACTTTTGGTCACTTTTCCTTCATCTACTTGAAAGGAGCGGTGACGCATTGATTGCGGTCGGAGTGATATGGTAGCACAAAAGCAGAGCTCATGCGATTTGGTCCGGGGATTAGATGACTGGAGATTGATTCTGCTTTTTGGAGTTCCGCGCTGAATGAAAAGGGCACGAGTTCGACTCCGAAAGCCAGTGCAAGCTGGAGTATCCCTGGTCTAAAATGAAACAAGATCATTAGGCGAGTCGTGAGCGAGAGCCGATGTATCAACACTTTTCTCGTCACACTTTATGTATTTCCTCGAGTAAGGTATTTAAATGTGAGGAGAATTGTTTTGGTATTTCTGTTGGCCTTCGGGAAGTGAGGAAACTGAGGAACCTCAAAAGCATCAGGGATCCTTGAACATTTCAGATATGAATTCTACTGATGAAACAAGCACTCCCATGATTGGGAGTGCAATGTACTTTTGCATTTCATTTAAAACAACTTCCACTTAAAATTGTTACAATCTCGTTCACTGTAATCAGTATCTTTAATTACCCTGGAGGTTAACATTATTTCAGAAGCAAAGTGGATATTTTATGTAGGGGCATATAGTCAGTAAGGTGACATGCAAAATAGCAAAAAAAAGAAAAGTTCATAATCATTTTTTATTACTATGTTTCTGACCCTTGTATCAGTTATAAATCATGTTTTGACTCATAAAAAACTCATGAACTATTATTGCTATACACTAATACCATTTCAGCTCACACCTGACTTGGAAAACGCGCTATCTTTTGCTAGACAATCTAACATATCTCTATCCATTGCCCTGATGAGATAACTATCCAGGTGAAACCAGCTCAAATGAAATCTACTTGACATACTACCTTGAACAAAAAGTTCCCGGAATAACCACCGTGTGGCGCTCCCATCGTTCCGATTTGAGTTCTGTTTTTTTTGTTAAATTGGTACATCTGTTGTTGATATTCCCTTTAAATCTTAGTGCCATAACTTGACATTTGCAAAAGTTACGTAGCCAAGAGTACATCTATCTCTGTGTGTGTTGGCGATTTTTTACAATTGCAGAAATGGATTTAAATTTGCAAAAACGAACTTGTATTAAATTTTGCGTAAAAAACGGATTTAGTGGCGCACGGACGTTGGAAATGTTGGAAAAGTGTTTCGGCAACGATTCTCTAAAAAAAACGGTCGTTTACCAGTGGCACGAGCGGTTCAGAAGTGGTCGTGAGTCAATCGAAGATGATGAACGCAGTGGCAGACCATCGACATCGAAAGTCGGTGAAAAAATTGATAAAGTAAAAGAAATGTTGGTCAATAACCGCAAATTAACCATCAGAGAAATAGCGGAGGACTTGAACATTGCCTATGGATCCGCCCAAGACATTGTGGTTAATGATTTGGGTTTCCGTCGTGTAGCAGCAAAGTTGGTGCCAAAAGACCTCCATTTCATGCAAAAAAGAGACCGTGTTGACGTCGCAAAAGACATGATTTTCGAGGCTGAATCCGATCCCTCATTCATCAAAAGGATCATTACTG
Source organism: Hetaerina titia (assembly GCA_037158775.1). Classification (NCBI taxonomy): domain Eukaryota; kingdom Metazoa; phylum Arthropoda; class Insecta; order Odonata; family Calopterygidae; genus Hetaerina; species Hetaerina titia. The sequence goes on along the minus strand of CM073773.1, from coordinate 38,099,050 downwards.
GAGACGAGACGTGGGTTTATGAGTACGACACGCAATCCAGACATCAGGCATGTGAATGGCGTTCACCAAATGAGCCGAGATCAAAAAAACCACGTCGTTTTCAGTCAAAAAAGAAGGCAATGCTGACGGTTTTCATGGATTACAACGGTGTAGTGCATCATGAATTTTTGCCAGAAGGCCAGACAGTAAACAAAGAGTATTATTTGGGCGTTATGAGACGTTTGCGTGAAGCAATTCGCCGAAAGAGACCAGAAATCATCGCACAGTGCGTCGAGACCGTCGCACAGTGCTATCATTATTCGTAATTTTTTGACGAAAAATGCAACAAATACCATCCAACAGCCACCGAATTCACCTGATTTGGCTCCCTGTGACTTCTTTCTGTTCAATCGAGTTAAAAAACCATTACGGGGAACGCGTTTTAGCAGCCGAGAGGAAGTAATGGAAAAATCGCAGGAAGCACTGATGGACATACCGAAAACCGAATATAAAAAATGTTTCGAGGATTGGATCAAGCGCTGGCATAAGTGTGTTGCAGTCGATGGGGATTACTTTGAAGGGGACAATATAGATTTAGATGAATAAACTTGTATTTTTAATTTTCTGAATAAATTCCGGGAACTTTTTGATCAAGGTAGTACCTATAAAAATATTTTAATGACTCTTTACGATTTTATGCTTTCCCAAATTATGCGAAATACAAAATATATCTCCATTTTCTGGAATTAAGCTTCTCATGGGATCAAAAAGAAGAGATTTTTACTCTCTTATCAGATTAACAAGCGGACTTTTTATTCCTTTGCTTTATCCTGACACGCCTGACTAATTGTGAGAAGTTATGGCGAGGGAAACTCTTAAATTGCAGTATCTTCGTGCTGCGATAAAGGCAATTTTAACAGAAATCGTGCTCCAACTGATGATTCCTTTACTGGTCTCTGCTCTAAGCTTTCCTTTTCTTTCTTTTTATCTTATCGTCAGCCATTTAACACTCACGAGTCTGCTATTCCTTTCTTGAGAGCCATTTGTCTTTCATCCACCATAAATGCCGATCAACACGCTAGAAACTTCATTTGTCAAAACAAGTCTGGCCTGCCGTATAAACCGTGCGCAGAAATTGGGTTCAGCCGTCATCCTATTTCCCTTATATCGGCAGCTGTTCTTCCCGCTTTTTGGGGACGTTTAACCTAATGAAGAAGAAAATTTGGTGAGAACGCGATAAAAGTCAGTTTTCGTGGCCTTCCAGTCCTTGGCGTGACCTACTATACCTTATGCACTTAGCATTTCCATTTTCGTTACATATTATTTATAAATGCATATCACGTGGATAACCCTTTCAGAACTATTTCTCATTTTTATCGCTGTGTAGACTGCAGCACGTAAAATCTGGATGACGATTTGAAAAGATATATTTTAACACTGCTAATACTTTCAGTGTTTTTTTATGAGTCAAAATATTAATTTGGTAGTTGTGTTCATCCAAAAACCAACCTTAACTGGTAGATTACCTTATAATAATACCTTTAATAATTTTAGCTAAAATGTGTAGATATATGTAAACATATATATATATATTATATATATGTAAACATATATATATATATATTATATATATATGTAAACATATATATATATAATATATGCATGCATGTCTTCGAAAAGGAACGCTCTTCAGCGACGATACAGTTATCTAAAAAATTTTATTAAAACATTGGTGCACAAAAACACCAAGAAAGCGCACATCTCTTGTAAATATATGGAAATATACATGTATTTGTATATGCATATATATAATATATATGTTTACATATACATACATAAATATACTCGTATATTTTATAAATATTATTTTACTAAATGTATACAGTAAGTTTGCTAAAGTTAGTTTAACAACAAACATGAAAGCGGAAATTTAGTAGTTACATAATATGAAAAGACTTGAATAATACTCAATAAAATATCTTTAAAATATGCATGATTACATCCTTTTTTTTCTTTAATTTCCGATGTTGATTTTTGTCGAATTGGCTTTATGGAGCTAACTTTATAACGTTATTAAACCATAATTTGTGAACATGGATTTAGTTCCTTAAGAAAAACTTGAAAGTTAATTATGTCACTAGTTGTTTGTATGACTACAGCGAAGGCCGCAGGGAAAGCAGAAAGGATATACCTTAGTGCTCTTTCTAGTGGTATCACGACACTTAAAAACCCTAGGAAAAACTGAAGTCTACAGTAACTACATTTTATGAATAGCACTCCGAAGTCGTGTAGTTTTACAGCGATGATGCTTTTAAATAGGATCCTGATCATACGATTATATTGATGGGCGTGGTAGTCCAAGGAGTATAAAGTTTAACTACTGACCTGAGGGCCCGGGTTTGACTCCTGGGAACCCTCAAAATCACCCAGCTGTTTGATATTTTTGGTACCAGATCTTCCTGGGAAACTACAGGTAGCAAATATAAAAGCACTGACACCCCCCCCGCCTACACTGACGAGTGAATTTCGCACGTCGTTGGGCTTATTGCTAAGTGACGTCACTACCTACACCTATCAAACAGACCTTCGGGTTTAAATTCTTGTGTTTTTGATCATATATTATGTGGGACAAAAACCTGAGAAAATATTTTATGATTCATGATTTAAAATGAAAATAATACTGAAATTGGGCTCCGAACGCCGCCGAACTCCGAACGAATTTGTGATTTTATTAGTTAAAACGAAAATGTATTTTAGAAATAATTCCCAAGGTTCATTCCTGTCCTCGAAGGCAAGACTCTGATTGCTTGTGAATTTAAACATGCTCTCAAAACCTGTAGGCATAAGTATGTTAAGGACGAAGTGACTATTTGGCACGTTGTCAATGAAACAGTCGTGAGGCCTTTACCATGTAACAGCACCTCAAAAAATCACGAAGTTTTATTAGCTCTTGAATTCTAAATTAGCACTGTCACTTATTAAAACATTTTGTTTTATTTCTATGTAAAACGACCTGGTATCACTCATAAATGTGAATGAAGGATCAAATCATAAGACCTCTAGCAATGGTCAATGCTTAGCGCGGATGACCCATTTCAAAAGATATTAATACAATGGGTAATATATAGTAGACCCAAGGGATGATAAATCTCTGAGGAATAACATAATGATAATTGAAACTCAAGCAGGGAAGGGTGCAAGCAAATCGTCTATTCAAAAATTCAATTTTCTCTTTATCCTTTGATATATTTATACATGTACTTGAGTACCAACTGCAATAAAAATAATAGACAAATAAATCTGCTCTTTTGTTATAATAAGTTTAAAAATTGATTGTTTGGATTACTAACTAACCCTGCGGTGCATCCATGTCGAATTCTGTGACCGAATCGTGGCAACATACGCTAAGGTTTAATCCTATCTTTCAATCTATGGATAACTACTGGGACATTAATTATGGCATTAGTCGCAAAGAAATACAGTCGCGCTTGAAAGTTCAGTATTAGGATCAATTTTATTCTTATTGATTCTCTTAAAATACGGGCGATGTGCTTATTAGTCTTGTAGTAGTCTTACTTATGCCGTATAGTGGTTGTAGTCTTGTACGTATAATGGCAGTTATACAAGTATTCTTGTATAATATGGTCGTCTTATTAGTATTAGCCTAGTAGTTCTTGGTAAAATCTACTGCAGACGTAAATACTACGTGCTTTTTTATAAAATTTTATATCCAAGCCGGGCTCTCCAAGTAATTTAGCGCAAAATAACTTCAAAAATATTTAATACATTGCTCACATAAAAATACTCTTACTATATACAACGAGATTCAGAGTTTCTTTTCTGAGTAACGTTATGAATCCTCTTTGGTATCCAATCACAGCCAAGTTTCTAACCGTTCAATGGAACAAGTTTAGTGAATGTTTACGTTTTTATAATTTAATTCAATTATTGTTTAGTTTCGAAAACACGTAAGGTCAAAAGGATTGCCGGTTTTGGGTGAATTAAACCCTATGCTGGTGATGTTCTTTCAATGGCTAACAGCTTCCTGATCTTCTCTTTACTTTTGTTTTATTAGCTGCCGAACATGCATAATGTGTGTCCTTAGGGGAAAGCCGTAAGGGATTAGAGTTTATTCCTTTGAAGGCGTAATTTGGCCACGGCTAATTCTCCAAAAGGAATCGAGTTTCAAGCCCCGGAACTTTCGAAATAGTTCGACGCTTTAACGAGGTGGGTTCCCTTTCCCATCCCTCCCGACCCCATCTCTTTCACCCCTCCCACCCTTGGTGGAGCATAACATATGAATGCGGACAGGGAAGGAAGGAGGGCCCCGGCTCGGAATTGCCTCTCCGCCCCACCGCTCACGCCATAGACACGCGCGGTGCAGGATTGAATCCCCACATTTGTGAGGGCATCCCTAACGCGTAGGCACTTTGGTTCCGTCAGGCTTGCGGAGCGCACGGACGGTCTTCATTTCTTAAGATCTTAGCCTATGGTAAATGCGGACCATGAACTGGCCATTCATAACATTGAAGCAAGGCCTTTTGGGAGGTCGCGATCGTCATTTCGGTGCATTAATGGCAACTTATCCCGTGCATTTTATTCAAAATTTACGTGATCGTGGAAATAATTATCTTTCCAATGTTGGTCAACATTTTTTGTTCCCTCGAAAATGTGGTTGGTAATCCAATTTCAGAATCTGAATACAAAATGAATTACGATATACTTTGATTTTCTGATATTGATCTCCATGTCGATATGTCTCAGAACATCGTCCCATCGAAAGTAACGACTTGATCAATAGTTCCATTTTGGTTTCGGGATGTGATGAATTGCTCTTTCAATGGTCAATTCAATGTTAAATTTCATTTATATTTTCATATATATCCTTTCCGCTTGTCCAGGATCGGAGTGCATAGTGGGCCACTTTTGGTAAGCAGAACTGGCGCTGTGCGATGAACCAAATGACGGGTTAAGGCGCCCGAATCGACGCTCATGGGAAACCATGAAAGGTGTTGGTTGCTTAACCCGAAACTTTAAGGCCAAACCTTATAAGAAAACTAAATTCATGCGCTGTTATTCTTCTGTTCCCTACATTTTGGAAGCTCATTACACTTTGTGTCACACAATTGATTGCAGTTGTAGACAATATCTGACACATCCTCAGGCCCAATTGGCTCAGATTAAATGTTTGTTGTCATTTTTCGATGGACCATCATGGAGAATTCTCTATTATATCCTTAAAGTCGTTGTTGAATTCGAGACCTTATTTACATAAGTCTTGGCCGTTGGTGAAACAAACTTAATTTTCTGGAAAAGTTTTAAAATGTATCGCGAAACCGTTAGTTTCTGTCTAATTTGTTAGTCAACCAAACCTACAATGGTAAACTATTTCTTCCAAAAAGATGATAGTTAGTTATAAGATATATTTTTTAAAATTAGATTCGTGGTACATGTATAGCTAGTACTTAACTTTATTGGTTTACTAAATTTATCTCCAATTAAGACAAAAAATGAAGCTAGAAAGGGTAATGACTACAATTAAATTCCTAACTGGTTATTGATTGGAGCTTTTTTCAAATGCATCTAAGAATTTATGAGAAAGGAGTTTTCTCGGTAAACATCGTCAGGTTACGTTTAACCTTCGTCGTAGAATATCCTTAAAATGTTAAGTGTGAAGATGAAAGGACGGTAAGTTTACTGTCACTTGCAAAAGAGGTCGCTCTGTGAGATGATGAGAGAAGAAAACAAACGATTAATAAGTTAAAGTTGACTTTGAGTTTATGAAGGGGGATGAGCTGCCGTGTAAAGTGATTTCCTGAATGCTAATACTGAGAGGCAACAAAGGAGTTTGAAAAAATTAAATTAGGATAGTGGAATAGATGTCTCATTTGAAACGTCTACGTGAACCAGATTTCACCAATGTGGGTAGCAAATGCTGAATCGGCATCGATGGGTCCAGGAAAGAGGTGGTGAGGCAGGATTGCCGTTATCGCCTCTTATTTTAATGAACTTGTGCGCAGAGGAAATTGGGAGAGGCCTGAAATGGGCTGCAGATGTGAATGAAAGTAGCGGATGATCTGATCAGTAATCTCCACGGTTTAGTGATAGAGTTAACCAATGGTTTGCAACTCTTGATGAGCACAGTGCAAGACCGATCGGATGCATAAGAGATTAAGATCGTTCGCAATACAACAAAAATTCTCGTGAAGCGAGAATTAAATATCGTGATTTTGTAAGAATTTAGAACTTAAAATGGACAAATAAAAAATCGCGGAGTTTTTCTTTGAATTGTGAGTGTTTTGGACAAAATATAGTAATTTCATTTAGGCAAGAGAAAACTGTTATATAAAAAATAAAAATAGGTAAATGATTATCAGGGAATGATCAAAGAACTAAATCAAGGTGAAAGTAAAAACATAATTCATACATTTTTCATTGTCTTATGGTTCAGGAAATTGGGTATAAGAAACAAGAATTAAGATGTTGATTCTATAAAGGATTTTTAATGATGAAAATTGAGAAAAAGATAAACAAATCGGTAAGTGAAAGTTATAGCCGGTGAAGAGAGGAGTTTAAACAATCGCGTGAGGTGTTACTTAGTGGAAATATTTGGCTCTGCAAATTTTAATCACACGGTGTATTTCCACGCATACAAGATGTAATAATTTGATTGACCATGCTTGCTGTGCCTAACAAGTTTTCATTCGGTAAAAAACCTTCATCTTCACACAGTGCCAAAACCGTGGTCACTTTAATAAATGAAGTGTGCAAATTTACTAAGTGATTTTAATTTAGTGATTATAATTTCAGTCTCACGATAGAAAAGAGACAAACTTAAAGGAGTAGTGCAGCAGTGGTAGCTGTACGTACATGTAATTGAAGGCTGTTACAGAACGAAGAAGAAGAAGCAGAATAATGAGTGAAGGAGATTTAGGACGGCTTTTAGGTAGATGTGGAAATTGAGATGAGTCGACGGAGAAAATATTTTTATTCATAAATACACTTTGTGTCGTTTCATGAATGTTTTCCAAAGCCGGCAGGGTGCGCAATAGTTTTGGAGGATCGCCCAAAATCTGCTTCCGCTCGGCGAACTAATAACACCCAATCCTTGGTCTCCTATATGGCCGGCGTAATCAACGTCCGCCTCTAATTCCATGGCTGCACGCTATAACCTAGTCGCTCGTGTCCATTGATTTTGTGTCGTGAATTTAGTCTTTTAATTATTCACGATTCGAATCGACCGCCAGGAAAGCTAAGGGTAACCTAATTCAACTACGATAACAAATGATACCTCAATGAATGAGGTCCTTCAATATCTGAATATTCATATTGATTCGGTCTAAATTATATTCAACAAATATTGTTTTAAGTACAAAAAGCAATTTTAATTTGAAACAGGCATTACTTAGCTGTGTTGAATGAACTTAACTGAATAATACTCTAAATTATTCTTAATTAGTAACCATATTTCAATGGCTGGAGAATCAAAATCGTAATATACTCGTACTTAGATGTACGAGTATATTACGATTACTCGTACCGATAACTAGAAAACATGATCAAGACAATATTTATTTATTCATTCTAATTCCCGCTTTTTAAACTTCACGTTCAATTGGATTATTTCGAGGAGAGATGATGCACTTTTAATGCATAAAATTTCGTGAACCAAAAATCTCAAATCAGTTGTCGTGAAGCATTCCCCGTGGTAAGGGCGGAAACGAAATTTTTTGCACCGCAACCGTTTCAAATGCCCGCCCGCATTTCAAGAAGTGCAAAGTATTCTCACCTGCAATAACCACACAAATCCCCTTAAAAAAATTTAAGATCACCCTCCATAATGCAATACGTACATACACACGTACAGCCATAGGAAAGCGCCAGCAATTGAGGGAAGGTATTGATTCCCCTCTCCCACACCACAGCGGATTGCAGGAACGGCCCTTTTCCTCAATTCTCCGGGCAAAAAAAAACCCACACCCGAAATTGCCTGGTCTCTATTAGCCGCCACCCCACCCCCTCCGTCCTCCCGTCGGCCCCCTCCCGGCCGACCATTACAATTTCGGGATTGACACTTTTGGCCTTTTAGACCGCTCGTGGCCAGATAAAGGCCGGCTAAAAGGGGCGGAGAAGAGGGGGGTAGCGGCACACTCGTCCGTGTGTTGGGCAGTCGCATGAGATGAGGGAGGAGGACGGGGGTGGGGTGGAGGAGGAGGGTCAAGGGTCGCGCTCCGGCGGCTCTTGAGGGAAGTGAGCAGAGAGTGGAGGGGCCGAAGGTACGTGTGTGTGTGTGTGTGTGCGCGCGCGCGAGAGAGAGAGAGAGAGAGACTTTCGTCGGTGGTATTGGGCTTATCGCCTCCAAAACGCCCCATTACGTGGATTACGGATCGAGGTCGAAAAGTTAGAAAATCCTAGGATTTCGATGGAGCCGCGCGCTTTCGTCGCGCCATCGAATGCAACGACATTTTGAGTGAGATCCAAAAGAAATTGCCGGTTGGGTGGGCAGCGGGACGGAGGTGGGAAGGGGGAAGATTTGGGGTAGAAATATATTTCTCGCGACGGAAGAGGGGTGAGATTCATCGAAGTTTATCTGCGATCGAAGGTAGCGGGGCAGTATCCTTTTTCTTTATGGGTCTGCACGCGAGAACCAAAGCTGTATTATTTACAGATGCTTATAAATACGCGGGTACTCATTCATCCACACACAGCTTCGTGCTATAATATCTCGTATACTGTGTCCTTTTATTTCGATTTAACTGCGGGTTCAGCTGAAAAGCGGTTGGTTTAAGAACTGAACAGGTTTCTCTCTTCCTCATTTGGTATTCCCAATCGAATAATACTGCTCGTTGTGTTACATTTCCTTAAGGTATTAATATTTGCCAGTATCAATCGGACATACGTAATTGAAAATGGTCTTTTGGAGTAATTTTATCACTTTTCTGCACAATTTGTTAGCTATGCAACCGAAAAGGGTATATTTTTAAGGAGGAAATATAAATTTTTGGGCAAGGCTGTGAGTCATAAACGCTTAGCGATATGAAGAATATTTCCCAAACGAAATCGACGAGTTATATCTACCCGCAACCAAAGGCGTCAGGAATGGCACACGGATGTAAAAACATCAAATATTACAGGCTCTTGGTGAAAAGTGCAGTTATATAGCATTCGGGAAAATATCGGAATCCAGCTACGATGCTCATCTGTCTTTTCGTTCGTGCGAACTCTGTTAGGCTTGCATACACAGTGGGATTATCCGAAGGTCGCGGTTTTCAATCCTGTCTCACGCATTGATGGTTACTGTGGACTGACAATCAATGTTAAAGCTGTCCATGGTAAGGTGCCACCACTTCAGCAGTGGAAGACCTTCTCAGTCCTTCATTACTTCAAATGCTGACCGCTTTTTATCAGTCAATTCAATGAGCATTATCGGGGGAATTTCGTTAGCCAATCGAGTGTCGACTACAAAATCAGTCACTTCCCATCTCCCCCACCACCACTTCCACCGCAGTCCCGCCTGACCACTCTCCGCTTCTTGATGCTAAGACCACCCGATCGCAAGAAATCACCTATTTTTCGGAAATTACGATATCGTGTTTTGGAATTTTATGAAATTGACCTCACGCTATCTCAGTTTCCTCCTCCGAATATTCCCTCGTTTTTTTCCTCTCCCGAAGGGTCCCGTCGATCTCATTCTGATTTGTATTTTATCCTATAAAAGGTGACGCCATGGCGGATATATAATATAAAAAGATTTCTGGGAACAATTTTTGCAATGCGTTTTATTCCCTCTCTTCCTGAATAATCCGTCCAGAACCAAATACCTCCCTCTGGATTGGTGTGCGTCTTCGTGCGACCGGGGCTAAAAGCTTATCTGTGGGCTCGCAGCCCAGCTTTCAGTCGTTTTGGGGCAAGTATTAGCATTGGGATTCCCATCGATAAATTATTCGTGAAATCGGGAAGGGTTGATGTTCTTCTAAATTTTCAGCGAAATTAATTTAATATTTTTTTTCTTGTGGAAAAAAAACGAAATCCGCGAATATTTCAGGGGTTCGGGTGCCAATTAAAACCCTGGGATTTTCGATTCACGTGACACTGCATCGGAATTGAACGAAAATTCTTTTGCATTCTTGGAAAATGCCTCGTTAACGGAGTGCCCCGTTCTTTCTACTCGGTAGAAATATTTGGCCAACGATAACGTAAAACAACCAATATGTAATGCCACTCAAGTGTTAATGGGTGTGGCTAACGGCATTCGTAGGTGGTCTAATTTCCGTCTCTGATGAGAACGTATTTCAGTATGCGATTCGAATAATCAGCGTAACAGTATTGTAAGTTAATGAAGTCTTCTCAGAGTTAAAAAAAAACATAGAAACTAAATTCAAGCGTACGACAAGAACGTCTCGGGGACTATTTACATCTCAAAACTTTTGGAAGTGAAATTGCTTGTGGGTATGAGAACCATTTTTAATTTGCTGGCAGGTTACTTTAACTTTGAACCTTCGCGTTCGTTGACTTTATTGATATTATGAATGTGAATATTTCTGAACAAGTTATAAATTAGAATCCAAATTAAGCCAATGGTATGAGGAAAAAGAAAATATTATTTAAAGAATTCGTAGGGTGACTTTTAGAAATCATTTACAACTTCATTAAAACTTGTGTCCACTTCGTCTCTGCTTTTGTCTTTTTTGCTAAAGATTTATAAAGTTTTCTGTCAAAGTTATTATCTCGCATATCGTCCATGAAAACGACTATGTGTGACTTTTAAAGCCATTATAATTCAAAGCTTCACCAAAAATGATAAATCAATTCAGTTAACGAATTGCATTTGAAAAACTGATCATATTGAATTGAGCGAAATGCCAAAGTGGCCTAACGAAACATCAGGGGCGATACTCTATGAACAAATCTTCGTTGAGGCCGTCTAATCCCCATTGAATTTCTAACCGACCTCCACCTCACAGAAAGCATCCTCAACTCCCGCCCCTTCATCCGCCATCAGTCTCTCCTCCTCGCCGCCATCATCCCCTCTCACCTTCCCCCGTCACCCACACCACCAGTTCCCTCTCCCCGCTCTCTCTATCCTTTGTGTTCCAAATGCTCAATGACTCTCCAAAGTCCGGATCCATGCGACCCTATACGCCCTCCACACTCCCCATCCCACCTTCCCCAACCACCCTGTGGACGTGACCTCCCCTCCCACAGGCACACACACTCGATCACTCCCTCCCACCCTCTCGTTGCGTGGAACACTGCCAATTGCGTGACTTCAATCCACTCGGGGGCTTTTGGCACCCAGACGGCAGTAGTCCTGGGCGATGCGACACGGCCGTCGGCCACGCCCGAGGAGGTCAGCGGTTTGCGGGGGGGGGGGGGGACGGAGTCAAGGAGGCACGGAGGTGGAGAGGTGGGAGGGGTGGTTGCGAGGTGATGGGGCTCCCTCGCCCCCTCCACCACCCCCGCACTTTCCCATCTCCCTCCTCGCGACCGCGGCGTGGGTGACGGGGTGGGAGCCCGAGGGCCGTCAGAACCTCCTCTGCGCTTCCACCCCCGTTTCTCCCCCTCCCTCACACTCTCGTGCGAGGGTTGAATCGCATATGCGACCATCCTCCCATTCCTGACGAGCGGGGTTGCATAACCTTCTCCAACGACCAAACAATTTGCTCGTCCGTGCAGGTTGCATAACCGCGGCCACCTCCTCTTCTCTCTCTCTCCCTCCAGCTCTCTCCTGCTCGATCCTCCAGTTCCCTCGGCTTATTGTCGTCCGTACGCCTCCAGGATTTTCGGACGAGCCGCAAGCGGGGGAGGTGGAGAGTTTCGTGCGTCCCTCGCCTCCCCCACCGCCGCCGGAGGGCTCGGCAGTGTTTTGGGAGGGGAGGTGGCAGGTTGGGTGGGTGCCGGGGAATGAAGGGAGACTTGGGAGTGGAAGCAGGGATGGAGAGTCGGAGTGGCGAAGTGTGTCTGCACGGACCGAAGTTTAAAAGAGAGAGGGGACGGGTCACAAAGGGACCCGGGGCGAAATGCTACGGAGGGAACGACTGCCGGCCCACCGCCGCAGGTGGATGTTTGTGGGAAGGAAATTAAAAAAAAAGGAAACGGGGGAGTGATATAGGACGTCATCTGTTCCCTCCATGTTTGCGTGGGTGTGTGTGTGTGTGTTTGGGATGGATGCAGTTGGCGGTGCGAATTTCGACGAGCCGGCGGCGTCGTCCCCTGGAGCCTGGAGCGCGAAGGGACGGGACGAACTCTGTCGGCGATCATTTTTTGATGACCGCGACGGGATCGTGAGGCGGAACGGGGAGGGTGGATGAGTGGTCGGTGGGATGGGGGAGAATTTGAAAGTGCCGTCTTTTTTTATTTTCCCACGCGCGGCAAAGACGAGAAGGACCTCTCCGCCGTGTCATCCCGTGCTCGCGCTAGCTAACCCATTTTGCGGGTGGGAAACGCGAAAGGGGGATTAAGACATTTCATCTGTCCCCGTCTGTTGCGAGTCTGGCGTCCCGCGCAAGCCGGTGGATGCATCCATTTGCATGCACATGTGCGCAGGATGGCGAATTTGTCGTGCGATCCCCGAAAGGACGGGCGAGTCGCCGATGTTGGGGCGGGTGTCATTGGGTCACATCGGGGGTCGCTCGAGCGACGCGCTCCGCGTTTTGGGCCCCGTTCGATTGTTACTCTTCGTCGGTGGGGAATAAAGGTCTCATTTTCCCCAGGAACATCAATATGAATGCCTATGAAATGTATCCCATTACACATAAAAATTATTCCTAATGCATATAATTTTCACTTTTTTAATACGTATATCTAAATGCCAGAAGAGCATGCTTATTTTCTTCTTTAAAAATAATTTATATGCACATAGTTATTCATATTAACTCGTACTAGATGAATATTCTTCTGTATTTTTAACTGAAGAGTACTTAAACTACAACGAACATTTATTTCACAAAAATGGGAATGTTTGGCAAGATTAGAATGATGGGAAAAATTGGGTTTATGATGAATTAGAATCGAGGATTATGCGTGGAAAATAATGAAATACTATTATTTATATTAATTAAAATAGGCTCTAATGGGCAAAATTGTTCGCAAAAAGATCATTGGTGTTGCATGTTTCCATCATACATCAATTCAAGTAATAGGTAAGGAAAAGCTAAAACATTAAATTGAGCTCATCCTAATTCAATGCATTGCATCTTAAAAACAGCAGGAGTTACTGCTTGTAAGTTTGATTACATAACATTGGGCCGCCTTGAAATAAAAATGAGTTCAAGAGTATTCATTGAAATCATTTTAAATGAAATATCATCCCTGAGCAAGGGCTTCTATGTAAAAATTGTAAACGGAATATCGAACTTACTGTATTGGCGTAGCAATATTTTGTTGTTGTCATTGAACTTTGAGGATTAAGATTTTCGTAAATACTCTTTATTGATTGATTAATCAGAAGAAATAAAAATAGCATTTAACCATTTAAATCTTGCTCGTTCACAAACGGCACATTTGACGTGTCAATTTTTTAGCAGAATCCGAATGTTTGGCATGCGTCACAGAAAGAACCAAATATTATTCTGGAGAGGTATCATTCCAGCGCGTGAAATGTTATGTGTTTTTTTTAATGAAAGGTGTAAAAAGTTGACAGAAAGAAAAGGTCGTTAAATTGAGTGGTTTTTTTACCGCATGGATCATGCAAAAATCTCTGAGAGCATGCTGCATGCCTAACATATGAAACATGAACGAGGTCGATCTAAAAAATTCACGATTCACAAATAAATTTTTCATCGTGTAATGGTTTAGGAATGAAGATTTTATCGTCTCCTCTAGGAAAGCAGACTTGGGTTAATATGATTTGTTTTAAATCGCAATTGCGCATTCCAATATTCCTCCTTAAAAAAAACATGCTCTAAAATGATTGTACGAAACAATTGAAATCTTATTGTGCGTCTCGTGGATTTCATACCAGATCCAATTAGGAAGGAAAATTACATCGAACAAAAAGGGTACATCGAACTAATTTTACTCTCGATATGATCATACAATGCTGTATACATTTATTTCTTGGGCGTTTATTGAGTTAAGAGCATTGTACGTTCTTATTTAACGTCTCATTAGCATTCACTTTTAATCCTATACAAAGGCTGATGAATATTTTAACTATGTATTCTTTGTTTCATAATTTACTTGCAAGGATGTATATCATTTCAAAAATATTCCCTATGCTTTACCTTCATTTTCGTAGAAGCATATCTTTTTCATTTATTCAAACATCAATTTAAAATCCGTTATTCCAAATTAATAAAAACCCATTAGTTTGATTATCAACTAGTTGAATCATAAATACTTATAGTTATTAAAATAATTTGGTTGGCATGAACGAGAAAATACTCTAATGTCGGAGTATTTCAGATTTGACTCCCCTATTTCTGAAAAAATTTATTATCTTCCCTGTTTGTGCACTTAATTCATTTAACACCTTGAGGTAATTAATTCAGGTGAGTGAATTTGTTCGAGTGCGAAAGAAATTTGAATATTAGATAATTATCCTTCGTTGCTCGTGAATATTAACGCGGTTTTATTATCCCGCGTTACTGTGAGCGTTGCTATTAGTTTGAGCATGAATCAGATGCGATTCCATAAGTCAGGAGACGAAGCATTTCATAAGTAATGAATGAAACGCGTTTAATTTACTGATTTCTTCAGTGCATTTCTTTTGTCGTAATTTAGTGCACCATTTTGACTCATAGCGTTAGCATTCAAATTTCCTCAGTGTCCTCATTCTCTCAAATCGGGGAAAGATATAAATTAAAAACTTTCTGGTCATAAACTCTTTATTAAAGGGCCATTAAACACTCACATATTTTCCGCTCTTTGATGTTAAATTGTAAGCATATGAAGATAACGCTCTCTGACCTTCATCTCTTCAACAGGAATATAGGAGTATTCTTAGAGTTCATGAATGACGGGACCTTTGGGAAGGTTTTTAACGACCCGTATATTGCAGTAGATAAGTTGAAATTAATCGAAAAAAATATGCGTAAATTCGAAAATAAATGAATAAACTTTTTATGTGTGTGTATGTGTGTACACGTATATGCGTGTGTGTTTGTATTATATATATATATATATATACATATATATACATATATATATGTATATATATATACACACACACACACACTTGGCGCTGGAGAAATCTGGAGGAGAAACGAGTGAGTGTTCATATTTGCGAATAGTGCATACATAGATTACGGAGACGCCGCCGGGAGGAGATGGAAATGACTCTGTCTAAAATACGGACCAATGCAGGAGTTGGGGTAAAAGATAGCTCCCTGACGACAAAGAAGCTGTAAATTACTCTTTCTCGTGCTTGCACTGGCACAAACATTCGTGGGAAACCCGAAACTCGCAGGGGGGGAAAGGAGCCATTAAAGTCCCTGCACGCCATGCACCCTCCCTTCCCCTCTCTTAGGATCGCATTTCTTTTACCAACTCCAGGACAAAAATCCTCGACCTTTTAGCCTTAGAAATGTTGGGATCAAGAAAGTCGAGCGAGGACCCCGGGGTGTACTGTTTTTTTTTCTTTCATCCGCGTAAAATTCAAATGACTCCATTTTTTTTTTTTAAGTGAGACATCTTGCCGGTCGCGAGTAATAAAGCCGCCTTCTAGCGGAGGGAAGACTCGCTTGGAGCGCATTCTTGGTTCGTAAAGTGATAATCAAAGCCAAACGGTTTGACCCACCTTAAGTCGGAGCCATGGTAACGTCTTCCTTCTTTTAACGACCTCTCATTCCCCGGGAACAAAAGAGGAAAAGGTAGCGAGCGGCATCTGAGGAATATGTCGTTAAAACTAAGAATAAACCAAAATGGAGCAGTACCTCGAAGCACCCCATGCTCCTCTTTCCAATTTCGTGTGCATGAATGAGCAATGCATAATTTGGATTATCTCATATCCGGTTCAAGCAAAGAGGTAATAGGCAGTGATCATTAGATTTTTCTGCACACTTCTTTTCCACGAATTTACTATGTGCACGTACGTAGCCCAACAAGTGTCGAGAGTGTCTAGGGTTCTTCTCTCAAATAAAGTAAGCCTGTGTTAATTACTAGAAGCTCCAGAATCTTAGTTTCAGGACTCGAAGCGTATTTTATGTTTACTTTCAAGAGGTTCATTTTTTAGCGGAGAAGGCATTCCAAGTATACATTGAATTACCGCGCGTTAAATTCTAATTGCAGTTTGCTTGGCGTGCCTCAACTTTTATGGGCAAATTTCGTATGAACATCGGTCCCACTGGGTCAATGGCTCCAAAAAAAAAACGTATAGCAAGCGGTAAATGGCATATCATGGCTGAGGTGGAGGAAAGATTACGAGAATGCGAGGGAAATAAACAGAAATACGCACGAAAAGGTTACGAAACATAATAAAAGGGAAAATACTGCGAACCATCAAAGTAATGCCTCTCGAAATGACTCTGCATGTGAAATATCAGCAGATCACCGCTATATATAGGATCAATGATGATAACATTTTAATTACCTAAGAGCATTATTGCTTATATTCTGATATAGTTTTCCTTCTTTTAAAAAAACTTTTAAATTGCTTGAATGTCATCAAAGGGATAAAAATATACACAAATCGCCAAGACTCTATGGCGTTTTAAATATGTTCTTCTTCGTATGCAATCATTTGTACGAATGTTATGTGATGTGCTCTTTAAACCTAAGCTACCACCGTATTTATTCATGTGATTGGCCGTGATTGCCGGTAAATAGGAAGCGAAATACCGCAGGTTCAAATTTATATGGTGCGTCTTGTACATCCCCAGATTCGCCAAATTACGTTATTTTCCAAAAATTCCAGGGCCATAATAGGCTGCTACAAATAATCTTTTTGAAAGAATGACTAGTACTTTGAAGAGACGTAGGCAGTAACAGTGAATTAAGTTAGAGGTATAATTAATGTCAATGATGTCATCATCAATCGTTGATTATTTTCAATTGCAATTCCTATCATTTTTTGTCTCTTCAATAGATTTGATTTCATTCCTCATGGCTTTGAGCGATGAGTAAACATTAACTGTACTCCTTTGCTCACGACTTTTTCAACCGATGTAATGATCATAGATAACGCAGCGCAATTTATATCTATCTGGTTAATTGAAATGTAGGAATTTCTACATATGCATTCCTCCTGTTTGTGGTACTCAAAACTAATCATAAGATGAAAAAATAGAGTTCAATGTTAAAATACACACGGCAATGTTCAATCTACAGATAAGAACGATCAAATAGTCTTCTCGTAAAATAAACCGCATTACCTGTAGCTACAATTCTCGGTGACGGCGTGTACAGTATTTCACTTTCTTCTATTTCTTAAGAATAACATAGTAATCAACCCGAAGGTTGATTTGGTGGGTTAGAGTAGAGCTAACATAGCACAAGTAAAAGGTGTCTGAAATTCATAAATCAGGTTAATTGGGGTCAGTTTCTTTTCGTTTCATTCTCCCGCGCATGGTTTCCGAGGAAGATCAGATATCCGAAAAAACACAGTGGTGGGTGAAGCTGGTGTTTCCCAGGTACTTCATCCGGAATCGAACTCTGGCCCTCGCTTTAGTCCATTGCTCTACCCGCCTCACCACCGTTCCCCTGACATCTTATTGACATATAAGAATTAACATGTTATATAAGACTATATATTTTATTTGTTTCTATGCTCATCAATATCACTGAAAGATTGTAATTTTTTCCTCTATTGTGGCAAGTGCATTTATTGTTTCTATTATTGATAAAATCACGGAGCTGGGAATCAATAACTTACTCTCGGTAAATGAGAGTATTTTAACTGATTTCATAATTAGATAGATCGTGCATAATGTTGCTCATAGATTAAGGTTACACTCAAAGAGGAAAAAGAGTGGAGAAAAGTAGAAAAGAGAAAAGTATATTTTATAATTGGCGCCTGACATGATAAAGGCAGTCGTTGCAGCATTTGTGGCGTAAGTAGGTTCACGTTCTTATTTTGAACTGTAAACAGAAAACCAGATTTGCGTAAATTACCAGCATATTACAGAAATTGAAAGGATACCTAAAAAAAAGTAAACTTTACATTTTACAAAAGTGTTTAGGTAGTAGTAAGATTTTAAGACGGTGAAGTAAAATTATCGCCTTGCAAATTTGTGACCGTAGCTTGTTGGGAATAATAGCTCAAAATATTTCAAAGAATATAAAACGTTGTAAGCTTTAAAACAATTAACGACTATATTATGAAGAAAATCCTGGACTAGTGCTATTAAAGGCGATAGTGATAACAGGTAATAAAGCTTGAATGTGATTTTCCTCACCCGATCCCTTTTGAAAGAAATGATGCTAAATTTCCTGGAATTTTTTTGGACTTTAGTTACACTCTGCGGGCTTATGTTTAAAATAAACGATTGAGATAAAATATCTAAATGTGGTAGCGACAAAGGATATGTGTAAAAAAAAGGATAGTGTGGAAGAAATTGATGATAGTGGTAACTTCTCTGAAATAGTCATGAGAAGGATGATCTTGACTCTTTCTCTCACGAGTGGGTATATCGTAAACGGTATGTTATGCATAAATAATGTTCGCAATGTTACAGTACATTTTGTACACTACAATTAAGATGAAAGAGTATAACTAGTAAAATTTCCCTGTGGATAAAGTAAATGCATTCACTGTAATTTAGACATAATAAGTGTCTGAAAAGTATCTATCAGTATTGTTGAGAGTGTTCAGTCACTGAAATAATTTCTATTTCTTGCTACTAATACAATGACCTAACTGAAAATTCTCTCCGCGTGTGAAAGGGGAAAATGCAGTTGTCCGAGGGAGGTTTTAAATTTAGCAAGCTTAAGTACGATTGTTAATCGTAATTCACACTTATTAGTCAGTAAGCTTGCTGCATTTTTATCGGAGACCACAACGCTTTCTGAATTTACAGTTTCGGATAAAACACCGAAAACTCTGGTTAACCTTTACCCCGTTAAAAAGAAACGGCTACTACGACTCTGCGCCAACTATAAATCTTAGACGCATAAACGTCTTGAGGAAAGTAATGAGCACGTCCCGCTTAATTTTTACCCCGAAGTGTTTGGGGAAGTGGCAAATTATAAAATTAGCCATACTTTTCAGCGTGCTGTTTTATTTTATCACTCAAATCCCTTCGGCTTATCACGAGCGCGTGAAAAATTTAATCCGCCCGCTTTGGAGTCGCGGAGCCCCGGAGAACGCTACTTTACTCGGAGCGACGCCGGCCGCTTATGCAATTTTTCAATGAGATTGCGCATCGAGGGGGGGGGTGTGGAGAGGGGGTCGGTTGGTTTAAAACCTCCTCACCCCCTTCCTTTCTTAGCACCAGGGTCCCACGCACTCGAGGGCCATGTACAGCGGTGCGCGGCCTTTTTTTTTATCGCCCGCATAACATCTCTCGTCTCATAACCTCTCTAGAAATTCAACCCCCCATTCCTCTCTCCCTTCCTCCACCCGCAACCCTTCTTCCAAGGCTCACTCTCCTCCTCGCCTCACTTATTTATTTTTTTTAATCCACGAATTATTCCCTTTCCCGGTCACGCACTTATTATGATTTATGCAGCACCTGCCATGCGCTCAAAACGCTCACATTCTTAGAGGCCATCGACGTCGTAATGTGCTTGAGAGTGTGTGTGTGTTATTATATTCTAGACGCGCCGACGCGTCTCAACCACGCACTCCCTCTCTCTCCCTTTCCCAATTCCATCCTCACGGAGGGAAGGGTGTGCGGGTGGGGGAAGGTTTGATCGCGACAATGCGGACGCCGCGTCACGTGACCTTTCGAAGGCCGGCTCTGTGCGTTCCTGCACGCCCACAAACGCCCCTATGTCGTCGTCGGTGGGAAGGAAGAGGAGCCCCCTACTCCACCTTGTCCTCCTCCTCCCACGGATCCCAATACCTCCGCCTTTCCCTCTCCCGCGCTTCCATCTTCTTCTCCCGTCACTCTTCCCGAATCGCTTTTATTTTTATTCAAGTTTCCTTCCTCCCCCTCCCTCAAACATGCGTGCGTTTTCCCTCCCTCACCAAATCCACTCGTTCCGATTTTTTTCCCGCTCCACCAACCCCGACCACACCCCCTTCCTCGGTTTCCTCATCCGGCGAAATTAATTTTATGTCGGCCTGATATTTTCCGGTGGAAGCGATAGCCACTTCGTGTTTGTTGTATTTGTGTTTTTTCCAATTGGGGTGCATAACCTAATTATAATGTTCAAATACATCCCCATCGGTCATTTTTTTAATGAATGTATTATAAAAGATTATGAATGAGGCTTAATTTCATTTGTGATTCAGTTATCGTGTGCCGGAAGGATTTTATTTTCAGGCACGGTTTAGTTGGTTCATTTAGCGCGGAATAATAATCTACTGAACTTTGAGTAATCATTTTATATGATAATACACTATTTAAAATCATCATTCTTGCGTTCATAATTATTTTTTCAGAATATTGATAAAATAATAGTTATTATAGAAAGGGCCTTCGGTTTCTCATGGTTTAAATGGTAAAGATCATTGGTAGCGCTAGATCATCATCTCACTGCTAGCAGATATGGATAATTACGACCCGTGACAGTATATATCACAGTAGGCGTAATTACGAATAGATTAAGCTCTGTTAATCTGCTAAGAAACGCTGAAATAATTGGAAAATACTTTATTTCCTCCAAATGAACAAGAAGCCCTACTAATTAGATTTCCATTCATGAGTTAAATCAGGTTTTTAAATTCTCTGCTGGATTAGTCTATTATCTTGTAACGTATTACCATCTCCCGTGGATTGAAGAGCGTCTTCAGCGAGGAAAAATAATGAAAATACTTTTTATGGATTTCTAAACGTGTGTGAATTACCGTAAAATGTTTTTTTATCGTTCTATGTTGACAAATGTGATAAAAGGTGATACTTCCAGCTTTCAAGGGTATATCTGCAAAAAATAATTCCGCAAATAAATTTGTCCCGCTAAATGCGTTAGGACGAATTACTGTCCACAAGGCTCTTCTTGGACCGGAACTCTTTTTAAGACAGATTTCCATTCTTGCGTCGGCCATCCTCTCCGTATCCCTCCCCACCCTCTTCCCTTTCCTCTTCCCATTCGCCCTCTCTCTCTTCTTCCTCCACGAAGTGACCTCCCGGCCCCCATTCCAACTCCGCCCCCGATTCTCATTCTCGTGCAACCCTTTCCCAACTCCCCTCCCCCCATTCAACACCTCCGCACCCTCATCATTCTCCGACCTCGACCCCCAGGAGGGCGCACAATGGGAATTGAGTCTTCCATCACGAGCGGCGTCGACAAGGCCGAAGGACGACAACACACGAGGACGCAACCCACCGCCCCGGCGCGTAATGTTTCGCTAAACACGTCTTGTCTCGCGACACCATTCTTTCCGCGCCCACCCCGCTCCGCCGTGCGTGTTTTCTTTTTTCTCTCGCCGTTCGTTCATTTATTTGTTTGTCCTTTTATTTATTTGTTTGTCTGTTTATTAATTTTTTTCCCGCCTCGTGGCCTCTTCATCCTCCCTCGCTCCCCCCTCCGCGTGAATACCACGGTCCACCTGCGGAGACGACCGGCCTCCTTTGAGGGTTCTCGCGCGGTGAAAAGGGGGCGGGAAGGACAGGCATTCGGTTTTCATACGTTCTCGGAGACCACCCGCGCCCAATCCTTCGAGGTCTATGTATTCAAATGTTGCCCACGTCGCGCAGGATATTTTTTTTCAACGAGCCCAAAAAATCTCACTCTCCCGCGTCACATTACCCAATTCGCGGAGTTAAAGGCGTTTAAGTGAATCGAGGAGAGTGAGGAGACCGCGTGCCTAGGGTTACCGCACTAGTGTTGATACCATACTGCCAATAGCTCGTGTGGTATTAATAAGTGCTTTATCACCTTAGGCATTGTTTCTCCGACCTTTTTATTTTTGAGGTTAAAGGGTTGGTCGGAGTACGAATGAAAAAAACGGCTGTAAATGACATGCCCTTTTGTCCGTCGAGCGAACGATTGATGGAGTTGTTGGGGCTGTCACCTTGGAGTTTAAGGGGAATTTGGCTGCCATGTACGCTGTCATCCAGAGGATGATATGTGGTGTTATTACGTAGGATTTAAACGGGGCACAAATTGCCCTTTTCGTCATTAAATTTTTCTCCGTTATAAGTGTCGGTGTGGGTTATACAGTGTCACGATGAGAATCACCGAACAAGTCTTAAAAACTAAATGAGCCAAAAATAACAGGCTAAAAGTGGTCCGTAGGCTCGCGTAAGAATATATTCACACACGTCTTTCATCTCTTAGATAAATTTCCCGCTTCATTACGTTGTTGAGAATGCACCTGAAAGAGTTATCGTTATGAATTCCTGATGACACATTAATTGGTTTATTTCAAGTTAAACGAAGAACATTCCCTCTTTAGATTTCGTTCATATCTGCGTACTTCCATTATTTTTTTATTTAAGCTTTCACACTTAATTTTGTGCTACTCCAGCACTTTTAAAACGATCTCTTCCTCCTATTGCTAATTTTCCATACCATTGAAGTGGCATGCAGCTTTGCGGTTGACTAATTTTGTCGATGAGGAAAATGAAGCTGTTCTATTGATCGAGGAAATTGTTTTCTCATATGTCACCAGTATATATAGGAAGGTATGTTTGTTTATTATCACAAAACACGCATCGACAGAAAACAATTTACCAACAATTTTAACTGATTTGTGATATTGCTGTTTTTTTTAGTTTAAAAACGCATATTTGTTCGGAAATAGCATAAAATTATGTAAAATTATTGCGGTTAATGATAGAACAGTTCTCCTTACTTGAATTCCACCTTTGGGCGGAAATTCGTCATCATTTGAAACAGTGCCATACCCATTTAATTGAGCCAGAAAATGAAACATTTCAAAATGAACTGAAGGCTGTTGGATTTTGAAATTTGGTATTTACTATACTCTTGGAGTTTTCAGAATAAACTTTCACAACAGGGACAAGGCTCTATATAATATTTGAATAAACAATGGCAAATTATTTTAATATAATAATTGATTCTTGCAGATTTTACCGACTGTTGGAATTTTTAGAATATTTACTGATCTCTTATTAAACTATTTTTAGTTTCCCGTAAACATATTCAACAATCTGGTGTTGAGGTGACCCTTTCGAAGGAAGGAAAGTATTAGGAACGTATTCGGACGGAGGACGACGTCAGAAGGGCAGAAGTGTGGTCAACACTCAGCCCACTAATATTTGCAGACAACATGAAAGATTTTGATGACGAAATATTTCATCCAAAACATGACATCTTCATTCGAATAGTGTGACCTATAAAAATGTTACAAATGTAACGAAACCATTCGTAGATGCCTATAAGTATATAAATTGTCCATGAAATCTATCAACTTTGGTTTTAGGCTATAGGTCGACAGGCATGGTCATTTTGGTCTGCCAAGTTTCTCCACTGCAACCTCAAGATGATTTTTTTACATGGTAGGCAAATCGTAGTACAATTGAATATATTGTGAAACACCCTATTTAACTTCAGAGAATAATGCCCCCTGCCATACACATTTTTGGTGGATCGCGGGGTATGAATGTAGATGTAGATGAATAGCGCAGTGTATCCATTATGGACGCATTGATTGGCATTCGCATTTCAACATTCGAAAATTTTCCGTTTCTTTCATTGAAAAAAGCGTGGTGATTGTAAGGCACGCTTGAGGGGAGTTTTCGAATTCCGACGGAATTCGAGATAGCAAAATGTGACCACGGTATGAGAAAATAATATCACATTCTTTGACAGAAGTCTTTCTTCGCTTAAAGTTAATGGCACCAAATAAGATCGTCGTCCATATTTATTCTCCCATTTGCCATTGAGAATTTAGGTACCTCCAATGGCCAATTGAGCATGGCCAATTCCTGGTGGTTGTATTAATCCCTATGCGGATTCGGAGAACGCAGTTGGCAGCAATTTTAAGCGTGAAAATTACTGGCGTGTCTGGATAGGGTAAATAGAGAAATGAGAGGAGAATTGAATGGAGGCAAAGGAAATTAACCGATCTAAATAGTTCTCGTCTCTTGGCGTTCCTTAACGATGGCTTGCTTCCGTTTGCTTCCACATAGTTCACCGATGCGGTGCACGCATTACCCTGATCATGTTTGAGGATTTTGGGAGAATCAAGAGATTTGTAAATATCGCTCCCACTCTCCACCATGAACTTATCCCTAGTCTCTGCAGATACACCTCTGGTCTCCTTAATAGTCAATTTCCCGGATATATGTAGGAATTCTCAGTGTTTCAAGCGGAGAGGCTTTTTCTCTGTGATATGCTCGATTCTGTCTTTCCCACCTCTCCTGTCTTTGTCTTTTATATGAGCTCCTATCCCTTTTCCATATGAGTCGGAAACTTTTCGGACCACCCACGTATATATATATATATATATATATATATATATTATATATATATATATATATATATATATATATATATATATATATATATATATAATGTAAATGGAGTAACTAGTCGACACAAACACAGAAACTGAAACACATAAAAGAGGGACTCACTGGTTCTCAAATTTTCGGTGAGTCCCTCTTTCATGTGTTTCAGTTTCTGTGTTTGTGTCGACTAGTTAGTTCATTTACATTATTGTGCACGTTCGTGGGCTTTTCAAGAAAGTGACTTTATATATTATTATTATTATTAGGTAATCTACCGGTTAAGGTAGGTTTTTGGATGGACACAACTATCAAATAAATAAATATTTTGTAACTCCAAACAAAACCCAATCCCGCAACCTAAACTACATCAGGTCTCTCTTCATCTCTGTGTACTTCTTTCCTCCCTTCATCCCATCCAACATCCCTATCCTGTTCCTACCCTTTCCTCGCTTGCCCAACATTTCCCTCTATTACCTTCTTCAACATTCCACTACCGCTCAATACGCCTTTCATCCATTTTTCCTGCCTCCATAGGATTTCTCTCAACAAACCCCTCTCCTCACCCACCATCTCCCGTACTTCCTCATTTGTTTTCCTTTCGGTCCATTTCACCTTCTCCATTCTTCTCCACACCCACATTTCAAAAGCCTCCAATATACGTCTATCCTCCTGCTTCAGCGACCACGTTTCCGCGCCGTACATAGCTACGCTCCATATCAGAGTTTTTACGAGTCTTGTCTTAACATCTCCACTCAACGTCCCCGTCATCAACTCCCTCCTCCTTGAGAAAGCCTCCTTGCCTAGCGCAATTCTTCTCCTTACGTCCCTACCACTTTGACCGTATTGGTCCAAAACACTTCCGAGATATGTAAACTCTTCTACCTGCTCTATTTTTTCCCCGCCTATTTTAATATTTAGCTTAGCCTTTTTCTTTCTGGAAAATCGCATAACCTTTGTTTTATTAATATTGATTCTCATCCCATATTTATCGCACTGAACCTCCAATTCATTCAGCAATGCTTGCAACCCCTTGGCTGACTGAGCAACTAAGGTTGCGGATCAGTCTCCTGTCCCTCCACTCCATTCCTATTTTCTGCAATACACGCATTAATTTTTCCCAATTCACTCTATCAAACGCTTTTTCGAAATCTACAAAACAGGCAAAAACGTCCTGATTGTATTCTATATTCCTCTCGATTAGTGACCTCATTACTGCAATGGCATCACGCGTACCTCTTCCTTTCCTAAACCCAAACTGATCATCCCCTAAGTAATCATTTGCCTTACTCTCTATCCTTTTGTTGATGATCCTGAGAATAACTTTAGCTGCGTGGGATATCAAACTTATTGTTCTGTAATCCTCACATGACGTAGCCTTTGCCTTTTTTGGAATAGGAACTAACACCGATCTCACAAAATCTTCCGGCCAGATTCCTTCCTCATAGATACTACGAATCAGTCCATATATGGCCTTCTTCCCACCTTTTCCTAACCATTTCAACATTTCTACAGGAATGTTGTCCACCCCCACAGCCTTATTTGCTTATATCTCCTTTAATGCCCTTTCTATTTCGTCGCCGAGTATGCCTGGACCTAAGCTATCTTCTTCTACGTCATGTTCCTTTTCTATGTTTAACCTTGTCGGCCTAAGTTCTTTACCATACAGTGTTTCTATATATTCCTTCCATCTCTCTTGGATTTTTCCTGGTTCAACTATTATCTTACCCCACTTATCTTTCACTGTTAGCACAGATCTTGCCTTCTTATTTCCCGATAATAACTTAACCTTGCTGTATAGAGCACCAATTTCACCCTTCTTCTGTAAATTTTCCATATCCTCGCATTACGTTTTCCACCATTCTTATTTGGCTTTATTTGTGGCCCTTCTCAATTTATTGTTTAACTCTTTGTACTTCCTTTTGCCTAACTCTGTGTTTACATTCTCCCATCTTCTCCTCTCATCCATCTTTGCAATCATCTCATCCGTTACCCATGGTTTCCTTATCCTTTTCCCGTTAACGGTTCCTATAGTGTCTTTAGCGGCTTCCAATATCCCTTTCTTGATACATTCCCATTTTTCTTCGATAGGACTCAGTTCTTTACCGTCATCCATCATTTTCTCTACAGCCTGCTGATACTCCTTTCTCGTTAATCCATTTAATGCTTCTAAATTCCATTTCCTAACCCGCCGCCCTTGCCTTATCTTCTTAAAACGAACGTTACATTTCATAACAAATAAATTGTGGTCAGAGTCCGCATCCGCTTCTGGGAAACTGTGCGAATTTATCACACTGTTCCTAAACCTGTGCCTAACCATAATATAATCTAACTGATACCTTTCTGAGTCACCTGGCATTTTCCATGTATACCTACGACTTTTATATATATATATATATATATATATATATATATATATATATATATATATATATATATATATTCACATGGATACAGATAAGGAAAAATACTGAAAATATTCTACCCTCTTTAAACGACTTGTGCCACTCAACTGTGGAACGGCTTACGGCAGTGTCCCCATAAGCCTGCTTGATCATATCGAGGGTCTCAGTTGCCGTCTTCCCGAGTTTCGCACAAAACTTCACGGAATAACGTTGCTCTAAATTCAGATTGATTTTGTTTTTCGACGCGGACAAAAACCTTGCTTCACTAAAAATGGTGGTCCTCAGTCAACGACAGCCCGTAGGCGACTGAAGTTGGTGTCGGTCTGTTGCTAAGTTCCCCTTTCACCTTACCCTTCCAGGCAGACCCCCCTCCACCGCTCCGTTCGCGCCAGAGAAAATCAGTCCTACCACTTTTAGGTGCGACCCTGTGTGTATATATATATATATATATGTGTGTGTGTATATATATATATATATACATATATATATATATATACACACACACAGTATACAGGTATTTCGTGTTTGAATGTATATATATGAATATATGTTTGTTTGAATGTATATATAAATATATAATGTGTGTGTGTACATATGTACACACATTCAAACACGAAATCTCGACATACGGCGAAAAAATATTAATTCACATGGAAATAGATATTTGGAAAAGGGATAGGAACACATCGTCCTTTATATGTGGTCCTATCCCTTTTCCTTATACCTATTCCCATGTCAATGAACATATATATATATATATATATATATTTATTCATATAATTTTTACAGATGTTAGTTTAGATGTTATTAAGCTACATGTGTATATTTTTTCCCTGTCGCCAAGAGCTAATGAGCGAGACGAATACTTTATCACCTCACGAAAATTTGTGAATACAAGCAGGTTATCTACCCGTTTCATCATCTTTGCCATACATCATCCCGCGTAGTAGTCGTTTTTTTTTTTGGAAAGAAAAAAGACATGAATTAGAAATGGAGTGAGGGTCAATACCCCACGGAAGAATAATTGACGCGATTAAAGTTATTGCTATCCAAAATTAAATCTCGGTTATGTCGTTGTACTCGTTGTACACCGGGCTGCGATAACATTGGAAAGACATATCACTGGCTGACGTGATCTGCAACGACTGCTTCCTTAACGACGCCGGAGGGAGTAACGAGAACATGCTAGCAAACTTGGCCGTTCGCTCACATTTTCCCACGGAAAACGACACCTCTCCCCGAGAATTCAGACCAGTTTGGGTTCCCCCGCTCGCTTTCTTCCTCGAACTGCCCGCCTTAACCCTGAGTTCAGCCTCACTCCTCCGCAACGCATTTGTTTATGAATCGTTTCTCTCCGGCCCATTTAAGATGGCCTCGGATATCACGGTCTTGCTCACGCAAATGTCTCACTCGAAGGCAGTGGTAAGGTCTGTGCGGTCAAAAGACTTCCCATACTTATGTTCCGAAAACATTATTTTAAAGTCCTCAGCTGCAATCAGGATTGTTCGCGGACATTTTTTCAGATCGCACTGAAATTTCCAAAGCATTTAGTAAGTTGGCAGCTCTGATATCTCAAGGCCTTTCATAACTACCCACCGCCTAATTTAAAAACAGAGAATTCCGCAATTACGTTTCGTTCCTCCGGTAACAGGATATGTGATTTTTTTTTAAGATTTGATGTTGATGTCTGTCTTTTATCAAAATCTTTCAGAATGAGTTTACTCTTTGAGGTAAATAGGTCTGTTGAGAAAATATATGGAATTAGTAAACGATCATGATTTGAGCCAATAGACGTGACTTTGATAATGGCATAAATGAGCTGAAATCATGTTATTAATATCTACCTTTTTGTAAAATTTTCAGAATGCTGGTCTACTGCAGCATGGATGTTATGTATTTCGTTCTTCATCGACTGTCCGCCATGACTACAGCAGCAAAGTATAATAAGAAACGTCATTACTTATGGCCTCTGCAAATCCTCTGTGGGTCTCAACATGAAAAGAAGGTAATAATGAAAACTTCGTTGCAATTTTGAAAAGAAGGTAATTATTGTTACAATTGCAAAATGAAGAAGTATTTTTTTTTGACTTACTTGGCTTGTAGTATTCTTATGCGGGACCTGGGAAAGAGAGAAACAATTGCCGACTCTTTCTCAAAAAGCGCATAACCTATGCTTTGTGTGTAGTTAATGCCATTCTATTTTAAGGCAACTTTCGATGCCCTAAGTAACGCTTGAAACTCATAACTGACTCACCAAAGCTTGATCATCCCCAAATCTAACTCATTTCATGAACTCTTCAACAATTTTCACTCCAAATTCCAGTTATTCCAATGCCACTTTAACCATTCCCTCCATATTTAGGTGAAAATGGGCCCCTCTCTTCCTAATACCCATCCCGACACTCCGTTGGCTAACGCCTCTGTGCAGTCTGTAACACATATAGGATGCGTATAAAGCATCTACGTATTCCTCCAATCCACTCCTATTTTCTGCAAGTCATTAATTATTTCTGTGTTTATAATCTTGCATTTCCTTCTCTCGTTTATCTTCCGATCATCGTCTCCGTAATCCTTGTACTTTTCCTATGTATTGGTCCTTCAATATATTATTTATTGTCGGCCTCGGTGG
This sequence comes from Hetaerina titia, assembly GCA_037158775.1. Lineage (NCBI taxonomy): Eukaryota > Metazoa > Arthropoda > Insecta > Odonata > Calopterygidae > Hetaerina > Hetaerina titia. The sequence goes on along the minus strand of CM073773.1, from coordinate 38,069,579 downwards.
CGGCGGGGTTTAAGTCAACCCAGAGGTCACGGGTTCGATTCCCACCTAGCCCCTCTGCTTTTTTCTACCATGATGTGCATGATATTCTCTCTATATCCCCACTATTTTATATACTTAATACTGTCCCTTAATGGTAATTATGTTTAACTTAGATCAGGTATTTTATGATTATCATAAAAATAGTTTCCTAAAATGATGGCATAGCTATACAGCATGTCAGCAGGTAGAATTCGTAATTTTTTAAAGACATTTCTTCGATCTAGAATATTTATATCTTTTTGATCTAACCTCAAACATTTTCTCTATGATTTTTATGCCTATTTTTAGTATATTCATTTTTGTAGAACCTGTGAATCCCCAGACGGTTATACCATATCTTAAAATACTCTCGACCAAGGCAAAATACGCTATTTTGATGACATCAAAACTTAAAAAACTAGTAGTGTTGTGAACTTGAAGGATGTAATTTAATTTGATATTTATTTCTTAAATATGTTCACCAATGTTAATATTTTTGTCAATGATTGCCCTTAAGTAATTATATTTATGTACTTGTTCCAGCATGGGGGAATTACAGTTATTGGTGGGGTAATGTAGACAGTAATGTGAATGAATCTGTAATTGAATATCTATGATGTCAGGGGTTTTGTGTTTCACAAACATGATTTTGGATATTTTCTCATTGATAGTGATTATTATCATGCACCCATTTACTGATATTGCTTAAGTCAATTTTCATGCCCTGCTTTTAGTCCCCTATGCTTCGATATGAGTACTGCATCATCAGCATACAATATCATCTAGCTTGAATCTGTCATTTATGTATAAGAGTACTCGTGTTATAAATGGCAAAGGACAAATAATAGATTCTTGAGGCACACGTGATTCCATCTCATGATTTTCACTACATATATTATTGATTTTAGTTACTAATTTTCTAGCTTTTAAATAATTAGAAAACCAAAAGTGGCTTGGTCCACGAACTCCTATGCGGTGTAATTTTTTAAACAATGTATTGCGAACTACAGTGTTAAAAGCTTTTCTAAGATTTATAAATGTAATTACCGCGTTAAAACTTCTGCCCATCCCATCACTGATACTGTTCACAGCTAGTTCAATGGTTTGTGTGACTCCTTTATTTCTTTGGAAACCAAATTGAAATTTTGATATTGTTTCACTCTTATTCAGGAAATTCATCAATTCGTCTGCCATGAATTTTGAAATGGCATTTGGTATTGATATTGGGCGATAATTATTCAAGTCTTTATGAGATTCTCCTTTGTAAATAGGTCTTATGACAGCTTTTTTTAAACCATTAGGGATTGTTGCAATGCATATGCTTATATATATATATATATATATATATATATATATATACATCCTGTATTATCTTTACAGTATTCCCATAGAGTTAGTCAGGCTCTGAGTTATTAGGGTTAGGTGTAAAAAGGGACTATAAAGTCTCAATCTCGCCTCAATAAAAGTCATTAAATAAATAGTTCCTTTTGTGGTGTTCACCATCCCACTTTTGGTATGGTACAATTTTTATTCTTTAGTGTCTAATTCCCTCTCCTTACTCATATTTTCTTAGTAACCTTCTGATACTCCTTCCTTGTCGTCCAGTCAAAACTTCTATATTCCATAGCCTAAATCAGGTTTTCCAGGGAAATTCTGCAAAGTAATGGCATTGTTCCTAATATTTTTCCGAGGAATAATATAGTCTAACAAACATCTTTCTGGATCCCCGGAAATTTTCCACATGTACTTGGACCTTTTATGGTGTTTAAATCAATGGTTCGTTATGATTAAACCCAGTCTCCTGCATAATTCTTAGAGATTTCTGTCCGCGGTCCTTCCTCGTCCCTAAATCATATTCCCCTGCCTCGCTAACATCTCTTCCTTCGCCTATCATCGCGTTCCAATCCCCCATCTCTATCAAACGTGTCCTAATTATGTCCTCTAACTGATCGTATATCCTATCGACTTTCTCTTTCATGGATATCTATTCGACCCTTCTTGATCTTGGTGACATGTACACCTGAACAATAATCATGTCCGTTGGCTCAGTTTTTTATTCTACTGATAAATTCTACCAGTTGCTTGCTCTATGATTACTGCGCTTTTTTCTAATTAAAAAAAAACATAATTACCACCCCTCTCTGGTTCTCTTTCCTGACGCTATCATTTACTCTGCACGAGTATCTCCCGCTCCAACATTCCCCCGTCATCGTATTCTCTCGCCTCGCTCAGCTGTAAAATAGCTATAATTTCCTATCTCTCCCTCTATACTCTATGATTTCTTTATCTTCAATATCGCCCTAATATTCCAATTTCCTGTTCTACGGCCACCTTTTGTATCATCTGTGATTTTTCCGTCACTTTCATTACGCAAGGATTCATGAGATGACGACTGCGAAAGCTTTGCCTCTTCCGCTGCCGAGCACGACACACGATCGATTTGGTCGATTCCCTTTGTTCTAGGACTCATTTTAATTTAAGGGTCCCATAAAAATCTTGCGATAAATAATTGAGGTGGTTTCCGCTGCCTTCCTCAATAGTGTTTTTAATGTGACACCGTCATTCAAATGGCCGCCCCCTTTGGATCCGACGCTTTTGTAGCCACCTTACTTAGGAAAAGACGCTGTACGGACTGCCTTTCCACTATCTCTTATGCTCTTTACCCTATCTTAAATGGGTGACCCTACCAGGAACAAATATGATTGCTCCATCCAACACAGCTCTAAGGGGTATCAGAACGGACAAACCGTCCACCACTTTAATTTTGTCGTCCATAGGGAGAGATATTATGTTATATATTAAACGAAAATCAGGCAGAAGTAAGTACAAAGAGATAAATAATAAATAAAGCGAGAAATTAATGGAGCGGAATAAGCATGGTGGATGATGCTTTGCCAGGATGTGAAGAGTTTGCGAAGGGAAGGAGAAATGGTTCGCTGTTAAGAAAGGTGAAAGCACTACCAGAAAGTAAGAAGGAAAAATCCGTGCACATTATGAAACACACGATAAGAAAGTATTTTTGAACTAAAAAAGACTTAGGTGAGATGTTAGGAAAAATAGAGCATCTACAGGTGTATCCTATCATCTTGTATGTGAGTAAGATATTACGCCAGCAAGTTTAGACATAAAAAGAGAATATGACATAGATGAGGATATGAGTAGATCATAGCTCAGGTCCAGGTGGGGTAGAGAGGACATTAAGGTAATTGAGTTCAAATATGCTCTTGATGAACGATAACATTGCGGAACTGTTTATGGGATTATGAAATAATGGACGGAAGAGCTCTTACGAGATAATTGGTAGCATTAATGAAGGAGTAATTTGGCTGGTAGATTTTGTTAGATCGCTATTAGTTCTCATCCCAAAAAAGGGAAAGGCAATCGAGTGTGAGGATCGTAGAACAATAAGTTTGATTTAGCACGTAGCTAAGGTGATACTTATGACCATCGGTAAGAGGATGGGTAATTCCTTACTAATGTGATGATCATTTATCGGAGTTCAGGCTGGGGAGAGACACACGCGATGGCATAGCAATAAATGTGATGTCTTTAATGGAAAGGAACATAGCGTACAATTAGGAGGTTTTGCTTGCTTCTTTGATTTAGAGAAGAAGTTCCATAGACTGAGAGTAGAATGTGAAGGTATTGCAGAAAATAGAAGTATATTTTAGGGAAAGTCAATTTTTTCGCAACCTTTAACCTATCCGCCGATTGAAAATGTTCACCCGTCTCTTTAATTATTAACTGGAGGAAGTTGCTCTATTCGCTCTCCTCGAGAGTTTTTTAGTCGGTGCTGAGAGATGACGTTATTGACCTAATATCCATTCTCAAAGCTACTAACTCTGTCCGGAGCATTGGAACGCCTGCCTTAAGCAAGTGAATGTGGTATGATCTTATAGATTTGTTCCTAATTAAATGTTTCTGGTTGCTGCTAGCTTGTAAAGTAAATATACATCAAATCGATGTGGTGACTAAGATAAATTTTATTCACAACTTTCCAATTTGTGTGCCCGAGATTGAAGGGAAATTGCAACTACTGACTGAGACCCCATGCACGTCGTGAGAAGAATTTAAAAGAGAAAGGGTAATTCGGGCTACTCTTGAAAACAAACTACTCTGTATTCAACAGAAAAACGAGAATGTTTGAGTTCCTGAAACCGCAGCTGATGACAATTTGGTTACCTAATGCAAAATGGAATTCGAGGTAAATACAATCACTTTCCAAGCTCCGAGTCGTTTTGTTTTTAAAGAGAAACGATTAAGGATATTCATTTTTGGCTAATGTGGAGTGGCTTTTGGTAGGAATTTGTTTATTTTTCTTCGTAGGCATCTCACATTGTTTGAGAATATAAATATAGTTTCATGATATGTAAATTTAATACATGATGAGAAGATTCCAATAAGAGTTTTCAACGTCTTCAATGCGATGGACATAGCAGAGAGAATATGTCAAATGATGAGAATTGGGTTTTTCAAATATTGAAATTTTCCAGTTTCAATACACTCCTTTAGATTATTGTGATTATCCATGCACCCACTGAAAAAAGAAATAGGCATTCAAAAAACGTTTAATTCATGAATCAGGTCTGCGAATACATGAAATGAAAAGCTGCCTAGTACCTTCAGAAGATTTAGGGCTGTTATTTGAATGTACTCGTATTTTGTTCCGTAAATTTTATTGGTTTTAACTATTATTATTTCCTTGTTTCATACGGGTCAGCATTGGTAAATACGTTATATTTATGAACGGCGAAAAAAACAATGAGAGTAACCTCCAGGAAGGTTCTAATTAGAGTCGTCCAGCGTTACGGGAACTTGTTTACAGAGCATTTTTCAGTTTTAGGCAGGGATGTGATGATTAAAAGGACGTCGTCCATTACTTCACAGAGCAAATTGTAGGAAAATTAACCGCCTACCATGGTTTTATTTTCATAATATTTCTTACTAAACTGTTGCATCTCCCATGCATTTGCCTGATGAGGGGGCGTATTTTAGCTTTTTCGCTTCACAATACCACCATCGAATTAAATTCCCTTGATTGTCGGAAGCAGTTTACACACCTCTCATTGAATTTGTTATTTTTTTGAAACGGGCAACGTGAATAGAGAGCAACTTTTACGAATTGCACAGCACGAGCTTACTTAAATCTCTCAAATGAAATAGTAGAGGGATAATTATCCGTGATTTAAGGCAATTTACGTATGTCCATACGCTTTCACACTTTAAATGGTCACTGATGTGCCTAAGCGAGAGAATTATTTTAAACCACTAAAATTAAGACCGACCCATTTTCCGTTAGTCATTCGTGAAGAGTGGAAATGTTCGCATATCCATTATCCTAAACTGAGGATCTAGGTAAAAGCCGCACGTACGGATTATAATGCGATATTTTGTTTAGCAAGAGATGAAACAACGCAAATGCTTCGTAATCGATCGCCGAACTGTAATGGAAGCTAGTGAATAACACAGCTAACAGTTAACCACATCCAGTGTCAGACGAAACGGATATAATTCCTTAAAGAAGCTTTGTATCTTAGGAAATAGACCTCTTGACACCTGCGCAAGCTCAACCTTTTAGTGCTGTTGCAAATATTAAAGCGAAATGTCCTGGAGAGGATTTTCTCTGCAGATGTGAGGGTGATCCTAAATTTTTATGGAGGCGGGCGAGAGTCACGGGCAGTGCATTTGGCAAAAGAGGATCTCTCTTTGATGACATTCCGATGTGGAGGCTTGGTGAGACACTTTTATCGCGCTAACTTGATTTCCCCCATCCCGTCACGGTAGTGCCCCGGTGCGGCATGGATGTGGGCGTGTGAGAAGAACGATCATTTATTCACCTTACCTTTTTCCTCTGCGTCTCATTTTTTTTAACTCCGCGCTCTGCGTGCAAGCAATTAGCGTTACCGGAAGATGCCATAGAGGGTTATGCTATGATAAATATGTCCGCGGAACCAGAAGCCTTTGATCTTGATGAGCGTAAATAGTATTCCTCCGTACTCATGAGGTGGTAATTGATTCGATTCGTTTGACAAGAGAACCATTAAATCATTGCTTGCACCAGCACAGGAATCATTAACTGTCTCACCAGAGCACGCTTTAAATGATTCTAGACGGAACGAGTCATTTTCGTGGAATATGGTGATACATTGTCATAATAGGTGTTCACTTAAGAATTTAGGTAAAATAATTTTTCCAAATAATTTAATAGAATTTTTCAGTTGTGTTATATTATATTACATAATACAACTTTTAAAATTAATTAAACCCGCGATATCCTTTTAGCAGGTTTCTCGAATCGTTTAGATTGCTTTTTTTAATATTTCGATTATGAATGCATCTATTTAGATGGATGCAAACGGTGATTTTCTTTTACTAAAGCTACACCATCATTATCATATCTAATGCACGTGTATATTAGTTATTTGTCATCGTGGCTTAATGGAAAAAGAGGCTTTAAGAAATATCGATTTTGTTTTTTTTATAATGACAATTTAGCACTATTTTATGCTTTCCGATGGTTTTTTTAAATTCATTTCTTTAGCGTCCACATAGAATACATTTTAAATATTAGTCCGTCAGAACAGATAATTTAGAAGGCATACAGGACTTGGCTGGTGGATTATTTTGAAATGTTTCCTCCCTCCAACGAACCAACTTGGCGAGGCTAACGTGTCTTTGGCTAGGGATCCTACCCTTTTGCACGCAAAACCGTAGTATCAGCTCCGGAACGAAAAAAAAGGGTTCAAAAAAAAACGCTGGCTGCGTGTGATGAATGACATAATCTTTAAAAAAAAAAAACACCCTTTCCTCTCGTGAAATATGGAATTTATATTTTCCTCCTCTCCATGGAAGCACGTCCTCTTCTCTTATCATCCTCTCCCATTTCCTTTCCTTCTTTCCATTTTTTCGCTTTCCTTTTATTTATGGTTATTTAATATTACAAGCAACGCAGTAGTTAGGAAATTTTCAGTAAAAATATACGAGCAAAGTATAAGGGGCTACTGAATGATAAATTCGTAAATGTAAATAATCTCTTCCCATTGTTAATGTCCAAAAGGGTCCTTTCATATTGTGGAACAGGTGGGGCGGCAACGAAAAAAGAAATAAATATCAGTTTAGTGTACAAGAGATCTACATTAAACATGCACGCGCGGTGGGAGGTGGGCCATTTCGTACTGAGTACATTTGTTCTGTGGGATGCTTGAAAATGATTAAACAAATTTTAAATAATCGGAAAGGAATTGATATTATGAAAGTGCTTAAGCATTATCAAGCAGTGCTCATAGAGGAGCGTTCATTCAAAATCGAACGAATTTTTGGCTTCAACTAATATTTAACAGAACCCTGTTCAGAGGAGTCGTATGCCTGTAATTATTTGTTTGTTTTTTTTAGCGTGCTTGGGCGGCTGTGGTCATATCTCACCATGAATTTAACTCCATAAAATTCATGGAAGCACGAGACAGACGGGTTTCGAGCCCTCGACCTCCGGAGGTCAGGTAAGCACGTTGCCAGTCGGACTAAACAGGTCGACCGGGAATGATATATGTACGTTTGCCATTTTCCCTCCCAGGATAAGCGGTTAAGACTATTATTTAGTGGGTGAAACTTAAAGGAGACAGCTTAGCATAAAGAAATGCTGAATTTCACTGTCACGTCTCATAGAACGCCCTTAAATGTTAAAGCGAGTGTTAAAACTTAGTAATGCGAATTTTTCCGTGCGTTTTCCGCGATTCAAATGAATTATCGTAGTCTAATGACCTAATATAGTCCCTTTTCCACTGTAAAATGCATATCTCATGACAAATTAACCACGTTAATTAAAACCCTTCTCTCCGTTTAGGGACCTTAGTTAAGTACCCGGATAAATTCCGATCATAATTCAAAATATCCTACTTTGTGTGCTTCTTCTTGCTCTCCTTTACGGGATGGATATCCTCGTTTTTCAATTAAAGTACTGTTCAGAATTTCCCTCATTTCTAGCTCTCGAGTGGATGGATCTATTCCCGCATCAAGCCTTCCCACCGCCAGACTCGCTTTCTCCTCCCATCTTTCACTTGACGTTCCACCGCGCCCTTCCTCCGCGCGCGAGTAACCCATCGGCGAACAATCGCCCCAGCCAACCCATATCCCCACGTCCTTTCCCGTCGCCATTATTTCGCTCAATTTACCCCCCCCCCTCCACCGGTACCCCATTTTTTTTCACCCTTCGCCTATTCCATCCGACGCGATCTGCCCTTTACCGCACAATGGGTCGGGTCCTCGATTTTCCCCGTCGCGATGGACTATGAAACGGCTTAGACTAGCGTCTTAGAAACGAGTGCCTCAGGGTACATTTTTTTTTATTCCTCCTCAAACGGGCCCCGGATTCAGTGCTTTTCCGATTTTCATCTCGTCTTATACATTTACGAAAGCTCCCGATCACGCATTTCGTGAGCAAATACGTCACGCAGGTTTGCTTTTCGTTCTCTCCCCGTGATTACCTTTAATTAGAACGGGCCCCTTCTCGCTCTTTTGACCGGGTATGAGCCCCGCCAGCGTGGAATGGAGTAATTAAGGTTGCATTACTCTGGAAGTTAATTAACCGCGACTTTGGATCTCTAAAATGTTTTATTTTAATCAAGTGCCCCCTCTGGCCAAATATTCAAGCAATCTAGCATTTTGAAGCCGACGTCGCGAACGCTAGATGGTATGCATGCACGTCCTGGAAATTACTTATTTCCCTTGTTACTACCTAGCGTTCGCACTACGGCTATTGAGGATTTTTTCGCGTTTTCATGATTAATAGTCCTTTTGTTTTTTTTATGCATGGCGGCTCGGAGTACTTAATGGCCGTCTATTATTATCCTGACTCTTTCAAAAGTATCTTGCGTGCGTGAATTCGTGCAAATATAACATGAAGATTATGCATTCTGAGAATTTACTAGTTCTTTTTTTAATCACATAGATAAATTTAGATAAATCATGCGCCTAGTGAAAAATTCCTTTGATCTGCATTTCTAATTTTAAAACGGAGCTTACAGTCTGGTATAGCCTATGGTGCCAGTTAGTCCTTAAGGAAGTGCGTCTAGCTGGAACTATACATTATAATAAAGCCTTCGAGACCCTCTTAATCTCAGTGGCGACTAATGTATTCCATCCTGTGCCTCAATTACAGGAAGATTCACTTCCCATGACTATTTTCACCATTAAAGTATTCATCATTTTGTCCCGATTAATTCACACACACGCAATCGTTAGCACTCCGGCAATAGAGACCTTGAAGCATTTTGCTTTTTAATCCCTTCAGGTCTCCATAATGAGACGGAGTTGATCTACTACAAAGATGACTAGCTTCTGTTTCACGTCCGTGTAATTTTCATCGCGCCATTCACCATCTTTTGATATGCATATTTAACAGGAAGAGATTTTTTATCAGATTAGTTTAATAAGTGGTTGTGTATGTTAATATTGCTCATCCTATCTACCAGGACTCTGTTATGATAGTTCTCCTCTATCTACACCTCCATATTTTTTTTAATTCAACTCGCTTCCTTTTGCTCAAATTTGCCTTTTGCTATCGCGTTCTCAATCGTTTTCCACTATTTTCATTTTTTTTCCTTCGCTCATAACGACTGGTGTATTCTGAGAAAATAACGATTCAACTCCGTTCAATAATTTTTATCGAAAAGTTTCTAAAATGTGTACCGAAAACAAAGCCTGCTTTTGATTCATTGTGCAAACATTATTTTTAACTAACTACAACAGAAGGGTACATATCTTCGTGGACCCAGGATTTCATTCAAATTCCAATCATTCTTCACTCAGGAATGTCAAGCTCACTTCCTTGGCCTGAGAAAAAGAAATATTTTTTTTAGCTGTCGTCCAAGCAAATATTCGCCAATGATGTGCGCAGTGTACCTCATTCTCCGATATGTCAATTCCGTATTTCCGTTTGCGTTTCAATTCGCCAGTACCAAAACTTAAAGCATGGGGAGAACTATTCTAAATCTGCGAAGATTTGGGCTGAGGAAATCAGATCAAAAGATCAGGTCTGATATGAGTTGCTGGCGATGAGTGTGTATTGCGAAACATATCGTGTAAATTGGCAATTGTATACAAAAGTTTAAGCGTTTTATCGTGCTTAACAACCAAAAGTTACCAAAAAAGGAAGAAATTAGAAATTTTTATGGACAAAGAGTACATTTTAAAGTCATAATTTTGTTTTTTTTTGCTATGGTATTGACTTCCATGGTTCCAATTGAGCTTACTTAGATCTCAGGGTGTTAAAGATGTCATAATTTTCCTGTTCGCTCTTAGAACTGAAATATCTGCATCATTGAAAATTAAAAATATCGGTTTGTAACGTGTGATCTAATGGGAGGTATATCCAGGAAAAACGTCATCAAAGTTTTCAGGTGCGACCTTTCACTGCACGTCCCGACCTTAATCCCTAGACGTGCGTCTAGTTGCCCCGGTGATTCCCCTTCCCCACGCACCCGATGACTCCTCCCGTAGTTAACGTGCCGTCCATCGCTGCTGCCTTTCTACCCCCTCTTCCCTCACACTCTCCAACTCCTCCGTCTCTCCCTTCACTTTCATCTTCTGTGGTCAATACCTTCGGAGCCTGCCCGGACGGACGTGCTAAAAGCACTCTTTCCCACGATCCCGCCTCCCTGGCGTGCGTCGTGGAAGCTCACTGCGAGGGCACCGCGTTAACCCCTTCTCTCCCCTCCCCTCGAACCCCCACATAATCCCTCCTCCCTCTCTTCTCTTTCTTTCTCCTCTCCTACCACTCCGTCCCCACCCACAACCCTTTCCTCCCCCCCTCAAAGCAACCGTTCTCTCCCCCATACCTATTCCGTTCGTTCTCCCCCCCGGCTTTTCCAATTATTTACTTCCTTCCCTCCGACTGTATTTCGCCAGGGAGAAGCCAGCTTCCAGCTTCGGTCGACGTCACTTTTTTCTTAAAAAAATTGCCGTGATCTCATTTACTTTTCGATTTTGTTCTCATCTCTCACATCTTCCCCGCATATTGATACTTTTTTTCATGCTTTTGAGTTACTCTTTATTTTTCCACCCCTGTTTGCATTGTGCTCTGGGTTTTATTTTCCGTTTTCCAAAGAGCGTATTGCATTTTTCGAGTCTGTTAAAAGCTCTGAAGTATATTAAATCGCGTTTTCCTATCGAAGCTGGGCAAATCTCTCCCACCATTTTATTGCATATTTCTCGGGTCTCAACCCAATGTACGTATATAGATAACGACTTGCAAATTTTGTCTTCTGAGATCAATAATTTTAGAGTCTTCTTACTGGGTAGTACTGGGCGCCTACACAATAAGAATGAATAAAGCCCAAGTAAAAAAGAATTCAAGCTTTTTCAATAGAAATTCAAACTTATCTCCTCCATGTATTCAGCATCTAACTCGCTTCTTGCCTTTTGCTAGCCAAGTCCTCGTGTTTTCACATCTGAGTGATCAAATGCGGATAAAAGGGTAGTATATTTGTAGAACGTATAATCAATTTTAAAAGTACACGTACCTTGGAGTTCTTTGTTCCCTGCTAGTTTATGTATTATTTAAAGTGAATAATTTGGTTCGGATCTCACTTCGGGCATGATAGTTATATCTCTCTTTGCAAGTGTGATCCTTCCTTAAACGCAAGGCAAGCAACGGACTTTGGCGATCACAGGTTTGCACCGGGCAATTGAATTTTCGGAGCCGAAAAGCACTAATTGACATTCTTCTCTCTTTCGTGACACCGTTTTACATGCAATTGATTGGTGTGGGTTACATTATTTCCTTTGCTATTTTTCAGCCGCTCATCATTTTACCTCTCCTATTCCTCTTTCTGTGCAATCTTGCGTGTTTCACCGAGTATACTGAGTCTATCTCCATTCTCTAAAGACTCGACGAGCTTCATCCTTTCTCCTCATGCCATGTTAATCTTTACTTCATCTCAGTTGGCAATTTTTAAGCCACTCACCCCTTTGATCAATCTACTGGAAACTTCTACTCTTTAGGGGCGGTGTTTTTGGGACGTTTCTTTTCATAAAATCTATGCCCAAAGGCCATGAATTTCTTTATGATGCACGCCAATGTAACTTTGTGTTACCATCGTATCGAATATATATATATGGGACGCAAAACAAAAAATAAGAAAATAATGATAGTATATATATGATACATATCTCTTCATCATATCTATTAAATATATATTTCTATATGTATATATATATAAACCATAAACACAGTAATCAACCCGAAGGTCGGTTTAGTAGGTGATGGTAGAGCTCACCCATGTACCAAGCCCGACGGCGTGTGAATATTCACACATCAGGGTAGGGGGGCCAGTTCCTTTCCCTGTGCCGGTTATGGTTTCCCAGGAAGATCTGGTACCCGAGAAATCAACTAGCTTGTGTGGAGCTGCAGGTGCCCAGAGTGCCTCGTCCGGGAATCGAACCCGGGGCCCTCCGGTCAGTAGTGCAACGCTCTACCCACTAGACCACCGTGACCCGCGTATATATATATATATATATATATATATATATATATATATATATATATATATATATATATACACACATATATATATGATACATATATATATATGATACATATATATATGATATATATATATATATAAATATATATTTCTATATGTATATATATATATATATATGATACATATCATCATATGTATATATATACATATGTTGTTACATATATTCGGACGGGACAACAGCACACAAAATTATAATTAGAAAACACGTAAAAGAGCATTCACATTCCAGTAAGCCTTCGGCCATCTCTGAGGCCGTCTTCAGGTCAGACTGAAGGTTTTATTGATCTTCATGCCCAGGGAACTTTCCACAATGACTTCGGAGTCATTAAAATGAATATCACAATTTTGTTGATGGTGCATCTTAAAGTTGTTATCAGGAATTTTTAATGATTTAAATATTATACACACCGCCTTTTCAAAATATTTTGGACAACGTTTGCCACGCGAAGCTTTTTCATTTAAGCCTCGAGTAAATTTAACTTCCATCTCCTGCACTCTATATGGAAAATCCTATATTTTCATTATTTTTCCTACGGTCTGATTCAATCCAAATACTCAGCGGGAGTTATGGTCTCTTCCATTCGCTATGACTTTAATAACTAATGGATTTCTTCGGCATTTCAAAGCACATCATGATAATCAGTTGCGGTTAAGCTTATCGCTGTAATCTGAATATCATCTCAACGGTTTTCCAATTTTGCCCATATTGCAATTACTAATATATTATTAGTTGATAATGCTTATTTATTATTTTTATGACATATTTATAAGAAATCGTAACATATAAAGTATAAAAGTACTTAAAAAATACTAAATATTTTCAGATTCGAACAGAATTTAGGATATAATTTAGCATTCCTCATGGGAATTAGTGAAAGTATTAATAATTTGTGAAAAATCAGCAAAAATGTCTTATGCCTATATTTCTGTTTGGGATTTCAACCGCGTAGTATGTTTTAAGCAGAACGGTTCTAGTTAGCTGCATGCGAAGGACCCCAATGAAACGCCAGCGAAACCATTGAGTTAAAAAATTATGCGAGGAGAAATCTTTTTATTAAATCTATTACTAACTTGAGCAGAGATATTGTGTATCACCATCTTCAGATATTTATAATCTGATCAAGAACCAATTGGTACGAATTCGGTTTAGGCCTAATAGATATATCTCTTTAAGTCATGCCGTTGCAGGTCATCAAATTTTCCTGAAAATTCATGGAATTCTCTTTCTAAAATATCTTTCAACCAATAACGGTCGAGTTCTTCGGTCATGGCCAGTATTAGATGTGAAGAATAAAACAACAGGATATTGTTTTATTCTTCACATCTATAGGACTTCCGTTAGGATGTTTCGAAAGTCGATTGCATGGTATACAGGGTTCGTCCGGAAGATAAGTGTACTGATTTTTTCCGGATTTTTGTCAAAAGGGGAGTCGTCCACTACGAATTTGTACCTGAACGACAAACTGTAAATGCTGCATTTTACGTCCAAGTGCTCGACAGGCTTCGAAAACGAGTCGCCCGCGTCCGGCCAGCGATCAAAAACATCTGGCGGCTGCGTCACGACAATGCGCCGTCTCACACCGCGCTTGTGTTCGACTTCTTGGCCAAGCACGGCGTGGCAACGCTGCCGCACCCGCCCTACAGCCCGGACTTGGCACCACCGGACTTCTTTCTGTTCCCGAAGATAAAGAGGAGTTTGAAAGGAACGCGATACGGGACTTTGGTCGCCGTCAAAGAGGCGTGACGACGTGTCTTCGAGAGGTTCCCGATGATGCCTTCGCGGGAGCGTTCCAGGAATGGGAACGCCGCTGGAACAAGTGTATCGACTCACAAGGGTCCTGTTTTGAGGAATATCAGTTTAAGATAAAGTGTAATAAATTTTTTTTCCTGAGCTCAGTACACTTATTTTCCGGACGAACCCTGTATCTTGTTGCATAACTAGCAAAACTATTCCACTCGTTAAAGCGAATGTTTACCTAGTCTAACATAGAGAGCTTCTTGCCTACTTCGGCTGCAGTGTTCTACATTAATTTTTAATCAAAGAGAAAATAGCTCATGATTCGAAAATGTTGGGTGATTATTTTCTTTAACTCCAAATGTAAAGATATGAGTGCGCACTAATATAGTTAAGTGTACACTCATTTTTGCCAAAAATACAAGGTGACAATCTATGTGTTAAAACGTCATGGCAAACGGTCAACTAATATCCAGCGGAGATTATCATAACATCTTAACTTAAGGAGTTAACCATGCAAAGTAGACGAACTAAAAAGGAAAAAACACATGAAAGCATTCTTGTGGGGCGTGGTACTCGACGGATCAGAGAAACTTACTCGTAGAAAAGTGGACTAGTGGACGAGAATAGAAATCTTGGAATGATGCTCCTGGAGACTGGTGCTTAATATTAAATGAGTAACGGAGAAATGAATAAAAGTTTGAAAGAGGAAAGGTTAATATGAGGCGCTGTGAAGGAAAGAAGACCCAGTTGTATCGTCCATATTTTGAGTCATAATGGAAAACAATAATATCGGGAAAAGTACCCCGAGGGAGTTGGAGAATCAACAACGAATTACCAGTAATGAGTCGTACGGAATCACGATCAGGGCTGAAGGTAGTGGCGATTGGAAAAGGAAGAATGAAGGGCTCCAGTCTATCCGTTTTAGGATTGAAATAAGTACTGATGATGTGATAATATTGGAAACGAGGTACGGCGTGGCCATTTCCTAGTATTGCATTTAAATTTGCCAATAGATACTCCTTCCAGTCATTAAATTACTCAGATTGACGGTGGAATTAATGATAATCAGATGACCATGTACATTACATATAAATTCCTTACAACTAATGTGCTCATTTCAAATATTACTTAGATGAGCCGATGAAATTTGTGTCATGATTGTGGAGTAATCTACCCAATCATTCCAAAATTCATCAAACATTCCATCGGAAAGAAGGATCCGAATTTGCATTGCAGAAAAACAAGGTAAAAAATGTATTCCTCCCCGTATGTATTTCAAAAATAATTCATCATTGCTTTTTCCTCGTTTTCGTGAAGTAATATGTCTAATTATTTATGCATTTTGTTTAATATTTTAGTCAGGAATATATTAAACAATAAACATTACCATTATTAAAGAAATTAAGGAAGTAGTAAAGAAGTTCATAGCGTTTCTCGATGAAATGAAATAATTTGGTACATACCGATTTGTGCTTTCCATTAATGCCTCGGTACTCTTAATCATTTTGAATTTCCAATATGGGTGTACTACATTAAGTCCACAAATGATACAGCTGATAAAGCATATCAGCCAGTCAAGCGAATATAGTAATTCATTACGGAATGAAGGACGTAACCAGGAAAACGAAATTAATGGAATTCTCGTGAAAACAAGATCCCTATTACAAATATTGCAGTTGGGGGAAATAAAATGGAGCAATATGCGGAGATTTGTCAGCACTACGCATTTTGTGTTCAAAAACTTCATATGTGCTTTGGGATAACCAAATTTCAACGGGGAACTGACCCGTAGAACTTCAGAGTAGAAGAGAGAAGGAAAGAATCGTTAAAGTTTTTATGCATTTATGCATGACTTGGCATTGTATGGAACATTTTGATTGGACTTCATTAGGGAAGATGTTTATTTTTAGACTGCCGATAAGTGGGAGAGGGAAGATGTAGCAAATAAACAGGATAAAGAGGAAAGCAAACAAAGAGATATTCGTTCACCGGGATGTGTGAGAGGGGTGGATAAAGGAATAAAAAAACTCGTTAAAGAATGAGCCATTATAAAATAAGTGTAAATTTGAAAGTGGTAATCGTATATAAATTTTGGTAAAAACTATAAATGAGGAAATGCTTTCTTCCGTTGTAGAGGGAGGAAGGAAACTCTAAGGACTGTCATTTTGAACGGAACGAGGTTCGTAGAAAAATGCGTAGCGGAAGAAAGCAGTTCTATCTCAGTTGCTCCCCAAGGTATTTCAAAATCGCGACACGTATTCCTTTATGGTGTATTTAATTACCCACCTCTATTCAACAATTACCTTTTAAAAATGCACACACAAACAGTAATTTTTACCAATATAAAATTCTTTTCTCAATTAAAAACCAAGTGAGAGTTTACTGTTATTTGTATATATTTAATATGCGTACATTAAAAAAACTGTGTGCGTCAAATTCCATTCAAACATTGATTTTTTAAATAAGGTTGGAATATTTATTTCGTGAATTGTGAAAACATCATTGCAGGTGAAGAATTTTCTATACGCTACTGACTTTTTTCTACTACGAGAGGAAAGTCTTCTTCCATCAATAAAAAAAGCTCTTTTTTGTTTTTATGTGAGTAAATTTTCAAATTTTGGTCAAAGTACAAACTTTACCTTAAGGTTACTTTCGCAATATTTATATAGTAAGTGTAGCAAGATTTTATATGCTGTGAATAGCGAATGTGTACTGCCAGAGATTGCAGTTTTCCAACCATGGGACGCCCTTCTTTATCATTACCATTTCATGCTCCTCTTTACTTCCTTCCATATTCACCTAAAGATTTCCCTATCTCCATAGTTGCTCAATTCTCTGCGTTCCTTCCACATTGCCTCTTGAGACTTCTTCCCCAGTCTCCTCAATAATACCAATCGCCGCGTCCCTTCCCAACAACACAAAACCGAACTCTCTTTCAGTCAACCCATCTACTCAGGCACGCACCCGTCGCGGGTATCGTACGCTCCCCGCCCCACTGCATCACCATGCACGTAACATCCGAACCTTGAATAGGAATCTCTCCCTAGAATGCTGATTGGTTTTTAACGATTGTGACAAGTTTTCATTTGATGCCCCAAACTACTTCTAAATAATTCCTCGTCCGCGGCTGCTGGAACTGTGATTGGTCCTCGTAAAATATGGCAAGGAGGCGGTGGAGGAGTTGTTCCGTTGATTAATGGCTGGGGATATTCACGTCCACTGATCAAAATTAGTTTTTCTTTAGTCTCACATATTTTCTTATCCAGTCGCTTGTAAGGCACGTCTTTGGGTGGAAGATTTAATTTCTATATTGAACAAAATCGAATTAAAAGGTTCTCCTTTTGTTAAAATACTCGTATGTTACGAAGGAGCAGAAAACGTTGTGCGAATATTGGGAAACCTAGTATGGGAGTCAATTTAGGAGGGCACAATCCTTACTGCATAAATAAAAATTGTATAGTTTTAACGTAGTCGATACCGAAGGATAGTACTAACGGATATTTGAATTGGTTGATGAGAATACAAAGTAACGCAAATTTAATGTCGTATTTTCAAAATGACTCGAGAAATCCTTTTTCATTTTCGTGAACACAACAGAAGGAAATGATTGACACACCCATTTCAGCTCCTCTAAAACAGAATAATACCTAATTCTGCTTTATATAACTGTTTAAATCTCAATATGTAATAAAATGTCTTCAAATGGCAAGTGATCCATTACTTCATAACACATGTAGTATGCTCTGGCTTTTTTCAGAGTAATATTGCATAGATCCGCAAGAGTGAAATATTGAAAGAGACCGATGCATAATTTTCTTTCACACTCTTAGTGCGTATCTGAGGAAAAAACATTAAAAGATTCATTGAAAAGGACTAATATAACTAAACAGCAAACGAAAAAGCTTTAGGCACGCTAGCGTAAGAAAGAAGGTTGTTGGGAGAAATGGATGAACTGAATGAAAATGGACGAGAGCGCAGGGAGTACTGAGAGGCAGTATGATACTGAAGACGGTAATGAAGAGAAGGCTGTTAGGAAAGCGGGGTAGAAGGAAGAATGGAATGGGCAATTTGGACTTGATTTATGGAGTTAGACATTATGCAGAGCTAAAGACCGAGTTATTAAAATATACACGAATGGTACCTTATAACCATTCCGTGAAAGGACTTGACCGATTGGTTTGATACTGAGATGAGTATGTGAGGTCCCAAGGGGAGTACTCCGAGGGGATCTAAGACCTAATTGTTCTTAAAATATTGCAGGGATAGATAGTTTCCGAACAGAGCTCATATGTAGTGTAGGGATTGAAAATAATTTTTGTCTTCTTAGTCCAGATTTAGAAGTACAGCAGTGTGCTTGTGCCTGTGTCCATCTAAAACTTGTCCTGACTCAGAAGGTTACTGCTTACAAAAATAGTAAGTAAATAAAATGCCATCGGATCAAATCCTTTTATTTCTTCTTCGATTAAATTGCTAATGCCTTAACTGAACTACAAAGGATAAGATGTCAGTATAAGAAATAAGAATCAATACTTGTACTCTCAGATCACCGTGCCCTCGAAAAGATTGTGCCTATAGTTTCTCCTTATTCTTTAATGGGATTATTCTTTGCAAGGCGCGTAGAATTACGCCCCCCTGATATTGACAGCTGAGACCTTCTCCTTCCGTCAGCTTACCCATTTCATCTCTCGCACGCCCTTCCATATCTCACCTCATCACCCCATAACCCTTCTCCAGCAAACCCTTTCCAACCCCTCCACTCGCCGCTAACACGTTTCCATCTTCTCTGTCTGCCTCCGTTCCATTTCCACCCAACACTGCCTGCCACACGTCTCACGCTCTGTCTCTCCTTCTACATCTCCCTTTCTTCTCCTCAGACCCCTCTTCCTTTCGGTGTACTCCGCTATCGCCTCCTTCATCTGCAGCAGTCGTCATTTCTTCCATGTCAGGCGTCCCTCCTCCTCAAACTAGACCTCGTAGAATGGGTTATCCTACTAATCGTCGGGTCTACTAACGTTGGGGTGTCTCATCAGAATGACAGAGTGGTATTTTCTCCCCACCACACTACGTTCCATTCCTAGTGCAGTGTGTTTGACGAGAGAATAAAAGGTAAAAAAGTTCCACATTAAAGGCCAACAGATACGTTTAGATACCTGTCTCTTGTAACTACCGAGTCCCTATAATTTTCTAATCTCATTGTCCCCTTCCCGAATCCCCAAAATAGTTGGACGTGAAACATAGGATGAGGTCACTTTATCAGCAGGTTGATCTCGTAGGCCTTCCGTTTTTGGCGTGGTGCCAAATTTGAAAATTCTAGCTTTACACAAAACTTATATTCTGTTTGCTCCTCTCCCTTTTTCTCTCTCGGTGGTAACACCACAGGCCAAGGATTGCGATTAATTGTAGAGAGCATAATTGTGCCAATGAGAGTGACTGTGTAGGTTATTCGTGACTGCTATATTAATGTCTACTAAGCGAAGGAATTTAATATGGCAAAATTTGCTCCCGGAGATTCCGAGAAATAACGACGGGATCGTCTCATTATTTGTGCCCTACGTTTCAGCCTATGTGAACAAGGGTCATCAGGGAAAACCGTCTCGCCTAGTCAGACAGGCATCATCTACATGTCGAAAATGAGATAAGTCTTGAGTAAACACGATGCTCGCGCGGTAAAGTCGCGGACGATATCCAAATGTTAGATAATATTTGATTTGAGAAGCTGAAAATTTATTTTTATCCCCCTCTATCTCTCTCCCCCTTTCTCTTTCCCAGAATTCTCTCTCAACTCCCTCCTCCCCGTGCGAACTTCAATCGACTCCAACCCCTTCTTTATACCCAAACCATATCTCTCTCTCTTTTCGCCCTCCCCTCCCCCCGCCATCCACCCGCCTTCTCACCATTCCCGCCCCAACCTTTCTGCCTTCATCACGGCGTTCCGTCACAGGGGATGCCGGGGAGGAGGGAGAGGGAGGATTGGAACAGGGTTTTAATGCGGGGGCGTGTGGAACGGAAGACGGGGATGGATGGGTGGGGAGGAGAGTGATGGGAAAGGCGGGAACGGAGAGGGAGGGAATGGGTGTGGGGGGATTTCTCTGGCAGAACGCGTGAGACTCCGCTGCGTGCGTATCTGCATTGAGGAATCATATCACGCGTTCGGGGGCTCCGCTTCCCTCTCCCCTCTCCCCATCACATCCGCCGATCTTCCCCTCCTCCCCGCCGTCTCCTCCCCCCGCGAAACCAACCCTTCGCCACCCCCCACCCGCTCCCACCCACCTTCACTGTATATCTACCTCCACGTCCATCGCCAACGTATTGCCGTCTCGCTGCCTACAACTCGCTTATCCCACCCCCCCCAAACCCCTCCTCCCCCATCGCCTTCCCCTCCCCGCCTCTCTCACGGCCTATTCTTCCGTCGAGACTGTGCAAAAACAATCGCCTCCCTTTTCCCTCCGAAATCCCTCTCCGCAGTCATCCTATGATTCCGTGCGCGTACGTACGCAGCTACCTTTTGGCTTACGCTCCCCTCCCCCCGGCCCCGCACCGTGGAGCAACTCTCGGAAAGTTTCTCGGTGAAAGTTTCCGGCGTGGAAACGTATTCATGAGATGGTGGTATAAGCAAGTTTATGAATAATATATACATTTATATCAGAAATGTGGTCCATGATTTTGATACAGAGAGTAGGAAAGAAAAGTAAACTGATACTGTATAAGGACACGGTTCGAGGTTCGGTTCTATGCACTACAAAACTTTTGCGGTGGCAAAGTGTTTTTCAAGGTGATCACAATAGTGAGATGACTTGCGAACATTTTTGCCGTCATTGTGTTTCATTTTTTTTCGTCCATCACCACAGCGACGAGTATGTTTTCGTTCTCAAATGAATTAATCGTTATCAGGAAGAAGTTCTAATTGTGCCATTGACTGGAATACCTCTGACTCTGGGATCATAAACGCTCAGATAATTGAACGGTCTCGGAATAGTGGTCGTTATCATTTCATTGCCTCATGCATCCATCTATATGATTGGTTTTCGAAAACCTCGTGTCTTTTCATCTTTTATTGGTTCGGCATGCTTAATCTGTTCTATGTTACCATGGGTTTTTATGCATCCATTGATATTTTAAAATCACCGTAAAATGCAACATTTACCACTTTGGTGGGCTACCACTGCTCTGGTGGGACAATTTTAATATTTTGGCGTTTCCTAAGGGTTTTTTTTAATTTTTAACTTTAGATTTCATTGGGACCAAGTCACCATATGCCAAACGAACCCTATAATGATTACATTAAGTCCATGAATACGCTTTCTCTCAATTAAAACTTAATTCCGCATTACCCTGTTGCATTGTGCATTGTGGTTTAATGTGTTATCTTTAATAATAATTCCTAAATCCTGAAATTCATCTAATAGGCTCATGGATTTCATATTAAAGCCTAGCCTCTACCGTTTATATGATGGAAATATTTCCAGATTTTTTCATTTAATCGCCGATGGATGGCATTTCATACATATTTTAATCGTGGAGCGATTCCTGGCACGTTTTCAATAGGGCAATCTCTTGGGGTCAACAAGATATATTACCAGAATTTCATCCCGTTCCGATAAGATATCACGGAGTTGACGTGACGACAGCAAATGCTTAAGATTAATGCGTGGAACCTATGGAAGACGAGTTTATTTCACAACATATTAACCGCACCCAAGCCAAAATGAAAGGGTGATTTTAACAAGCTCAGCAGTCTATACTTGAAATATAAGCACTTATCTTACGAGTAGTGCTGTCACAATGTACATTTTGGTATTGTTGAATGCAAACAAGAATAAATATTTGATGTAGTTTTGGTATTATTATTATCAGGTAATCTACCGGTTAAGGTAGGTTTTTAGATTGACACAACTATCAAATAAACATTTTGTGACTCCAAGCAAAACCCAATCCAGCAACCCACTCTACATCAGGTCCCTCTTCATCTCTATGTACTTCTTTCCTCCCTTCATCCCGTCCAACATCCCTATGCTGTTCCTGCCCTTTCCTCGTTTGCCTAACATTCTCCCCTCTACAGGTATTACCTTCTTCAACATCCCACTGCCGCTCAATACGCCTATTATCAATTTTTCCTGCCTCCATTGGATTTCTCTCAACAAACCCCTCTCTTCGCCCACCATCTCCAGTACTTCCTCATTTGTTGTCCTTTCGGTCCATTTCACCTTCTCCATTCTTCTCCACACCCACATTTCAAAAGCCTCCAATCTACGTATATCCTCCTGCTTCAGTTACGAATAAGGGTTTCGCGAATAAGTATCTCCAAAAAGGGAAGATTTATATTTTTTCAAAAAACCAAATTATTGCGTGAATAGTTTAAACTTAAAAAAAAACAACTTCCTATAAATGTTATACATTATTTTTTCATAAACTATTTTAAGTCCTACCCTTTGCACGATATTACTTGTGATTTGTTAGATCTAGCCTCTAGCTGTTTGTTTTGAATAGAGAGTCATTTGACTATTTGTTAAAACCTCCCTAGTATCATGGTAACCTCCTACCCATCTTTCCTCTTTATAAACCCTTGCAAATCCCCGTACAAAGGTGATGTCCCAGAAGAGAAGTAAAATACTAATTAGATTACGTTATGGTCAGATGGAAATCAAAGAACAATGCTATCAATTGGCACAGCTTCCCAATGGCGAATGATGATTGGGATCTTGAATTGGTGGTTATGAAATTTATCTTGAAATTCAAGGGACAGGATGGTGCGAACGTGGAATATAAATTCTTCAATTGGAAAAACATGAAGGACTACCGAGAGCTTGTTGAGAATATTCAAAGGACGAAGGGACGAGGACAGAGAAAAGAAGTGAGATGGTCTAAAAAAAAGTGATAATGATATATGCAGACGAAATAACAGAAATGGTAGATAAATACGGAAATAACTAGTAAAACCATGCCATTGAAAAGGAGATGAATAATTGATTAAATTTCGTAGATAATTTTATTAAATTAAAGGTCGTACACTCTATGATACGTGCAGAGATGGAAGGTTCTGAAGAGCTGCGATTTACCAATAAAAGTAAATGCACACACGTAAAAGTATGACACAATTACTCGCCCATTCGAGTTAGTGTGGGCGGTGACCCATTAGAATCCCAATCACACTGACCCACTCAGTCAATGTTTACGGGCTATTACTCCCGATGCAGAGACCGATTAAACATGCAAAACGAGTAGAAATAAAAAATATAATAAGGATACGAAAAGTCGCCGACTGGGATTGGTTCTATGAAGTGACTCTCGCGTGTTGTTCCAGAAACACGTAAACTCAATGTTTGCCGGGAAATACCCCTTGAAGTGGCACTTCAATCATATGGTAAGGAATGGAATTAATATGGGATACAAAATGCAAGGAATGTAGATGAGAATGAGTACCCCAAAGGAGCTGACAAAACAGATGCCTGCCACGCCAGCCATGCGGGCCTCTTCAGAGAATGAATCGAAATGATAAGATGAGGAAGATGGAGGAGGGAAGGAAAAAGAAGAAGGTGAAAATGGTGTTAGGAAAATGAATTTTTTGAGAATTTCAATGATAAACTTGGTCGAGAAATAAATGGGGACAAGGGGACAGTGTGGAAAGAGTTACGTACGTTAGAGTGTCGAATCGAAAAGAAATTATTAGGAAAATGGAGGAGGGAAGGAAATAGAAGAAGATGAAAATGGTGTTAGGAAAAGGAATTTTTAGAGAATTTCAACGACGAACTTGGTCGAGAAATAAATGGGGACAAGGGAACAGTGTAGAAAGAGTGAGAGACTAGAAGGCCAGAAAAAAAGTGGCCAAGATATTGAGACAGGCATTGGGAAAGGTGTTGTGAAAGAGCATAACAAAGGAAGGACTATACCCACTTGTAGAGACAAGACAGGAAAATTATTGATGGGAGCGAATAGTTGAAGGATTCAGAAAGTATTGGATGACTGCTGTAGAATTACACCGTAAAGAGATGAGGCCAGGCTTGTTACCTTAACGGTGGAAAAGCAAAACGATTTGTAGATTATATCCTGGGTCAACAAATGCTGAATAGTAGGATAGAGAAAATGTTTGAAAATTTAAGGAAGAATCTTTGAGGATAATTAATATTATATCGATCGCTGGGCTAATGTAAATACATATTCCAAATTGAGCAATACTTCAAATTGGGAGGACCATTCTTCAGCCCATCACGACCGAATGTGAACATAGGAGGACATTAAGCGATGGTAATTGAAGGCTAGCTCAAGGAGAACAGTGGAGGCTGTAGACACAGGACCTCGAATGCTCTATCCCAGCTTGGCCTCGCTTGGGTCGAGTCTCTCACGTTTGAAATTCCTAAGTCAAATGTGGCGATTCTCAGGGATTCTGTGCAATTAAAACGCACGTCAGGAGTCCAAGTTTCGCGTCCTCGGGATGGGTCACACAAGGACGGCTTGGGTATAATAGGAGGGGTGCAATTTTGAGCAGCAAAGCACACAACTAGCGGATCATGGTGTGTTAATTTCGAAGTGAATTTCGGAAAATCAGGACGTCTAGCCGGCCGTTGGAGGCAACATTAAGTACGTGCTAAAAAGGGTGTAAGCATCGAAATGCGCGTATCTATAGACTCTAGGGCTAAGCTTATAACTGCGCCCAGGGCATGGATAGCACTAACTGCACCAAAAAAAATTTATTTGAAGCCAGGAAAAACAGCTACTTTAGTAAGAGGTTTGTTTGGTTTTAAATCTAACAGATGAGTAGCATTGTAATTACTTATGCTATTATTATTAGGTAATCTACCGTTTAAGGTAGGTTTTTGGATGGACGCAATTATCAAATAAACATTTTGTGACTCCCCACCTAGCAAACTAATCTATATTAGGTCCCTCTTCATCTCGGTGTACTTCTTTCCTCCCTTCATCCCGTCCAACATCCCTATCCTGTTCCTGCCCTTACCTCGCTTCCCCAACATTCTCCCCTCTATTACCCTCTTCAACATTCCACTACCGCTCAATACGCCTTTCATTCATTTTTCCTGCCTCCATAGGATTTCTCTCAACAAACCCCTCTCCTCACCCACCATCTCTAGTACTTCCTCATTTGTTTTCCTTTCGGTCCATTTCACCTTCTCCATTCTTCTCCACACCCACATTTCAAAAGCCTCCAATCTACGTCTATCCTCCTGCTTCAGTGACCACGTTTCCGCTCCGTACATAGCTACGCTTCATATCAGGGTTTTTACGAGTCTTGTCTTAACATCCCAACTCAACGTCCCCGTCATCAACTCCCTCCTCCTAGAGAAAGCCTCCTTGCCTAGCGCAATTCTTCTCCTTACGTCCCTACCACTTTGACCGTATTGGTCCAAAACACTTCCGAGATATGTAAACTGCTCTACCTGCTCTAATTTTTCCCCGTCTATTTTAATATTTAGCTTAGCACTTATGCTATAACATTACATTAATGAAAACGTTAAGAGAAAGGAAAGTAGGACATACGATATATTCGTTGACACCATGGTGATAGTATAATATTTTAGGTAGTAACAGAGGGAAGGCATTAGATTGTCTTACGTATAGGAAGGTAGTAAAAAATACGACACTTATCGTACACCTTTTGGATGATATGAAGATGATACGAAGAATGAATTAGGGCATCAATGCTTCTTTAGAAATCCTCCAACAATGTGTAGCACTTTCTTAGGAGGGTCATGATTATTTCCCAGCTTTAATTTATTAGTTATTTCCTACTATAAGCATCTTACATTAAGTTCTGTCTGTTTTGTTGGCAAAGGTTTTTGTTTCTTCATCGAATTCTCTAATGCATGCTACCTCCATCGCTGCAAATGTTGGCTCTCGTTATGTAAATCAGCAGCAACTAGCATTAGATAGCAATCATGTTCCCTCTTCTAAACTACAAGTATCATAGCTCTTCGTTAATTAGGTACTAGTGCAATAAGATTCCATTGCTATTGTTTGCATGGCAAAAATAAGGGAGGAAGATATAATTTCTACTAAATCTCACGCCAAAATCAAGACTTTGCTCCTTGAAATGGAACTAAGAAAGCGATGAGCAATGCACCTGATAAAGCATCTGACTGATCTCAGAATTTAAACAAGGGGAAGAGTTTAGCGACACCATATCTTCTACCAGATTTGGTAATTAAGATACGAGTATGTTAAAAATTGACGTCGGTCGTGAGCTCATGAATTTTCTCCACTAAATCTCTCTTTGCACATCTGATCCGGGAAGGTTTAAGAAAAGTTTCAGTATGAGAATGTAGTTGCATTAATTTGCTGATTTTTAATACGATCGCGACCAAATCGAAATCTCTCGAGCCGATCAATGGTCCAGTCGAGGCCACGATGGAGACTTCCGACGCTGTCCTCTGCTCCCCGGAATTGTGTCTCTCCAGCAAACCGGTTCACCATAGAGAACCGGGTTTGAACCATGGCTATCGCCGTTTTCAGTCGCCCGCCTCCGGTACGTGACGCGAAGGCGGCGCCTGCGCAGCCGCGGCGGCCCCGGCTGGGCGCGCGGACGACAGATGGCGTGCGGTCACTCGCCTTCTTCCCCTTTCCTCCCCCGCAACTCCGTCTGCCCCCCCCCCCTTCAGCTCGTTGAAACGACTCCCCCGGCGGCGGCGGCAGCAACCGCCGATTCCATCGCGTCTATCGGTCGCGGCGGCGACTGCGGCGACCGCTCGGCGGACATCTGCTGGCGATCTGCGTCTCGTTGGAGTGAGTGCAATACGAAATGTCCGCGGAGTTTTCTATTCATCCCCTCCTCCCTCCATTCACACCCACCCATCCACCCCCGCCCCAGCTCAGGACACAGCGACCTCAATTGCTGCTTTGTTTTCCCCCGCCAAACCCTAAAACGAAATGCAATTGTATGTGGTCCACCAGGAAATTATTTTTTTCGTGACTTTCTTTCGTTTTTCCTTTCTTTTTTTTCTTTTCCGACGGGAAACATTATTCGGACAAGTTACCCAAAGCCTGTAGGGCGCATTAGGCATGCATATCTGACTCTTTCGCAAACGCTTGCAAAATGGCATTAGTTTAAGTGGTATCGTTTTTCCATTATATTAAAAGGATAAACAATTCAATGTTCATACTTGATGTAACGGTCATAGTGTGTAAGAGTAATTATTGAGGTAAAATTAAAGCATACCGATCTCGTATTTGTTCCATAATTGAATAACAAGGAAGATAGAGTGAATTCTTCAACACTGGTATTAATACTCGTATCATATCGCATTGCTTGAATCTTGGTAATGACTCAATGTGTTGAAACCATGGTAGCTATCTTAAGGGCAAAAATTTAATCATTTCTTTTCATAATACTGGAAATCAAATATTTTAAAACGTAACTCCTGCAGTTCTATCCTTTTTCCACTGTAACAACTCTATTATAATGCTGAAATTTAACAATTTATTTTGCAATGTAGTTCTTATAATTTCTTATAAAATGTTGTCATCATATCCTCCAATGATTTAATCATTTGTCCATACTGAAATTCGAACAATTTCATTAAAAGTAGCTTAAAATCGAAACATGTTTGGCGGCTGTCTTGCATAATGAACAATAATAGTCTGGTGATGGAATGGAATAGACGGAATTCGTAGATCTGGAAATGTATGTTCCCATTAAAGGTTTTATTTTCCCAGAGAAAAATCTTGGAAAGTCTTCTCTCTACGTTTCCGTCTAGTTTATTACCTTATCCAAAAGCATTGAGACAGAGCAAACAATCAAGAACTTCATTTGTCCCAATTCAAGGAAAAAAAATAATTGTGACGCTTTGAAATTGCCCCAGTTGAGCGTCCTTCGTTTGGCGTGGTGGATTTGTGGGATGGGGTGGAAACGGCAAATGGGGTTGCTTTGTTTTGAAAGAACATGTTCAGTCGCAAAGGAAGTTACCCCAAGGAATACTAATTCCCTTGATGCCTTCTCTTTGTTTGAGATGAGATAATGAAGACGTTTGCTGAATTAATGATGATGTCTTGGAATACGGAATACGAAATATAATAGATAGTATCCATTCGTTGAAATAATGTTATGCCACGCAATCGATGAAGAATAAGCTTGAAAAGCCGAGTGGTAGATAGCGTGTAATACGTGAATCTTCCTGTTGAAGACGGCACTTAACTCTGGCGGAGGATTTGTTTTTGTAAAAAGTTTTGATCCAAAGATCACTTAGAAAACATTCAATTGAAATCCTTTCGACATAGCGTACATATTGTGCGTGTCATTGTTCGACCTCGCGAATTACGCCTGATAGCGTATCAATATTTCCTTAGGGAATGCTTTCCACGAATTCGGTTCAGTCCTCACGACATCCCAAATATGCTAATGGAGACAGCTTTATTAATGACTTCCATCTTTCGGATTAAACCTCGAGAAATGTGTGCCACGTCGAAATATTTCCCGCAGTTATTTTTGTGGTGCTATTTACTTAGACTCAAAGAAGAGGAGAGCGTGTTTTTTTTTAAATAATTCTCTCACGCTTCTGGCACCACCCCCTTTCTTGATTATGAAATGCACTCAGGCTAAGAGATGACTCTCACTCGCCTTTGAGATACATTTTTAAAGACTTTGACCACACTCGCAGAGTGAGGTTTCTTTTTCTGATTTATTCTAAACACCATGATTCACATCCACTCGCTTGTTTTATTTGCGTATGTCTCCATCTACAAAAGTGGAGTGATATGTGTATGCAAGAAACAATGACGAAAGAAGTGCTCGAGAAATGCAAATCTTGAAACGGTTCAGGACTTAATAGTTTTAATTAAAATTGTCTCAAAATATTTTATGAATCGGTTCAAGACAACCGTATACAACTATATACAAAGTACTGAAAAACTGAATAGAATGTCCTTTACATGAGTGCTCACTTATATCAAAGCTAATTTAGTAACTTAATGTACTATTCCATTGGACATTCTGTTTCTCCAGCCCCATCTGCCCTCTTTAATATTATGAATTTTTACTAAATACCTCCTTTACTCGTATTTCCCTGGCATTTTTAATAAGTTGTCTCCCAGTACTGTCACACTGGAATGCCTCAAATTAACTTGATAATGTAAAATGTAATCCGGCTCCCCCATCAATAGATAACTTTGTGAAAAAGTGAACAATTCATATTTTTCCCAAATTTTCCAGTTGTATACTACAGTGAATTATTATTATACCCATCCCTCTGTTGCACAGGAAATATCAATGGCAATCTCTATATAATATTTGTGGCTTTGTTGCTGCGCTGAAAATTATTGATTGCTACTGTGAGCTGTACGTATGTGTACACATTATAATCCATCTGACATCCGCAGCTATAACGTAGGTAGTGTCAAATGACTAAATAAAATATATACTTTGTTTTCAACACTATGATTTACCGAATTTGAGGTAAAAAGGAAATAAGAATACGGGGTGCCTCTCTCAGGAATCTATAAGCATTAGTGAAACGAATAATAAAGAAGAAAGTAATACATATGTATCTAAAAAATTCCCGGTTGGTCAGGGAAAAGATGTCATTTTAAAATACACAGAGTCCTACATAATTTACATTACCTCGAATGCAAGCCCCTATAGACTCGAAGAATCAAAGCTATATTTAACTTATCCCAGGAGAATATATCAAATTATTTAACTCGGCATTGAAGAAGTAGTACAGTATATTTACAATTTGTCGGCAATTTCCAAAAAAATTTCGATGATATTCTTTGGGATATGAAGATTTCATAACATATACTTTTGCATTACATTTTCTTGTAATCTGCCCCACGATGCCAAATTCCCTAAGGGTGAACGCACATATCCTTATGTTTGCGCCCCATGAGAATTTGTAGGTTGGTGTGGCCTCCAAGGCTAATCCTAATCGACATTTCTGAAAGGTCAGAGCGTCTAATTCACAAGGGAATACCTCAAGAACAGAATGCGTCTTCATTCCTCTGTGCATCACTATTACGTCAGGTAGGACCCAACCTTTGCTGCTCACGTAATTGCGAATTTACGTTATAAAGGGCGTGCTCTCCATTTAACTTTTGATCTGTTACTCCACGTCTCTTTCCAATTATCTTTATGAATTAAAAATGTTTTCATGCTTTATTTAAAAAAAGGAAAATGCAAAAGATAAAATGTGTTTTTTCTTTCTCATAAAATGACTTCCTATTGGCCTAGCAACTGGTTTTAGTCTTCCGTTTCCTTTATTCATTCCCTTTTCTTCTCTTTTCTCTTCTCTTTTGTAATCTCTCCCTTCCCATTTCACTTCTTTTCTTGTAAGGCTGATGGTAAAAAACGTAATTTATATATAATGCATTAGGTTAGACGTCTATTATAAATTCAACATCTTCCACTCAAGGGGCTAGATTGAGTAATTTTTTGGGGGTTCATAAAGGCATGATAGTCATTGCCCTTCTTGTATCCGGTAGAATTGATGCTTTCGCTACTATTCCCTAATGGGAGGGCATTTCCAAGAAATTGAGTGACATCTCTCTTAACCTTGATTATATATTTGTTTCTCCCGGAAGTACATTTAGATAAAACAGATATCTGAAAGAATGAAGATTTTTGAAATTGAATGGGTTGAAAAAGATAACATGGGAAAAATATCATGAATTATTTCCTAGATGTAAAATAATAAAGATAACAGGTGTCTCGTATTGGAGTAATATATTAGGGCCATCACAGGACTAAACACAAAGTTAACCAATGCTGAAAATTTTCTCAGGGATTAAACTGATAAATAATAATTAAAAAGAGGTCCACAGTTTCAAGCTTGATATGATGAAAGGAATTCATTAATGGAGAATTAAATATATTACACTTCTCCCTGAAAAGAAAGACCTATTACGACGCGCATTTCGGCTCACTGAGCCAACATCGTAGTATATAAGACCCTCACTTTTGCAACTAATGATGGCCCAGCGAGCCGAAGCGCGCGTCGCAATATATCTTCGCATTTCGTGAAAAATTGCAAAATTTTTAATTCTCCGGTACCAGTTAATTTAAATACTAATCCTGATACTTTTTTTAAGAGCTCGAATGTGTTAAACTTATACGTAATATTGTTAATTTTTACTTAGCTTCATTATCTTTCCACGCTTAAGACGGAATTTCACCTAGCAAACGCTTCTGCAATCAACTTTGTTCATTAATGAATTTCGGTAATTAAAAAATTCATTATTGTTCAAGAAAGTTTTGCTTCCTAGCTTGCGCTTATGAGCGCGCGAGTTTATTAAGTTGGATAACTTCTACGATTCCTTTCCTAATTTCGGGAGCCTCCCCAATTCCGTAATTCCCTTCTCCTTCCCCTGGGAGTCTGAACGAGCCTTTTGGGAGCCCCACCTCACGGAAGATCACCCAGCTCCATCCGTGCAAGCTTCATCTCGATGTCTGAATGCACCCACTCATCCACTCTCACTTCTCGCGGGCGGCGAGCCCGGGATCCCCCCGACCCCCTCACCCTAGGTCAGAGGCAGTGTACCGAACACGCCTCCCCTCCTACCTCCGGGCGTTGGACTGAGCACCGAGGGAGGGGGTGTTATGGGGGCATGTGTTTGTATGAGAATAGCTCTCCCATATCCCACCCCCGCCCCTGGTTTGCCCCCGATCCTTCCCTTTACCCCCTCCAACCCCCGGCCATCAATATCTCCCTAAAAATGATAGCAGCACCATGTCGCGTTTGGGCGGCCGGTGTCACCGGGGTCGAATTATTGCCTCCCTGTTCAATGGATTGGGAGGTCAGGGGAGCGGGGGTTTGTGGGAGTGGAGAGGTTTCTCTCTATCTCTCTTTATTGCCTCCGTCCCTGGATCGGCGCGTATTTCACAGCTCTCCCTCAGTCATCTCCCCCCTCCCCTTTCCCCGCTCTAAAGGAACACTTACATGCGCCCGGGGAATACAAGTGCTTCTGGGCAAGGTGAGGTGGGTGCAGGGAAGGTTCCGAAGCGTAACACCGTGCTCGGTAGGTGGATGGCCGTCAGTGACCGGTCGGGAGGACTGAATTCAGTAGAGATGATGTAGGCGCATGATGCTCTCTTATAAAGTCATGGGAGTCTCCTGGGATTCCTCTCAATAAGTTACCGAAGCAGCCCAATTTTGGGTCTTTCCCAGAAGGGCATTTTGCGTAACACTAGTAGGGTGCAAAGTTGCAGGCAGTACCCATTCACGAATTTGGTTATGTCTGTAAAAAAAGTAAAGCTGATGATAGCTGTTAGTGATTCATTTCCTTGCTGTCTAATGCTGATGTCATCCAATTTTAGCCCAAATCCATTGTTGAAGCCGAGGAGAAAAAGTCTAGGACTCTTTAACTCCGACTTTATGATAAGAATATTTGGGAATTCGCGAATGAAAACTTCCTTAACATCTCACTAACGTTGAAAGGCAAAATATGCCGTTTCTTTTGTACGAAATGGCCTCTGGCAGTAAATAATACGAGTATACTTTTTACATTAGTTTTACTTATAGTAAACCAGCCGGTTTTAAAACTGGGATCTACAATTGCAAGTATATGCAACTAGTAAAATTTTCACATTCATACAAATTACACTCCAGTGCTTTTAATTATGTGACAGCATTGTAAAGAGTTTTTAATTGTGTACGTGATAGTAGTGTGATAGGAAGGATGGATAATTTAAGGTACTTGAAAGAGAAACTTGTCATACGATGTGTAGCGAGGAATTTTTCATATTTTTCTATGCATAGCATAAACGAAGATTTTTTTCTTTTTATACCAAGGCCTAACCTAACATTCCTAGGCACTTTGAAACGTCGCTGAGTTCACCGAAAATGTGTTACTCACATTAACTGGAAAAACATGGAGAGACAGACGCTAAACAAAAGAGAACGGTTTTTTGTTGTTATTAAATTGGCCGACTCACGTTTTTTCTTAGACTAAAACGTCCTTTTTCTGTTCAAAGCCCAAAGAAGTAGATGGAAGCTGCGTTCTAGGGAGTGGTGGCATTGGGCATAGGGAGAGCGAGGAGGGTGGCATGGGGCAAAGGAACACGAGTGGTGGGACGAAGTGACATGCAATTTGGGAGCTGTTACGTTTATCTTTGGGACTTACGGGGGAGCCAAAGATTCGAAATAATGGAAAGGGGATGGGCTATTAGGTGAGCAATTGCTGTTCGGCGATGCACGCTGATGGCCCCATAGGCATATAAGCAATAAGGTGAGGAAGGCCGTCCAGGTGCTCGACATGAGTTGTGAACCAAATAAGAAATCGAGGTCCTCGAATTCAATTCAATCGAAATCGGTCTTTTGAATATTTTCCTTCACAATAGCATAAAAAAATGTGTAAATTTGTGGGAACTTAAATTATTCTAAAGCAAAGTATTAAGTGGACAGGGACAATTTAATGATGAAGTTAGACGCTTATTTTGGTGGTAAACGTGGCCGCCTTTTGACATTAAGGTCTCGTTTGTGACACCATCTCATACAACGGGCATCGTGTAGGGAATTGCTGCCGCGGGGCATGTGTACTTGAGACCACAGTTGAACATTAACTATCGGAAGAAAATTAGTAAACAAAGCAATAATTAATGTCAGCTAAGATTTCGTTCTTTAAATTTTGAGCTTAAAATCGTCCAAGTTCCGTTTTAATTTAAATTGAGGTGACAGAGTTTATACGTGTTGCAATCTTCACTCGCGAGGCTTGATTGACCAGCGAGTGAGAATTGCCCAACGGTGTAATTAATTCTCCAAATAATAATTTAGAGAGACCTATCATAAAAATATTTTGGAATATCAAATATATAATGGCCATTTTTATCTCAATGAATATTCCACTTGCCATTCAATTATGAAACCCCATTAATCTCTGCATTCATTCTACAAATCTTTTATTTCGCTTACGAGGGGCTTTTAGTGTGCTGAGAAACATGGGCCAAATTTGAGCCCAAAATTCAAATATTATTAGTTATAGATAATTTTTTAATAGAATGACATATATCAGCCTGTATACATGTACCAGCTAGTATATTAGTAACATTTTTATTTCAAGAGACCCACGAAGAATATTTAACAGAATCTAACTCTTAATTATTCCATAATGAAACGAGGATTTGAGTAAAGAAAGGTGTACCATGAGTTTATTTTGGGTTCAGGTTAGAGCATCGGCTAGGCAAGTCGGAAGATCCGGTGTTCAAGTACCGATCAATGAAATATTTTTACGCTTGTGATCTGCTCGATTCTGTCTTCCCTACCTCCCGTGTGTTCGTCCTTTATGTGTGTTCCTACTCCTTTGCCTTATATCTATTTCCATGTGAATGAATAAAAATAATATATATATACACACAAACACACCCACATATACACACACGTATGTCTCATATGCCCCTTGAATAGACTGAGACGTGCGCGAAGTGTAAAAATGTATTTATATTTAACGAAATATTTCATATTCTTTTATGGCCGTGTAATTTCGAATATCTAATGCGCGATAACATTAAACAACTAATGAGAACTTAAGGTAAGTTTGAATTGGAAATAACAGTTTTTACCCAGTTCATTATGGAATAATCAGGCTCACCGAGGCCGCATCTCCCTATTTTGAGAGCTTTTACCGTTGAAAAAGTCTTTTACTCGTCAATATGTATACCTAAGTATGTTCTAAAAGTGGAAGATGTTTGTGTGTATTGAAACTTTGACGTAGGAATAACGAAAACTTTATTTTATCTCTGATATTTGCGATAGAAGAAGATGGTATACTCTGTCACCAATTGTAAGTTTAAAATGAAGCCATTTCAATCCTTGATAGCGTCCATTATTTGAGACCTCTGGTGTCTTTCTTCCTTATCATTCTTCTACAGGATGAATATAATGTGATTACCATTAATCACCCCTGAAAAGTCAATTTCCTTATAATATATATTTAACAACTGTATCTTTTTGCTATAATATATGCTCGGTATACATTCAATCTACTATTTTCAGAAACTCAAACATAAGATGGCGAACATAGAATTGACGTCTGTATATCAGTTACAGTTTACAAGCTTGTAGCTCGCAGATAAAGTCTGTGCCTATTAATTATACGTTTTCCCACTTCCAAAAATTTATGTAAAAGAGTCTTTTCAACACACTTTTGTGTCATGAAATGTAATATTAGGCTGGGTAGCCTGGATTAATGGAATAAATCAAGAAAAGTAAGACTTCCAATACGGTATATCTCGTCGTGATATGCTTTTTATATGCATTATTGATACTTATTATCCTTGTGTTTACGAAGGAACACGGTATATTTTACCCGATAATTTTCTAACTCCGTGGATGTAAAAATATTATTTGTTCATACCCAAAAGCTACCATTCTTTGTATTCAAGAATAAAAACCATAGGCTAGCGGCTTTGTAGTTTAATTCCTGAAAAAATATCGGAATATTCCTTAAATACATGATGATAAAACAATTTTTCAATGATACTGATTACTGAAGGTTACATTATTGCACGTCAATGACCGCAAGGACTACTAGAGTTTCGTCCAGTCTAGCGATAAGAACTAACCATACGCCACTTTAAAAAAAATTAATTTTATTGATGTTTCTGTAAACAAAAAGGGTAATGAGGTACGAGGGTAGGCTGACAACTAATGCACACATGCTTGTAGACCATAGACAAAATAACCTTCAGAAGCAGTCCTGTTGGCATGTGAAAGAAACATTCCCCCTCAACACGCATGCCCAGGTTTGAGCTCTTTGCATTCTTCCAGCGTATTTTGAGAAGCGGAAGTATGGAGACGTGTTCTAGTGCAATGTCAACGTGATTTAAACAGCGTACTGCTATCGAGTATTTTACTGCTGAAAAAGTGACTCCTACTGATATTAATCATCTTTAAAGGCTGTTTACGGTGACGATACTCATAATAGGTCTACTGTAAACCGACGAGTGGTAAAATTTCGTGGTTACGAGCCTGGTAAAGCCATAATTGTTGATGAAACACGAAGGCGGTCGTCCGATCACTGACACAGACGATAAACATCGGAAACTCGCCAAAGATTTGAATGAAAATGACCGGCGAATCACTCAAAAGTGTATCGCAAACCATATTGGTCGAGTTTGTCGTGTTGAAGGCAGCCCGTCGCCAATAATTTTGCAATATGACAACGCTCGTCCACACACCTCCAGCGCAATTCTAGAAGCTCTGCGACACCTGAAATATGAACCGATTCCAAACCCTCATTATTCCCCCGATCTTGAATCTTGCGCATTTTATTTTTTTCCTCAACTCAAGAGGTACCTAAAGAGTGACCATTACACCTCGGGCGATGAGGTGAAGGCAGCTGTCAATAACAGTACGCTGTTTAACCTGCAGTTTAACTCTTAAATATCATAGTATTAATTTCTAAGTTTGACTTTTGAACCCAATGTCTGACTTTGAAATCAAATTATGAGACAGAACGACTAAAAGATTGCTAAAGCGACTTGTTATACCTCTATTATAACCTTTAGTGGTTGTGAATTATTCTGCTATTAATCATCCCCTAATGTGGGACTAAATTTGCACTATCCTAGCGATGGCAATGTACCCAAACAAGCCAGGAAAGCATCCGTTAGTTAAATAAGCCTTTTAGGAAGATGCCATTCTTTAAAATAACACATTTATAATATATGGACTTAATGATAATATTTATTTATGATAAATAAAGATTACTATTGAGTAACCGATTAGTAGGAGAATAAGAAAAGTTAATTTGAGCTTTAGCTAAAATATTTTCCTGTAACTCTCTAGATGTTGTTTTTACGTACGTAAATAGTTTCGAAAAATGTTGGTATACCAAATTATAAGTATTACTCTTAGAGTGCAGAGAACACATTTTATATTAATAAAATAATTTCATTTGATTTTTTGATCGAATTCGAAATCATAATTAAAATGCACGTCCCCACGTCCTCTTCAACCAAAAGAACCCACTCCGATGACAAACTAAAATTATTATCGTTTCTTATCCTGTTTTCGATTTGCGCATATAATATTTTCTATGTAACTCATCAATAGCTCAGTCGTATTATTTTTTTAAGGGAAATTTGATTTCACCTTGACTTGGAGATCGACTCGTTCAACACAAATTAGGCCTTAAACGACTTCCTATAGCAAACATTATTTGGATATTCACCCCCCCCCCTTGCGGATTGTATTTTTACACATCTAATCCCATCCCCGAATCACGTCGTGACCCTCGGATTGAAGAAGCAACTTATTTTGCGACCGCTTAAGTCGTCTTCACCCTCTGAAAATCGATAGCAAAGGTGAGTTTCGCACCTAAACTCTTGTTCCGTTTCCCCCCGTCGCAAAGGTTTTGCGGCCGCGCGTGAAACGCAAATGCACGCGATCATTGCATAAATCAAACTGGATACACAATCCCTCCCCTCCCCCCTCCCGACAAAACCGAGCGTCGTAAATTAAGGGAGTGAACAATAAAGCAAGCAAGTTCTTTATCCCCCCCTCCCTCTATCTCTCCCCCTCTCGGTCGTCTCTTTTTCCCCAGAACGACTGCGAGAGTCGGGTTCTCGCTTGACTCCTCCCCCGCACACCCCCCGATCTCTTTATATATCTCGGTCATTCCAACGGTGCAACCGCGTCGCTCCAAACTCGTGTTTACCAATTTGCTTTATTTCCCCAGTTTGCTCAATTTCCCTGGCGAAGCCCCCTATCACCCTCCCCCACTCTTACTTATCCCCGCCTCGCCCTCTCGTTCGTCTCGGGATGCCTACGTTCGGCCCCTCGCACTCCAAAATTCCCCTCAGCTCTCCTCCTCACTTGCCCGCCTCCCCTTCCGTCGCAAACCTCCAACCCCTTGGCCTCCATCCCCCACTACTCCGTCCCACCTCCTCGACGTGGCGCCCACACAACCAATCCCACCTCGCCACACGTCAACCACCCCGAATCTCACGATTCCTTCTCCGCTCGTTCCCAGAAATGTATTAATTTTCATTCGCCTTTTTCAAAAAAACTGCGTCCTCGTGTTTCTCTCGCCCTGTCAGGAAATAAACAAAATTCATCGGATGCCAAATTGTCTCCTATTAAGGACATGTTTATTTTTAATTTCCCGAGAATTGGATTATTGGGAATGACAAAAGTTTTCCATTTGCTCTCCTTTTTTTTAATAAATTCCGTCCTATTGATTGTTTACGGAGCAGAATTGCTTGAGGTTACATTTAGACAGCAGCAGTTAGCATCTATATCCACAATTTAAAGTGTTTGGAATATTTGTAGTGTAGCTCCGCATAATACCAAGGATTTATTCGATGGAACTCTATAATAAAACATGCATCTGTGCATTCTATGTTCTTTAAAAATTATCTAAACCGTGGCAATAGCTTAGTTTCGAGAATTCTCGGTATCAATCACAATAATTTAATCAGATTGTTATAGTTATTATTAATTACATTTACTTCATCCTTTCATGTCCATATTTAAAAATACCTGGCCACTCTGGTAATTGAAATTCATGGACATAAAATTTCAGTTTTTTCAATATCTTATATTTGTGGCACCGAAATATCATCCTAAATGTTTTGTAATTCCTCTCCAACTTAAATGTTAAAAGAATGTATCATTGGTTCAGTGCATTTCGGTGTGAACAGTTTACCTTCATAGTGAACGCAACCAGTGTTGATGATGATATAGTCGAGCGTATGCCTCAGTCAGACTTCATAGACCGTAAATGTCACATGTTCATAGGTAATGCGTAAATTTCGGCTTTTCCCAGATCACATATTACGTTCCAATGTACAATCGACGTGTGTTCGAATCGCTCTTCTGCAGTTTACATCAGTTCTCAGCATTTTGGTGAGCTTAAGCCACTCCATTCCCACTCTGAATTAGACGACACATGCGTGTGTACTTGAAGGATACGCCATGCAGTACGTTACGCTATTGACAATAGGAATTTCGCCTTCATTATTGTTTCACGGTACACAAGTGGGCTCGAATAGCGCAGTACGATATGCCGAATGTGCATGCATACAAACCTATGTCATTTCATATCTCTGAACAAAAGTGGTCCCATGTGATTGTGCTGTTTGTTAAGTAACAGTCGTGAAGACAAAACGCTAAAGACATTATTTTCAGTGAAAATAAGTGTTTCGATCCCCAACTCCTTTCCATGAGATTGGGTTAAAATTGAAAAAAATCTATATTTAATTTTACAGTGAATAAAGTAACTTTATTTTGGATAAATATCTTAACTTGAGTCAATTCGCTCGATTCATAGTTTTACTTAAAAAAAGCTTATTCTTTGGTCATTTTGGGAAAAAATCTAAAAAGTATTTATTTCACTTGGAGAGCATTGGGGACAGAGATCTGATAATATGTGAAGGCTTCCTTTAAAATGCACCGTGAGTTCATATTATGCAACGCATATTTAGAACTTTTTCCTCGCTATATGAATAATTCAAAATCACCTCAACGTGATACTTGTAAATTAAGCCAATTGATTTTTTCTATTTAAGTCTCAATCGTTCATTCGCTTGCGTAAACTACACTGATATTCATTCCGGTAAATATAAACAGATCCTAACTATAAAAGGATAAAATGATTGCTCTCAATCAAATTAAGTTTCACTTTGCTTCGACAAACACTGATCTAGCGAAAATAGAACTGATATTGCGCGGTATCTGCACCATTTGTAAGGTTATTTATTGATTCAGCATTCATTTTTTACCACGATGCCATTTAATTTTCTTAATATTTTTATATTACAGTTTATAACGCTATTAGTAGTAATTTCTGCATTCAATTAATGCATGGGACATATCTTTAATGCCTTTGTAAGAAATGGAAATTTGTTGGTTGAAGTCCCCAAGATTGATCGCGTCCGCATATCGATGATAGAGCTAGAGCTAGGACATCTTGCAGCCCTTCATCTTCCGGATGCAGTTCACTAATGAATTGAAGAAATGACCTCGCACCTCGTAGCTTGCCGTTGGGAATTATAGGCATCATCTCCCACGTCCGCACGCAATATCGATTTGGGTTACATGTCCGCCCCGTAGTGGTAGCACCACACGGAACTGGGTCTGAGGTTCCTTACCAAGAGAAGGGAGTGGTTCCCTATGTTGGAGGACTTAATTATTAGCGCCAGGATCCGTATGCCCGCACATATTCACTCCGCCGGGATGGATGATGATTAAATTGGTGGTGATGGTCGATATTTTTCCATCCACGTGTCACAGCGAAGAATTATTGAGCCGTTAGTCTTCAGATCTTGATACTGCTATCCTTTTCCCTAATTTGCTTGCGAGAGAATTATTTCAAAGCCGCTGCTCATCATTCCCTGGACGTGGATAACTTTATTAAAAAAAGCAATTTTGCGTAAATTATAATGAATACTCAATCTGTAAAAAAACACCTGGCCATGTATGGATCTACATGTAGTTTATTACTACAGAAAGCGGTTAGTCAGCGTTAGTGCGTCTGTTTTGAATCTTCTGGCAGATTATCGTTCAAATACGTTATTAAGAATAACTTTTTAAGCATATTAAAACAATGATAGCATAATAGTTGCAGTTGGGCCTTTTATTCGTAAGCTATAGTTCTACGTTGAAAGAATTCTATTAACTAGATTTATAAACAAACCGTGAGTGGATTATTTCCAATAATATCTTAAATTCGATTCCGTCTTCATTGTCAATGGGGCATATGAATCCCCGCTCTTTGGATCCGACGGCAAGTACGTATGTTTAACTTCGGTTCAACTGAAACACTGTTTCCTAAGAGTAAAATATGTCCTTGTTCCAATTATATGTTCCCGGCGTTGAAAAAGGTTATTAAGACAAATCTACGGGTATATAATTTATTCTAGTCGAGTTCCAAATATGTTTTCATCGATAAAGCACGAAGGCCAAAGACCTAAAATGGCTGGAAGAAAAATGGAGAGGTGTATGAAATCGTTAAGTAAGTTGAAATTCAGTAATACGTATGCGTGTTGGAGCACGTATATGCGTGCGTTCATGTGTTTGTAAGATTTTGAAGGTAGCGCTAAAAATACCTTTCGCAATCGATCTTGTTTTCGAGCGCAGAGCCGTGAAAAATTGAAACTCATTAATTGAATGACAGAACGAGTTCCTCTCCAAATGAGAGGAACTCGTTCCATAGACCTGATTTCTAATCTCCGAATATTTTACTTTTTTTATGTTTTCAATATTCGGCTAGCTTTTCGCCCAAGACAAATGGGCACGCATCCGTTATACATGGGTATGCATAATTCATTCTTACATCGAACACTTAAAGTGCAGTATCTCGAATAGTGCGCCGCCGATGAGAAAACTAGAGTAAATAAATGATTGCGTCAATTTAAGGACGACTCAGTGCGAATTTAATTTTCGCCATTATCAATGAGTGGCTCTAATCTAAGTCCTTGGGAGCCAATGCCGACCGACATCCTAGAGACATTATCCAGGAAGGATAAGTGGATATCGGTACCTCTGGAGCGTCTCCACTCCGGATTTCAAGTAACTCGGTAACTGTTTTACTTGAATTGAAACTTTTTTCAGAGTTCAAAGGGTTTTAAGGAAGGGAATTACGGGGAGAATCCTCGAAAATCCTGAAAGCTTTCTAGAGTAGGAAACGTCGCCTCCAGTTACAATCCCACTCGCTCTCTTACGAGCCCACGTTGAACGTCTCTTTCGGGCCCCTGATGAGAGAGCATCAGAGGGAGAGGGTAAAAAAAAGTGCCCGTCGTCCCAAAAATAGACGAATCTCCTTACATGTCACCCGAATGGGTTCCACTCCATGGGGAGTGAGGGCTGGACGGAGGGATTGAGGTAACTATAGTTTCACGCCCGGGAGGAGGAGGGTCGAGGGACGGAGGAGGATTTTGTGGGGCGGGGGAATAGGAGACCGGAGAGAAGTGAGAAAAAAGCGGAAAAAAGCCTTGGTCAGTGGAAGTTTTTCGGCTTTCCGGTTGAGGTGTGGGGGGATAGGGTTTTGGGAGTGGGGTGTGTGTGTGTGTGTGTGCGCGGCTCTGGAGGGAGCGGTAGGTAGGGTGAAACACTCCTTGCGTGAGAAGAGTGGGCGGATCCCATCCCAACCTCCTAACCCCAAACCCTGCCACCCTTTGCCACCCCCCACCGTCCCCATCGGCCCGTCATCCCCGACCCTTAACACCTCCCCAAACTCCTCCCGCTTCGCCATCCCCTCCCCCCTACCTCCCTCGCGACGGACAATAATAAATCAGGCAGCCTCCCGCACCACAGCAAAACCCCCACCTATGTCCACTCCCCCCTCCCCACACCTCTCACGGTCCCGCCCACACCCAACCGCCCAATAGCACAAAACTCATTCCCTTTCCCAAACCTCCCTCCCCTTCCTTCTCCACTCTCCACCCAAAGCCGCCCTCCACAGAAAAACACACATACTTCTTCCCTCCTACCTCCCCAAACACGCCGCCTTTCCTACTTTTCGGATCAAGCCGCCATGCGGAGCCCGTTGTGGTTTTTCTAATTGACGCCTGCAAGAGCGGACGCCGGGGGGAGGGGGGTGTTGCGGGGGCTGCGTGGATAGGGGTTTGGGAACTGGGGGAGGGGAATAGGGTGGTGGTTGTATTTATCGAGACAGGAGAGCGGAGGATGAGTGTGAAAAAAGACATCCTCACCTGAACCGTGGAGGATAGAGTCTACACTGGATGGGAAAATCGGCGGTGGGTGGGGTCGGGTTATCGGTAACGGAGAGTTAGGCGTTGGAAAGAAATCAGAGGGGGAGTTTGGGTGCTTCAGATTGATGAAGTCATAAAATACGAGTAGAACCACAGAAGTAAGATCTTGGCCAGGCGCTACGCCTTTGCAGGATGAAATCAATACGGGGGATAAATTAAAATAACGGGATGGACGGGAAAAATTATTTTTAATGCGATAGATGGAGGAATCATACTTCAGATCCTATTATGATGAAAGACAAGTCAAGTTTGTTAGCATTCAACGATGGCTTAATTAGCCTGACGAAGAATTTATATGGCCTCTGTGACTTGATCCCCGGAGAGTGGAAAATCTGTGGTTTTTCCTAATAAAATTGTCTTCAAATAATTGGTGGGTGCTTTTAATCACGCCATTTTTCCTTTGGTCTTGCTGATGTTCTATTTTGGTAACACCGTATTGATAATAAGATTGAAATCCCTTGGCCTGCGTCGTCATCCTTGGAATAACGATGATGCTTTAGATGCGTTTGTGGCAACTCCCCACTCGATTTATGATATATTCTCCTCCTGACTTCTTCCTTCGACGGTTTTCAAACGATTTTTCCCGGTCGCTCCTTTGTAGTCCTTCAGCACGTTGTTATGCATTTTTTTTCTCAATGTTTCGTTTTTACTAACTCTCGGGAGAATTTCTTCATCAATGACTTGATTCGTCCTTTTGATCATCGTCTTCCTTCTAAAACATCAAATTTTCATTGTTGTTTTCAGTTTTGAGTGAGGCGGAAGGAGTAATGGATGCTTCGTAGTGGAGCTGGAGGCTTAAAATTAACGATGTCATAAAAAAGGTCATGGAGCAATATCCTGGCGAGAGATAGGATTTTCATGGGATGAAATCAATACATAGGGTCTCTCAAAATAAGAGCTAACGGAA
Source organism: Hetaerina titia (assembly GCA_037158775.1). Taxonomy (NCBI): domain Eukaryota; kingdom Metazoa; phylum Arthropoda; class Insecta; order Odonata; family Calopterygidae; genus Hetaerina; species Hetaerina titia. The sequence goes on along the minus strand of CM073773.1, from coordinate 38,025,729 downwards.
ATAAATATCTTGTGCCGTGGCAGATAAAATAATCACTAATAATTATGTTGCGTTATTACCATATTTCTATACGTTTTGGCTAAGGCAGACTTTTTCTAGCATTCAAAGACGATTTAAATTTTGTTGCGGAGTTTAATTTGGCTTTTAGGATTATATCGCTTTTCCTTTGAGTGAGAATTTTCTTCTATTCTTGTTTCAGTGATGTCAGTGGTAGAGAAATGCTATGAGTGAAGGTAGAATAATAACCAAGCAATGGTTTCCAGCCCACGTTTCTCGTAGTCACTCCGTTTCTGATGGTAGTTGGAAACACTACTAAAACTTAACAAGGCTGATTCAATCACGTATTAAGTGGTTGGCAAATGTTTTTTCTAAACGTGAAAGGGCGTGAAACGTTTACAGCAATAGTAACTCCGACCAGATGAGGATATCAGGGAACAGTATGAATTGAAAAAGGGCGGTATTTAAAGGCAAAACAAGCTAGGTTACTGATTCTTTTTCTCGTTGAGGTTTTAAGGGCTAAAATAACATTGAAATTCATCCGATACCATGTATCGTCAGAGCGGTCATAGTCATAATTGATTCCTTAGTATACATTCAATTTCAATGTTTCCTATCGTAATGATCTCGTCTCGCATTAATAAACGGTATCTTTCTCAATGTGGAAAGATAAATCCACCAAGTAAAATTTCACAATTTCTTTATAGCACCACACACGTTTCAAAATGTATGCATGAAAATCAAGTGTGAGTTATTCTTGTATATTCTTGTTTTATCCTCCCTGTCCGCAGTCTCAATCACCATCTTTTGAAGAAAATGATAGAGGCGTGGTAATCCAAAAATGTATGAACATTTTCAAGTGCCTTCATTGTTCACGCGATCATGATTTTGAAAGGAAGAGAAGTGACGTCTTTGGGATGGGGTTGGGAAGAAAATCAGGGCGAGTAGAGAGAGATAACTGATGCAGATAAAGGAATGGAGGGAGGGGAAGGAGGTGGACAAAAAAAAGATTGGCTCCTTGGAGTATAAATGGGAATAGGTAAGGAGAAGGAATTGGTCTGCGCACGGAGAGGGAGAGGGGGAAGATTGAAGGCATAACGAGTGGTTCGAGGGAAGAAGGGGCGGGGCTCGGAAAGTGGGCAGGAAGGTGTGATAGAGCGAGGGGTGTCGGAGTCGAGATTGGGGTGACTGGGGAGACAATTAGAGGAAAGAGCGGATCGGTGATTGAAACGGAGGGCGTGCGGGTGATTGAGATGGAGTAACCTCCGATCGAAGGGAAAGGGGATCGAGGAGGAAGAAACCGTCGAGGCGGAAAAGGAAATATATGCGGAAATTTGGAAGAGGAAGTGCTAAATAATGATGCAGCCAGAAGGGAAAAAAAGCAAGATGACGGAATCCGACCGGTCCTAATCTCTCCTGTGGCAAAATTGTATTGCAAATTCCGTATCAGAGGTTCAAATGGGGAAATTTTTGCGGAGGTATATATATTTTATCCCGCTTCCAGCGGGGATATCATAATAAATCGCTTGGCTCGGTGGTTTTTTATTTAAAGGCTGGGATGATGACTCAGACTAGCTGCAAAATCGTTGCTAATTGTGTAACTAAATCAATCATTGGCTCAACGGTTATTTTGAAATGATCTAGGAAAATTTAATCTTATGTATCGAATAGGTAAATTTCTCCACTCTAAAACGGTACTCCCTTATTTTTCATCCTTTATTAATCAGAATTGAGCTGATTTGTCACTTGTGAATATTGTAAATTAATTCCGTGAATAAGTTGATTTAGCGTGCATACCTACTTAAGAATAGAGATTGTATAGCAACAACCATAAATGCGAGACAGAGCAAATTACCAAAAATCATTTCTAAAATACTCAATACTTTCTCGAGTAGGTCTCTTCCCAATACTTTTCTCCTGCCTTATCATAAATCGCTTTCACAGCTGAACACAGTTACGTCGACATTTTTTTAAAATTTCTTTCCTCAGGGAGAGTTCTTGAATGCATCTTCTATGAATTATATTCACTAAAAATTCCTATGAATGTACTCAGGTAATACCTTATCGTTCAGTATACATTTTCGTTTGCCTATAAACCTCTTATATTTAAGAAACAAAACCTCTACCGTATTTCTCCTATTTTTTTTCCCCATAAGAGTTGCGACATAACTTGCTAGTTTCTTTTCAGATCGGGGATATAAATCGAACCTTTTCAATCGTAAATGAATGCCAGCGATACATTTTCGTTTATTTTCTTTGAAAAATAAGGGGGGAATTATTTCTTCCTTTTTCTTCCCGATTCAATTTCAAGGGTTAAAGGTTCTCCCTCCGTCTCACCATTTTTCTTTCCGCTAAAACAAATTCACTGCCAGAACCAGACGTTATCAGTCTCTGAAAATTTTGATAAGTTCTGAGTGAATGAGTTTATGTATTGCTTCTTGAAAGCAGAATTCCGATTTTCTTTTCTTTCCATTATTTATGCTTACTGTTAAATTTAAACGCCGGCTTGGCAACTCTTATTTTGTGACAGTATCCTTCCTTAGATTAATCAAATTGCCCGCGGATAAATTCCCCAAAAATGTTATTGGTTCTTCTACAATGTGTTCGATTATCAATTCATGGCCAAAAATTTATGTTTAATATTGAATTTCCTTCTCCTTTGGACAACAAAAGATTTATTTCCCTCATGGAGATACAAAATTGTGTTTCGTACCACCGGCAAAAGAGACTACAATTATTCAACGGACGTAGCAGCTATCTCGAGATCGTTATTGTCTTCCGTTTCCCAGTTTAGTAAGAACATTTTGCGATTAGGGGGATCTGGAACGAAATCATTGCGGCACGACCCGGAGATGGGAGTGCACCGGTGACGGCGGAATGAATGAATGACCCCGGCAGAGCGTGTCCCGAAGATAAGAATGACAACGTTTAAGGGGAGAAATGTACCTGCGGACAGGAGGAGGAGGACGGAAGAAAAATGGGGCCTTGCAGCATAAACGCTAATGAAGACAAGATGATTAGGTGGAGGATGGGGGCGGAGGTGTTAAATCCTGGGGGAGGGGGATGTGGCGCAAGGGACGAAACGGGGATTGTAGAATTTCGAGAGTGGAGATGAAGGATGAGGAGGCGGTAGTGGCGAATTCCGATGCGGGGCCGAGATAAGAGGGGAAGGGATAGGGTGGGTGGGGTAGGCGGTGGGGAGTTTGTGTCCGTTTGGGTGCGGCGGACGGAGTCGGGATCTGGGAGGGGGGGGAGAAGAGGTGGTTGGTGGTGGGAGAGGGAACGACACCACCGTGTCTCTCCCGGTGAGAAGCGGGGGATGCGGGAGGAGGAGAGTGGCAGGGCATGTCTCGCGGAGCACGAGGAAGAGTTGCAAGCAATTGGTCCGGAGGAGTGGACTCTGGAATATTCCCGAGCACCGAGGGAGTTGGAATACGGAAATAGGACGGGGGAGATAGGGGGAGGAGTGTTGGTCGGACGGTGGCGAGGGAGTTTAAGGGCGGTCGGAGAGAGAGAGGGTTGTGGCGACGGCGGCGGTGGCGGACGGTATGCGGGGCGGGCGGGAGGGGGTGGGTGTGAAGGATTCGCCCGTCGGGGCTGGGGATCGGGGGAGTACAGGGGAGGAGGGCGGGACGGAGGGCGAGAATTCCGAAAGGCGGGCAAGTTCCGAACTTCAGGGAGGGAAGGCTCCGATCCCAGCCGAGGAATGCGAAGGGGGAATTGCGTCTGTTTACCGAGGTGCACGCATCAAGACAGCTGCGGGGGCTCCGGGGGGCGGTGGGGTTGGCGAATTCCCCAGCCAGCAGAGAAAGCCTTCATATCTATAGGTTTTAAATTGCTGGTATCAATTAGCGGGGAATTTTAGCTTAATTTTGTTTTGTTTTATGTGGGAAATATATTATACTATTAATAGGCGGCGTGTTTCCTACTTCCACCGACAGGGTTTACTTTCGACGGAGCATTGGATAAAAATGGGAGCTGAAACGCTTTCCTGTGCTACGAAAATCCGTGTTACCATGAGGTAATAAACGCCGAAAAAAATTAAGAGACGTCATCAGGAATAATTAGTCTCAGTTGGTTTAAAGTCATACATTTTCGTAACTTCAAGTATCGTGTGAACGGATTCGTACATCGTGTCTGTGTCAGACCAATTGCGTTCATTCGACTTTTTCACCGACTTCGAAAGTTGACTGTCAGTCAGCTGTCGGTTGACGGTCAAAACCAGCGGTATAGTAATAAAAAATCTGGAAAATTAGTGCATAGTATTTGTTAGTGCAATATGAAACGATTCCATAAAGTTTGGCCTGATTCCATTAATTGACTCTTTATCATGAGATTATATTATTGTTCATATTATTATATTATGTTCAGTATTTTATGTACCCCAGCTTAGCAAAAGAAGGTATTACATCCAAGAAACGAGACTTAAATAGTTCCGCATTGTTTTTCTTATCATATGAATGCTTTTTCATCAACTGTAATTTAATGCGTTTTCGCTGAATTCGAAATTAAATGGGTGTATCACTCACTTCCTGCTCTCATCTAGTGAAAAATATCTCATTAATAAAGCATTATAACATTTCCGTTTTGATATCACTGAGTTTCGTAAAACCAAAGCAGTGCAGTGGAAGGAACCTACGGGTCATATATTCGCAAAGAGCGCGGGAATAATCAATTCGGCGTGTACAGAACGAGACGGAAGCCAAACTAGACGGTGATAAAGATGGTGGTATTCCAAAGGGAAGTTATAAATACTCCGAAACGGCGAGAGAGGGATGGGATTTGGACAACTAGGGCATAAAATTTCAAGCAAGTGCTCGATCCCAAGGAGGTGAGGGAAGGCTTTTTATTATTAGTGTTATTATTATTATTTATTATTATTATTTATTATGAATGGAGGGAAGGATGAAGGCAGGGAGGGGCTCAATAGGTATCTGTGTGCGAGAGGAAGTTTTGAGATTGGCTTCGCGGACAGGGAGGAGGCGGAGAGGAACGAGAAATGGGAGAGAGCCGTAGCGTATAGAATGGCTTGGCACGAATCGAAGGGAGATATATTGGAATAGGAAGACATTTGGATGGGTTTCAGAAGGAATTGGAAAAGAGGGGAATGGGAGAAGAGAGCGAAACGCGGGAGGAGGTGGGTGAGAGGAGAGAGAGAGAGGGCGGGGGAGGGGGCCCAGGGGAAACGGAAGAGGGGTCCGGGGGGAGGCGAAGGAGGGAAGGGGGGGGGGTTCGATGTGTAAAAACGTTGGTTTGCGGCCACGAGATGGGAGGGGATAGTGGGGGAGGAAGGTAATCGCGGAGGGGTAGAAAGAAATGGGGGAAGGAAGACGCGGCAAAGAGGAAACGGGATAAGGGCGAAAGTGCGGAAGGGAGTTGAAGGGGAGAGATGTGGAAAAGACGATAAATCAGCGAGTGGAAGGGAGGTGGGGGGACGTGTCCTCTTCCTCCCACCCTACCCCTCCTCCTCCCCACCCTCCAACACCCCTCCAACACTCCTCTCCCTCACCCCCTTCTCCTCACCCCATCTCGCCCTCCCCACCCCTCCATCTTACCCTTTTTATTCCTCACCCTTCCGCACACAAACTCCTCGCACAGTGGGAAGAATCGCCTGGAAGGTTTTTAAGGAGCTAGTAAGCTAGAGATAAGCTTTGCGTGCAAAAGTTTCCCCTCCTCCCCGTCCACTGTCGGCCGGGAAGAAGCTATTAATAAAACCACTAGAAGGTGCTCGGCTTTTTGAAATTGAGTCCTATATCTGCACCCTTGCATCTTGACACCCGCCTTCCGCGTTTCCTCCATTTTTATCCGCGCGCGTGGGCGGGGTGAGGGGATGGGGCGAGGAAGCGCGAGGGAAGATGGAGAATGCGATTTTGTTGCCCCGAGGAAGCGAGATATCGAATGGCACTTCGGGATCGGCACGTCTCCGTATACATATATATATTTTTTTTTATCGGGTTGCCGTTGGCGGAATTGAGATGTTGTGCGAACTCGTTGGTTTCCGCAATATCGTAAAATTGATTCAATCCTGGATCTTCTCTGGCCGATTGTTTTTCAAATTGCAGCGTGAATTAAGTGGTATGAAGTATGTGTTTGGAGTAAAATCTTGATTGGAAGATCGGGAAAGGGTAAATCGTAAGTTCTTTTTGTTTTACATCCAGATAAGGATTCCAGGAAGTTACTAAATCTTGTGCTTTGTTAAATAATTGGTTACCTACGCTTACTTCTGTGATCTACCCGGAGGAACATTTTCATAAATCTCCGTGCTGATAATAAAATATTTTGCGAAATCGTCCACCATGATTGGTTATCTTGTTTTTTGAACTTACGAGTATCTCTAAATAATGAAATCGTGCGTAAAACAGGTACCTATCAATAAATCGAGAGAGATGATAATGCAATACTCCATTGCTGGCTGTAAATAGGTATTGTTCGGGAACGCTTTTTCATAAAATCTCTTCAGCTCAATCAGCAGTTTTCATTATTAATTTTATCATAGGATTAGAGCAGTGTAGTCTAGTGGAAGAGATTTACTAAGGTTTGCAAACAAACGGATTATATTGTATGAACACAGTGATTGCTCATAATTGGTGGTCTATTGAACACATGGTAATTTTTACCTCATATAATCTCCCTTCAACATTTCCCCTATACTTTGAAATTTTACAAACGGAACTGTTGACGAGTACTGTCGTTTTCGAATGGGAAGGTATTATGGTGCATAGGAGGAATGGAGGAAATGAGGTGGCGCCAAATGATAGAGGGAAGAGGAAATATGAGTTACCATTGGGTGTGTGTAGCGATCGTCAAAATGTTGAGGGAAAGCACAAGGTTAAACTCGATGACCGAAGTCAGGACTGGGGATCGATGGTTTTGAAAGGGACGGGGATCAGTTGGGATTGGGTAGGATTCACTTCCATGTTTGAGGAAAGGATTCCTAATGTATCTAGTTACCTGTTTATGGGCTCCGAAATCGTGGAGTTTTAGGATCGAAGTCACTGCAGTGATTGTCAGGTATTTGACCTGACATAAGACCGAAAAACAGTTCGCAAAACACTTATTTGTTCCTGAATTCTTATGCCATAGTTTCTCCCGACCCTTTCCTTCACATTGCGCCCACTACTATTAATAACCTCCGATTTGTGGCGATCCTTTCTTGCGCGTTGATCTGTTTTTTCTTCAGGTTTATTGGGATTTCACTTCACCATAAGTCGTACGGGGTGATAATAGAACTATGTATATATGGTTTAGAGAATTTATGTTATGTCTTCCACGAAACACTCACTAAGAAAGGCAAATAAACCACTTTCATGTTCATCTAATATTTGAAGGGGAGAATATTTCGAAAAAGGCGTGCTCTGGATACATCCAACATGGTATTGTTTATTATCTCTGAATCGTAGTTGTTTTAGCGCAATACATTTGATGTATTATAAGATCTGATGCATTAATTTTCACATTTAAGAATTACAATCATGAGTAGCAAAAAAATCTTCAAAAATTTGAAAACTAAATTCTAAATAAGTAAAATAAGAAATAATTGAACTAAAAGTCCTCATTGTCTCAAGAAGTATTTTTGTAACTGAATAAACAACTTTCTCAGGACGATAAAATGATTATGAACGTATTTTGACTTCAGTTTTTGTTAAAGATCCCTCGTTCTTAAGCAATGCTTACCTATCAATTAATGGTTGAAAAGATTGAATATCTCTCTTTGTCAATTAATAAGATCGGAACCTCTGAACCGGGCACCAATTTCCTTTTGTAATGCACTCCGCGATTCTCTGAACAGAGTTGGCACTCGAAGACGGCGAAAGAGTTTCCTCTGGGTTCGCAGAGAAAAGGAACTATGGGCCCCACTTCTCTTCTTGATACGAAATGGGGTAATGGAGTTTACTTTCGACCTGGGATTAAATTTAAACTCTCCGGAGGAAGAAACGCTTCAAATCCTCTTTATTGACGGTTAAGCTTAATCCTAAAAGTCATGGTCGTGGAGTAAAGTAACGACTTTTTCGAGGAAAGTCTTAAGTGATTGAGGTTCATCACCAAACCACTACATTTTCCTGTAAAACCCCTCCAGCATTATCTCCGGATGATCTCTGCACAATCAAATGGACAAATATCATTCGAAAAATCCAAAATGTTAAAATTTTATAATGTTTCGTGATTAATTAATGTTGCAATTCACAAAAACTTTTGTATTTTTACGAGGAAAGTGGAAGAGCAGGTGGGAAAAGGCAGCATTGGTTCCAAGGAAATTGTTTTCGAGACCACATTGCCGTACACTGTTCACAATCCATATTTTGCTTAACTATCGACGCCATCACATCGTAGAGCACGAAATTTTAGCATAAACAACGAACGCTCTATCTCAATGAGTGCATGCACACATGTATGCGTCCGTTACTATTCGCTAATGGACATGAGTGGCGAATCGAAACTGTGTCTAATAGGAGTCGGAAGTACTGCACTTAGGTAAATTGCATAATTATGTTTCCATTTCTTTAGAAAACACGTTGGTTTGAGAACAAAATTTGTTTTGAAGACTTGAATTAGTGCAGTATAACTCTCTGTTGTTTTCAATCTAAACTTTGCCAGCTTTATTTTTTTTTCTAATTTCTTTGGCTTCCCATTCTGATTGAAATGAATACGTTTAGAGCAGTCTTAAACGCTTCTCAAAATTAGAATGAAATATGAATTATTTGATTAAAATTTTTACGAGGTTCGCAATTTGTAATTTCAAAAGTAAACTGACGGAATATTTCCTCCACAAAACGAAACTTTTTTTCAAATAAATTAATTTAATACATTCCAGGGATTGCGTGCAGCCACGATAGATACGTAACCATGATAAAGTATGTGTTGCTCTTGTACAAACTTTCAATTTCACAAAGAACAAATTAATGAAGTTGTATTCAATAAGATATTTGAATTCTTTATCGGCTATTTAAATCACTAGTTAATTTTTCTTAAGCACGAATGTAGCCAACTTATGCCGTGAGGACGTGAAAAAGACAATAATTCATACGGTATGGTTTCCTCGTTTCAACGATAGTGTAAGGGACATGCAGTGAGATGGAAATTAATGGGAGCCCAAAAAACTCCAGAAATGCAGTTAAACCCCATACATCAGGTGGGGGGAACGAAATAAATAAAGAAATAGGAAATAAAAGATAGAACTCAAGCGATATTTATTACACTACCTTATATTAATTAAAAATATCACTTAAACGTAGCTTCCTTAGGTCTCCTGACAACCTCTTTTATTCCCAAGTTATTAGTAATTTTCTGGACCAAGAAAATTTAATTTTCCATAAGAAGGCCTGAGGTAGGCTTGGTAAATTAATTAGTTCAAATATCGCAATGGAAGTAGTGGTATAAGCCATTTAATCGCCGTCAGCTTGCGTACTCGCCACAATAGAGGGTAATTTCAAGCAACTGCGTCATTGAGGTTTCCAAGCCAAACAAATCACATACACTTTTGGAAATGTAGGAATACTATAGACCAACGCAATAACTTTGTGACTATTTGTGACAGGGTGGAGATGATAGCATTTAAATAATTGCACAAGTGCCTATTTCTGGAGTGAAATGGGAAGGTGCCATTATTACCTTCACCTAATTTAATGACCTTCCTCCGCATATGTGCACTGAAAAACGTCTTGCCTTCCATCAAAGCTGTCCTTATTAAGTGTAATCACAAACAGATTAGTGCTGTGCATGGGTGTGTTAGGATCTAGGAAAATTATGATGTATGAGACAGAGGAGAAGTTGGCTATTTAGAGATTTAAAAGGACCCTTGAGTGCCTATGTACTTAAGGTGCGTCCCAAAATAGAGGGAAATTAGGTTAGAATAAAACTTGTAAAACCCAACATTCCACTTTTCTATAAATCTCTTTGAAGACTCATGTCAGGATGTCATGCCTACCTTCCATGGTTTTAATTGACTTCATTCACCTTTCTTTTTTTATGAAACAACAGAGAAATTCGTTTTTCTGCATAAGGGAGAAATGCTCGTAGATAAATGAATCTTATTTTGTTCTCCGAATTAAGTACATTATTGCAGTTTAGATTCGATTCCAACACAGAAAGGTATTACGGAGACCATTTAAGTATTTTTTTAGTTTGAACAATTTTATTGGTGACCTGCGTTTTTGTGTTGTGAAAACCTTCCATGTTGATGCAGCATCTTAGCTGAATTTCGTGGTTCACCACGATAATTCTATTTTGCACTGAATGACGTTTAAAGTAACCGAATAATTAATTAATTGAGGGCATTAAAAGGTAAGTCTAAGGGGTACTTTTTTCCTAATGCTTCTTGCCCCTTTTCCCCGTCTACCCTGTGTGTGTGAGCAGGTCGTACCCCCTTCCGACAAAATATAGTATCGGAGGAAATTAATATTCTCCGGCCGAGGCCCCGCAGACCGTTCCATCGACTGGAAGACACCCTAACACGCAGCCGCGCGATCCAATCGCTCCCGCGATCCATCGCGCAAGGGAGGAGGGAGGGGAACGACATAGGGCGAAATAGGGACGTGCGCGAACCATCGTCCTCGACGTAATGGGATGTGCCGAGGTCCCCCGTGGATAAGGTTGATTTTGAGGGAAGGAGCTGCCTTGCTGGGGGAATGTCGAGAAGGTCACGGAGTGGAGGGGTGAGTGGAGTTCGGGGCCGGAGGAAACTTCGTGGGTGGGGGTGCGCTCTTCGAGTGTGCCCAAGGGTGGAATGAGGGACTGCGTGGGACAGGGGGAATGAGACACACGACGAGTTCGAATCCAAGGGAACGCGGTGGTGGAAGGAGATTAGTGATACGGTAAGTATGCAAGGATGGGGGAAGATGCCGGTGGATAATGCGGACGAGGTGTGGGCGTTTGGCATCGGGTCGGGCCGATCTGGGGAGCGGAGTTGGGTGGAGAGTAAAGATTGGGGAGAGGGTTCCTGTGGAGTCGAGGGTCTATAAGCGGGGTGTCTTTCACCCTGGAGGCCTCGACCGCGCTCCGAGTCGTTTCATTGCTCCTAATTGGGCCGAAAATCAAACCTCAAAATCAGGACTTGAATTCCACTCTGGGAATCCACTCCTGCTCTCCCACGCCCTCTCCGTCCTTCCACGACTCATCTCCTCCGCTTGTTTTCCCTCCATGGAGCCTCTCCTCCCTCCCTCTCTCTCCCCTTCTCCCTCCAACCCTCTCTTCCTCTCACCGTATCTTCCTTTTTTCCGTCCAGTACAACTCCTCCACAGCGTCGCCCACCTTCTGCTTTTAGCTCCCCGTTATTTCGCCACTATCCCAACTGCTTCTCTTTTCCGACTCCGACAACGTATCCAGGCTTCGTACCTCGTCCTTACCAATAACCTCCCGCTTCACATTCCCATCTGATTCACATCTCGTGAGCCATATTTCGCTCCTCTCGTGCCGTATCCCTTCTATCTTCCAGCACTCCATTCCTTTTAACTTTTAATTCCTTCTGGGCGCAACGCCCCCGGAAGGCTTCCTTTCTCCAATATCTTTCGCCCCTTGGGCTATTTCTCAGTGTTTGCTTCTGGACTGACATTTCATTTGGACTTGAGTGTAAAAAAAGTAATCCTCTTCGTATGATCTGACAAAATCGTATAGAAAGAAAAGAAATCCTCACTTTAATGAATGAACTAAAACAACCTCAGTACTGAGCACAAATTGAAGGAAGCTGAATGAAACGTATTCACAAATCTCTCGTCAATTAAGGATTACTCGAGGTAGGATGGCGAGCTCTTATCGGCTTGCTTACCCTCTAGTGGTTGAGGAAGAACTCAGTGAGAAATCATATTATTTCACTTTCAAGGATGTTATCTTTTTTTAAACATTCTTCGAGTCTGGTTCTGCTTATCAAATTCGAGACCACCATCCAATAATGAAAAGGGCATATCGCCCATTTCCCGATCTCCCCCCAACCCTCGCTACATCCCTTACCGTATCAATTGATAGAGGCTTTAAAAATTGTACTCAATCTGCTCTTCAAAACATATATTGTGCAACGTAAGCACATTGGATGAGCGTAATAACATTTATTATGCAACCGAATTCATGTAACTACAATATCTTCTCATTTATACTTTATTGTCGCATTGTCAATCTCTTTGACTAAGCTTAAAATTAACATGCTTACCGATTCTATATCTTTAACGCCTGTCAATCAATCGTATGGATTTGTTATTTTTGCGTTCACTCGTTTCTGGAAAAATATGTGATGGCTTCACCCGGTTCAGATGGCCAAATTCTCTGTGAGCGTTAAACTACACGTGCGTGTTTGTTCATTCACAGAGCTGATTTGGTTGCCAATCACTATTGTGTGTATAATTTGATCTTCCTACGTATACGTCACATGATGGAATCCTCCAGGGGAAAAAAACGCGAATCGTTTCCCTTATTTTTTTTCTATCGTAGCTCAGGATTAATATTTAAAACTGAGGATAGGAAAAAATTAAATTCCCAATCAATAAAATGTTTCTATTACCCTCAATGCAGTGGCAGATATTAATGATTGATCACTCGTGTGTTACATCTTGACTGTCAGCTATTAACGAATTTGGTACAAACTTCCAAAAATTGCGTAGGGGCACAGGATGCAAGAGCTGACCGCGTAAGTGATTTCGCACGCTGTGTGTGAAAGTCATTGTAATGGTGAACTAAAGTCACATCCCGATGACGTGGAAAATGCGGTGGAAAATGCTGGTATAGATTAGAGACTAGATGAAGGTAGCACTAGTGGACAAACACAGAAACACACAAAAAAGAGTGAGTTTCTTTTCTAAACTAGTGTTTCTGCCTTATTCCATTATTGCTAACTTCATTTTCATTATTATTCACATCTGTGAGACTTTCACATAAGTGTTATATATATATATATATATATATATATATATATATATATATATATATATATATATATATATATATATATAAACACAAAAATATAGAATTTTTAAAATAAAGAGACACATATTATATCTCTATATTTTAAATATCCTATATTTTAGTGTTTATGTGTTTGTGCCTCAACGGAGAGCGTTCCATTTCAAAGATATTGACATATATATTCAATTTTATTTCCCGGAGGAAGACAGAAATGACCGTCAAAGGAGTAAGATCATCACGTGGATGTCCCTCTTCTACGTTTCCGTGCTTATGTTTCCCCAAATTATTTATGTATTTTCGCACGGCATGCATGGCCGTGTGTTTGCAAGCGCGTGCAGTGTGCATTCATGCGATCGCCAACGTTATCATATTTCATGTTTCGTGAATCTAAAGGCTTAAATATTTCCAATCGGGTTGTTTATTTCACTGAAGATCCATTTCTGATGTTCACCAAGCCGACTTAGCCCCTCCCCCACTCTCCCACATCCTCTCACCTTGCCTATTCCATCCACCTATACCTACTCTGCCAACTTTTCCACGTTCGACGTTTTCCCGTCGCAGTATCTCAGATTCGCTCGAACCTCTTAAGCATTTAAGAAAAGAGTCATGGGACATGGGACTATTGGAGCGTGTAAGTGGTATCAAATGACAGGGAACGTATATAAGTCTCTCCTCCCACCACTCTCACCACGTCACTCCCACCTCCTCCCCTTCCTCATCCCACCACAATCACTTCCATTCCCTATTAGTTCCTTCCTCCAAATACCCTCATCCACCCTCTTCCCCCACCCTCCCTCCCGTCCGCTTCACCAACGCAGCCTTCACCCCCCACCCCTCAACCCCCGCCTCCACAACCCACCCTCCACCCCCGCCGCCTCTTCAAATGCAAAGCTTATTTCAGACGGAGCATTTGATTTCCCCATTTACCGCACTCGAGCACACTCAAGTGAGCGATATGAACGGAGGGTGTGGTGAGTCGGAGGAAGGGTTTCGTTTCGTTCGCTCAGTAGGCGTTCTCCTCCTCCTCTCTCCGACCCATTCCATCCATTTTCCTTCCACTCACGCCACTTCCCTTCTCATTAATTAAATAAGGAGGCATGTTGGTTGGGAGAGAGAGTAAGGAAGGGAGGAGTGAGGTAGAGAGAGAGAGAGAGATTGAACACCGGTTTGTTTACCTGCGACCCTCAGCCGTGCAAAAGTCCGAATAAATTTTTTCACCTTTTAGCGTCTCGCCTTTTCTTCGTATTTTTTTTTTTTAATTTTAACTAGCAAAGGAACAGGGGAGGAAGTCGGAGGCTTTATGATTTCCTTCAAGTGGCGGCGAAAATAATTTTGTGATACTTGGGTGGGGAAAAAATATCGAAGTGGATAAGTTGGGATGGAAAAAAAAAATAATAACCGCTCGCGAATCTGAGGCTCTGAATTAAACATGTGCTATTCCCCGTAGTCGATTTTTTTTTGCGGCAAGAGAAAAGAGCGGGTTTGGGTGAATGCGTATATTATAATTCCCGCCCATGAATGCGAAGTGCTCATTCAATTTTCGCCTCTTCAAATAATCCTTTCCGAAATCTTTTTATCTCATACACGTGATCATCAGCTCTTAGTATAAAGGAAGAGGGGGGGGGGGTCGCCTTTTTCTTTTTCGTATTTTATGCACGTAGCTGCCTCGAGGCCATCCTAATCTATATTCAATCGTTCCAGAGAAGCTTCCTGAACATATATAATTTTTTTAATGAGAAGTTAATTATTTTGCAAGAGGGAGAATAAGAAGTGTTATCTTATAAATGGTTGTTTTTTCTTCGTGATCGATGAAAGGGTAAATGAAATTATTCATTTGTCGAATCGAGGAGAATTGATTACTTACACTCCCACCGATCGAGAGTATTTTTTTGTATTTTCTACCGAATGATGATGAATGGAAGGTATGAGAGGTTCTTCTGAAAACCGGGTCACCCTTGGAATTGGCTGTGCAGAAGGACTACGATATTAGTATAGCTACATGCATATGCGATGCAAGCGTTCTCCCAAGCTTCAACTATGAATATTTGAACCATTATTTCGTGTAAATCCTTAAACGTTTTTAGATACGCTTGAGAACAACAAATAATTTTTCAAGTGAGTATCTTATTCTAATGAAATAGATATTATTAGTTTAACTTAAACGTATTTTGTGTCACATTTCTCTATTGGTTTGGTGAGTTTTTTATCTAATCAGCTTCAGAATTCTGGATAAGAGCCCAAAAGAAAAATATATTCTGTCGGGATCAGAAAGGGACGTTGATAAATGGAAGGAATTAGAGCACAAATTCTCTTCATATCGGGAAAAAAAATCGCCCGGATGCAAGGCCACCCTATTCCTAGGATTCGAGTTCGTGAAACTACACGTAATTTTAAGGGTAACCTATTAAAGTTTTGCGTTTTATTTTATCAATGGCTGCCGAAGTACTGCTCTAAGGGTACTTTTAAACGTATTTTTTTAATTGAGGGAAGGTTTAAAAAAAATGTTTTTTTTCTTCCTTAGGCGTAGTCACATACTCCTGGAGTTCTAACTTGAAGTCATGAGTGAAATATGAGTTGACGGAAGCAGGCAATGTATTTGCGCTATCAGCTCCGGTTAGGAATCGAGTTAAAAATTCTTTCTCACGACACGGCTGTTCATGCACTCGGCAGGAGATCAACCCCTGGACGTCATGGGGGAAAGAAGTCACGCTAAAAAAAAGACATGCCCCGCAAAATGATCCCTAAAACTAGTCCTCGGAGTGTTTAAGGACATGGCGGCGTGCTGTGTGCACCATTAATTCCCTTTATGCTAAATCCCTCGGAGGCACTCTTTGACAATAAACGTTTATGGACGTGTAAAATTGTGGCGCCGGCTTAGTACAGATAGGTAATGCTTTAAAACCGACGAGATATCCTCTCTCAACCCTCAAGAAAGCTAAATAATTTCTGACGCCGCAATAACCAGTTAGTTAGTCTGAAGAAATTTACTTTCAACATTCACGATTTCGACACGATAAGCTTGTCTGATGCAAGGAGTGTCACTGCAATTTTGCAGCAACAGAAATCTATGCACTTCGCAGTTTTAACTTACGTGACACTGTTCAATTAGGGTATTTCGGTGGAACAGTCCGCCCGTCCTTCCACAGTGTGGGCAGACATGAAAAGATTTTCTAAGTTTTCAATGAAAACAATGGATCAAATCAAAAACTCCCACAGCATGATCTAATTCGTGAACCGTGTTCAGACTTTTATTTTATTGTAAATAAGCAGAAAACTACCTATGTGCGTACCAACATAAGTTATTAATCTCACCTCAATTTACATTTTAAATTGAATCCTCTCTACAGCCCTGCAAGGAATATCCAAATTACATACAGAATTTATTTATTCATTTGTTTTTTCAGAGCAATCATTTAATAATCTGCCTTGACTGATCGTTCCTTGAGTGTGGCTCGTCTTATCTTCAAATAACCATTTCATAAACCTTCAGAGCAGGATTTTTTTTAGGGACCACGACATTACAGTGTGGTGCACGGCAAAAGAAAAAACAATGAGAGGAACACGCCGTTTCTCATGCTGACATCGCCTGAGGGGAGCTCGCGACACACATCACGAAAACCGATCCATTGTTGCGTGCTCGATCCCAGCTCTCTTCATGTTAACATGCGTTATGAAGAAATACTTTCTCCTGGAAGGTTTGTGGAAACATTCGAAAAACCCGCGCGATAAGGATCCTCACATTCGGCCTTTACGCGTTGATTTCATGGTTCTTTGTCTCGTCGAAACCTAGTTTCATTACAGAAAATGGGACATCTCTTTAGCCCCTCCCCCAGGCAAAGTCATTGTTTTTACTGATCCTCCGTACGTGAAACGGGACGATGCGCTTATCCCCGAGGATTTTACGCCCGTGGAACTCCCGAGCGGCCCTCGGCCCCGCGCCGAGCAGCCATTGGCTGGGGAGGCAACAATGGAGAATCCATCATCGGGGCATTCACGCCTCTTTATTTCTTTTCCTTCGATATCTCTCCCCAAGAATCTCAGTGGGTCGCAGCTTCTCCATCACGGACAATCGAATTTTAGGCTAAGTTGTCCCATTTTCTTCTCCCCCAACATCTCTCGAACTCTCGAAGGCAACCTTTGCCGATAAGCAAAGTGACTGCCTCAGGCGCTTATGGTGAAGTGAAACATGCTGAATGACTCGAATGAAAGAGATACTTGAGGCGTACTCACCCAGTTGGCTCTTTGTATCAGTGTATCAATGAAGGAACGGCTGCTCCTATTTGAGGGTATAACATTTTCTATTCAAGTACAAATAAAAATGTTAACTGATACTGTATTTCAACTTCAGTATTGTCTTGAAATATGTGCCGCTGAACCCAATATTAATCCCTCGCACTCCTATTCGCTTCTAAGTGGGTACTACTTCATGGAAAGAGGTGATGTTCTTGTAAACATTGAAGTGTATTATAATATATATATATATATATATATATATATTGTAGAACGCATTTACCCTATTTGACTGATTCTGATGACGACAGTCGGGCCATCGAAACGTCAAATACATAGTGTCTTTTCTTTATGTTTCTGTGTGTTGAATATTTTGTATCTTTGTGTTTGTGCGTCGCCTCAGAGCGTCAAGTTCAAAGATATATATATATATATATATGTGTGTGTGTGTGTGTGTGTGTGTGTATGTATATGTATGTATATATATATATATATATATATATATATATATAGCTTTTCTCAGGAGGTTCTACCGTACGTCCACTTAAGGGAATACGAGATATTTACTATCTACTCGTAGATATCCACCTAATTGTATGTGTGTCACTTGTCATAAATCCCAAGACGTACAAGATTTATTAAATTAGCTGTAACACTATAAATTAGATGTATAACTTTTTTCGACGTTCTCTAAATATTTTTCTTTTCCTCTTCGGGTTTTCCAGAGACATTTTAGCGGTACCATAATCTTTACTTTCTAGGCCAACTAAGGCATGAAATAGGCACCAGGCACGCACTAAATGAGCACCTGGAAAGAACTTGTGAAGCTAAAGTTGCCAAATATAGCATATATGAGTGAGGCAGGAAATTGTTTCCCGGCATTCCTCACTAATATTGTAGTAAGTTTTCTTCAAAAAAATCATTCACGGAACCAGAATTCCATGGAGTGAGGCTTACGACATTCTTTCCATTACATATAATTTTTTTTTAATAATCTCTCGAAATTGAAAGGTTGCCATTTAAAACGGGATGAATTTTTTATCATGAGCGAATAGACTGTTTTTTCATAAACAAATATGTTCTGAGACACAATATTAGAATGATATGAATACCTAAAACAATTATCCGCTTAAAAACATAGCAAAACTGTGAGGTGACGGCTGTGAAGGCGGCTTGAATAAGCTTCGCTATTAATATGACGAACTTACACCATCTAATTGTTACTCTTCTTTCATTTAGACATTTTCTGAAATATTTACCCTCCCGCCTACCCTCTCTAAAAATAGTCTTCCCCCAACTACTCCGCCCCTGCCATTTACCCCGCCATCCGGACAACCTCCCTCTGTCAATGTCCAAAGATTTGCTTTGGCGATAAGCAACTTCGTCCCAGCTGCGCCCAGACCTCACGTTCACCCTCTCCCACTCCTCTTCAAAACATTCACCCCCGATACCTCTTCGATACACCACCTTTCGCGTTGTTTACCCTTCTTTCCGATCCCTCCCGCTCCTCCCTCTCCCCTCGTCCGCAGAACCCTGAGCGCGCGGCTCCCCTTTGGGGATATCACACGCGCTCCATCCTCTCTCAATCTTCCCTCCCCCCACCTCCGCCGCCCGATCCCGCGCTCTTGAAACCGCTTCCGCACGCACCTCACACGGTTACTTCGTCTCCCTCAAAGCGGCCCTCAGTAGGTACGTTTTAAGGTCAGCCCACCGCAAAGTTACAGCGCTTAGGATCTTCGTCCTCTCCTGCCGCCTTCAAGACTCCTCTCTCCTTCCCACCCTCCCCAGCCCGGCGCAGGTCCCTTGTCCTGCTGGATCGGATTGAAGCGTCCGGGAAATAATTTCTACAACTTTACGATGGGGAGTGTCTGATAGACTGTGGTCGTTCCCTCTGCAAACATCTTCCCCAGTCGATTTTGTGGTTCTTTCCTTCCCTTTCCCCATCCTCCGACGTGTTAGAACTTCAAGAGTTTTAAAGTTTCTCTTCCCCAGAACAGGATGGAATGAAAAATTACGGGAAAGGAAAAAGATTGCTCTGGTCTGTTTTGATTTCAAATAGAAATTGGTTTAGGGTGTGGTATCTGAATAGGTAATAATATCCAAAGAAATAGAAGTTATATTCTGAAGGAGATTTTTCTGTGTGAAGTTTTCTCGCCTCCGTCTCTTACCGCTTTGAACCTTAAGCAGCACAAATAATCTACAATATATAGTTTCACCAAATAATGCTATCATTTAATTATTACTTATTTACGTAAAATAATGATTGAACGGAAAGTTTATCGACTTTTTAGTTGAATATGTAGGCAATTATCGCATGGCTTATGCACGATTCCATTAGATGATGACTGTTGATAATTTAAAGAGTTGTAGTAGCTTACATGAAACGTTGTTGTAAGCAAAACTATAAAATCAATTACGGCGTTGACTAATAGTGTCGCATTTTTCCTAAAAATGTAGTTATTGCAATGAATTGTGACGTGCTTTGTGAATATTTAATGCTCCTCCTTCGAACGCTGTTATAGTTTGTACGTTTAATTTGTCGATTTCAATTTTTTATAGTTATTTTTGTACGTAATTTTATTAACTTACCGAACTTTTCCCAACTTCTAAGATCAAATAAATTAATTCTTTCAATTATGTTATTTTCGGATGTTTAAAAATATTAATATTTGATGCCTTGGAAAAATAATAGATTCAACATTTGTTCTTCCAGGTGTCAGAGTTAAGTGGTTATTGTACTTCCATTACCCCTTCTGGACGTGAGCATGTGCAATGGAAAATCTGGCAGACGCGTGAGAATATGTTGGTGAGTAAAAGAATTTATTTTGCTAATGGTTTTTTATATTAACATAGTGCAACTAAATATGTAAAACACAGAGTTTTTGTTTTATGCAAAGTTTTGGATGATTTGGTTAATGTATATTGGAGAAAGTGTTATTTGTTTGTTAAAACCCATCAAGATATTGGAACCGGTTCAGCACGCTATTCAAGCAACCTCAGCGAACGTTGAAGTCCTAATTACACCCATGTGGCAAAATGTACTGGCTTTAATTCAGCATGGTAGTATCTGTGCAATGGTTAATTACTAACATTAAATTTTCATCGCTTAAATTAAAAGTTATCAAGTTGTGGTTTTAAAAACATTAATGTTATGGGTGTTTCTGTAAACATAAAGGATAATTAGGTACGAGGGTAGGCTGAAAACTAATGCGCACAACTGCTTATAGACCACAAAAAAATGACCTTCTGAACACTCCTGGTGGCACGTGGAAGTAACATTCCCCCGCCACATACCTGCGTAGGTTTGAGGTCATTTCATTCATCCAGTGTATTTGAGAAACGGAAGTAAGGAGACGTGTTCTAATGTTATGTTAACGTGAGATAAACAGCGTGCTCTTATCGAATTTTTAACTGCTGAAAAAGTGACTCCTACCGAGATTCATCGTCTTTTAAACGCTGTTTATGGTGACGATGCTGTTGATAGGTCTACTGTAAATCGATAGGCAGTAAAATTTCGTGGCTACGAGCCTGGTAAATCCATAATTATCGATTAAACATGCAGCGGACGTCCGATCACTGCCACAGACGATAAACATCGCAAACTCGTCGATGATTAGATTCAAACTGACCGGAGAATCACTCAAAAGCGTATCGCAAACCATAATGGAATATCAAAGGAACGTGTCGGCTTCATTATTGAACAATTGGGATACCGTAAAATATGTGCGCAATGGGTACCACGCCGTCTCACAGACGAGAACAAACAGCGTCGATTGGAATGCTGCGAGCAACCCTCCTTATTCCCCCGATCTTGCGCCTTGCGATTTTTATTTTTTTTTCTCAACTCAAGAGACACCTCAAGGGTAATCACTACACCTCGGATGATGAGGTGAGAGCAGCTGTCAATTCGAGAAAAGTCGCGTTGACGTAGCACTAGAATACGTCCCCATACTTCCGCTCCTTAAAATGTGCTAGATGAATGTAAAGAGCTCAAAACTGCGCGCGAGTGTTGATGGGGTATGTTTCTTCCATATGCCACCAGGAGTGCTTCTGAAGGTCATTTTGTTTGTAGTGTACAAGAATGTGTGCAATATTTTTCAACATACCCTCGTATATAAGTGATTACTGGTGCTAATTTATGTGAAATTGGGAAATTAAATTCCAACATTGCATTCATTCTTATGGTAATGATTAATTTGATTAGAAAGTCTTAGGACTGAAATGTAATTAACATTAGAGAGTTAGTATTCAAGAGATTGAGAAACATGAAGGTCAGAGGGGTCATTGAGAGAACTGAATTAAGTTGGGCCGTCGAGGGTCGTTGCTGTTAGCTGCGAAAGTCGTTTGCCCAAGTTTGTTCGACCCATGTGATCGACTTGGCCGAACCGTAAGTTTCTTTCCTCTAAAAGTTTCTTTTACTTTCGGTTATGGCGGATTGAGCGTCTTAACTCAGCACGCTCAATATATCCCATTACTCCTTTTCCCTCGTAGGCAAGGAAATTAAACAAAGCCTGCATCCGTCTCGAAGAGACTGCCCGTTTTAATGGATAGAGCCATTTTCTCGAACGTACTTGGAGATAAGGTGCGTAGCTCACTAAACCACGCTCTCCTCCAGGCCTGTTTTTTTTCCTTCTGCCCGTAATGGGAAGGGGGTTGTGTGGGGGGTCTGTGTGCGAGTGAGTTGTCTTGAAAGGCTCACGAGAGCGACACAAAATCTTTGAGGGCCAGGCGGCGGTGAGTGTCCTCTTGAATGCACCCCGTGGGAAATCCTAACTCTCTTGTCCGGCACGAAGGTGACGACATTTTAGAGGGTCAAATTGAACGGCTGACGCCCTGCGTGCTCGTGTCCGTCGCTCACGTCCTCGATCAACCCTGGGATATCAACGCCGAGGGACAATCACGGGAGTGGAGGGAGAAGACAGTTCAATGCATTGCACTCCCTGCCTCACAATATTGTGCTTGTAATTGATATTATCATGCGGATGCGATGAACAGCCTGCCGTATTAAGGCAGTGAAATGCGAATTGGGTATTGCGATTTCGCATGGGGAAATGCGAATTGGACATTTAAGGATTCTGTATACAATTTCGTTTTGACCAATAAATTGAGATTGTACTTATATTACGGGAGGATTTAATCAGTATGGAATCAACCACCAGTTTGTCGATTTCGAGACTAAAACTATTGGGCCAATCAGAAAATATATCATCTCGATTACTTACTAAAAGGGCCGTATATACAAAACCGGATTATGGAGTCGGTTCAGTATTGCATAACTACAGCCGATAGTCAATTGACCTCTTCAATAAAGGACAGGCTTTAGTGTCAGTGAATCGCTGATTATTTCCTTAATAATAAAGCCACATGTCATGTCCAATCCAGCACTCTGATGAACATTCTAATGCGTAAATTTACCCTTTCGTTGTACTTCTCCCTCGATCGGAATCTTAAACTGAAAAATTTTACTCGAATGAGAGAAAAGGCTCATCCTACCATTGCACGGAATTACTCACTATCAGCACCTCTTTGATATTAACGTATCTTATAGCCTAATAATAATCAACCCTCAGTAACACGCACTATTGTTTTCATTTTCTAGTATTTGTTGAAATTCAGCGGCTTTTTCAACTTTTCTTAATGGGTATATCTTATCCTGCGAAGGTTTTATTACGCTTTTCATTCAATATTGTATCCTACTCTTTTTATTTCGACGTAGCCGTTAAATACGTACGTACAAGTACTTGATTCTTTGTTGTACTCATTTTATGGTGTTATGTTGCATTTTCTTGTATCTTATATGTTGAAGCTCAGGTTAAGGTATTCATGTCAGCTGGTTAAATGGAAGATATATAAGCCATTATGAGAATAGCAGTATAATTTTATGATAAAAACTCATCTTTTATGGCTTCTCCGGCAATTAACTCCACGGGGAGTAACATTTTCTTGTCATTTAAATGTAAGAGAGATTTTCAAATTTGAAACCACGTAATCCAACGGAATACGAGTTTCGGTTAGGGGAAACATATCGTTTCGGGCTTAGGAAACAGTATGAAATTTCCGTCGAACCATGGCAAGGAGTGAACCTTTTGACCATTCGTGAATTCCTTCTCTTTTATGAGCTCCCAACTTAGACGTCTCCACGACTCGCTATGGTGGCTCCTCGTGGTGAATTCGTACCCCTTCTCTAAAACCCGTCTGTCGAATCGTACCTCATAAACCTTTCGCCGTAAAATTTCAAGCCTTTACTCTCTCTCCACCATTCCCCTACCCAGAGTCCCAACGGAGTTTGTCTGCAACACGTCTTTCGGTCACCTCCGATCCTCCCCCTCGTTGAAATCACTGGCGGAGGGGCCATCATCATACGTCAGGCCCCACCTTCCCCAACCGGGGCTCGTCCCAGGCCCTCGCCCTCTTAACGACCCCTTCCCGCAGCCCCTTTCGTCTTCTTCGGCCGGCTCGTATCCTTCCTTGCCCGTTGAGTGGTGGCATGGGAGCGGCAGGGGAGTTGGCAGGGAGCGGTCCTAGTTTGAAGGGAACATGGGAAGAACTAATGAGTGCCCCTAACCCGCCACAAGTCTCTCCCACGGTTAAATGTGCTCCCAACGTCGTCTGGCCATAGAGAGGGCCTTGTGTGCTTTTGTTTAGTGTCAATTTGGTCCTACACGAGGGAAATCTCACTACCACGGAGAAAGTCGTAGGAATGGGGTTAATTCTCTTGGTAAAGTTGGGTAAGCATAACTCAGTATTCATTGAAATTTTCGCAATTTAATGCGGAAAACGGCTTCTTTGTAAATGATGTTTAATATTTGATTGGAAATTTCTTGATGGCGACAGTTACTGTTTCTCTCTCCTCTCCATTATATACCTGTACTTAGGCTTTGAAGGGCTCGATAATGTTAATACACATAAAATATGAATCAAACCAATCTTGATGATTCGTTCAGGT
Source organism: Hetaerina titia (assembly GCA_037158775.1). Taxonomy (NCBI): domain Eukaryota; kingdom Metazoa; phylum Arthropoda; class Insecta; order Odonata; family Calopterygidae; genus Hetaerina; species Hetaerina titia. The sequence goes on along the minus strand of CM073773.1, from coordinate 38,001,668 downwards.
TATTTATTTCAAGTAATACGAATAGTTCCCTTTTACATGTATTTATTTTTTATTTGGTCGGTCTATAGAAAATCCGAAATTCTTGAAAAGGTTAAAACTAGGAATGTTTCGTCCTCGATTTTGTTCCATTCCTCTCTCGTTCAGTGATAAATGTATTCTATTGCTCGTGAAGACTGTCCTTAGCTAAGATAAGCCTTTTAGTGTCTGGGAAGGGTTTATCGCCACTTGTAGGAATAATTGGTACCTAGCAATATAGAGCGGGAGTATGTTTCGTTATACAACCATCAGAGATGGGATTACCTTAAAAATGTGTCCCTTTGTCTGGAAAAGGGCATTTGGAAGATGGATTGGTGAAGTATGTGCTGTCAAATATTTCGGGTATTTTGAGAAACATAAAGGAGTGAAATTAAAGGGAATTGCATTCCATCTTTCATAGATAATGATTTTTCATTTTCATGCATCTCATTATCTCATCTCTTGCTTAATGTCTCATTATTTTAGAAAATTTCGTTTCTACCCGTTTCTTGTAGCACGCACAACTAAAATGTAAGAACCGTTTTACACTAAACTGATACTTAGGGAAGAAGTTTTGTAATCACAAGGAAAAATAAAGATTTTGGCTAGGAAAGAAGCTCATTGGAACATTCTCCGAAAGATTTAGCAATTGAAGACGAGTCATTTACCTTTGACTGGGCTGTCGTTGCAATGGGCATCGTTACTTGAGAGTTATCAGGAAACTTATTAATGTCTTTGAGTCAATATTTAAAGGGACCATGCTGAAGTATTTCTCGGAAAGCTACGAGCTGCCATAAAATCCCATTTATGTTTGACGCCACTCGAGAGACATTCGTGCTCGGAGGTTTACGGTGTGGACATAGTCATTGTTAAACACGTAGGCCAATAAAGGGTCAAGGATGGCTACTGAAAAAGGTTTCTTGAGAGAAAATAGTCCAATAAATTTTTATGCAGACGTCTTTGAAAAAAAATGTAGACTTATTCAACATCCAGTGTTTTAACCGCATCCGTTGTTGTTTTTACCTATTCCCGCATTTGACGCTTCTCTTCCTTCTGTCACTGTCTTCAGGATAGACAGCAGGTGATCATTTTTTTGAATTTACGAAAATACTGCAGCATACCGTATATTCGACGAAATTAGTATAACTGTCTTAAAATAAAAAATACAACAAATGTCTCGAGAGTTTTGTTAGAACTTTAGTTGATATGCAAAAAAAGTGGCACGTTAACATTATTCTGTTGCTAAACAGAATACGGTTGTAAAAGAGATTAATCTTTACTTTTAAAGCTTACAATAATTCCGTATCGATGTATAAAGTCAACAAATCCTAATAATATGAGTACACATAAAAGGAACACTCACACGTCATTTCTTGACAATTCCGTCGAAATTATCAAGAAATAACGTGCGAGTGTTCCTTTTATGTGTTCTCATATTGTGTGTTGCTGTCTAAGTTTTTTATGCAACACTTCCGTGTTACTTCGAAGAAATCCTCTCTCTCTCTCTCTCTCTCTCTCTCTCTATATATATATATATATATATATATATATATATATATATATATGGTTTATATATATATATATAAACCATAAATGCCAGGTGACTTAGAAAGGTATCAGTTAGATTATATTATGGTTAGGCACAGGTTTAGGAACAGTGTGATAAATTCGCACAGTTTCCCAGGAGCGGATGCGGACTCTGACCACAATTTAGTTGTTATGAAATGTAATGTTCGTTTCAAGAAGTTAAGGCAAGGGCGGCGGGTTAAAAAATGGAATTTAGAAGCAGTAAATGAATTAACGAAGAAGGAGTATCAGGAGGCTGTAGAGAAAATGATGGATGACGGTAAAGAACTGAGTGCTATCGAAGAAAAATGGGAATGTATCAAGAAAGGGATATTGGAAGCCGCTAAAGACACTATAGGAACCGTTAACGGGAAAAGGATAAGGAAACCATGGGTAACGGATGAGATGATTGCAAAGATGGATGAGAGAAGAAGATGGAAAAATGTAAACACAGAGTTAGGCAAAATGAAGTACAAAGAGTTAAACAATAAATTGAGAAGGGCCACAAATAAAGCAAAAGAAGAATGGTGGAAAACGCAATGCGAGGATATGGAAAGTCTACAGAAGAAGGGTGAAATTGGTGCTCTATACAGCAAGGTTAAGTTATTATCGGGAAGTAAGAAGGCAAGATCTGTGCTAACAGTTAAAGATAAATGGGGTAAGATAATAGTTGAACCAGGAAAAATCCTAGAGAGATGGAAGGAATATATAGAAACACTGTATGGTAAAGAACTTAGGCCGACAAGGTTAGACATAGAAAAGGAACATGAGGTAGAAGAAGATAGCTTAGGTCCAGGCATACTCGACGATGAAATAGAAAGGGCATTAAAGGAGATGAAAGCAAATAAGGCTGTGGGGGTGGACAATATTCCTGTAGAAATGTTGAAATGGTTAGGGAAAGGTGGGAAGAAGGCCATATATGGACTGATTCGTAGTATCTATGAGGAAGGAATCTGGCCGGAAGATTTTGTGAGATCGGTGTTAGTTCCTATTCCAAAAAAGGCAAAGGCTTCGTCATGTGAGGATTACAGAACAATAAGTTTGATATCCCACGCAGCTAAAGTTATTCTCAGGATCATCAACAAAAGGATAGAGAGTAAGGCAAATGATTACTTAGGGGATGATCAGTTTGGGTTCAGGAAAGGAAGAGGTACGCGTGATGCCATTGCAGTAATGAGATCACTAGTCGAGAGAAATATAGAATACAGTCAGGACGTTTTTGCCTGTTTTGTAGATTTCGAAAAAGCGTTTGATAGAGTGAATTGGGAAAAATTAATGCGTGTATTGGAGAAAATAGGAATGGATTGGAGGGACAGGAGACTGATCCGCAACCTGTACATGTCTCAGACTGCTCAGGTGCGAGTGGGGAACGGAGAGTCCGGATGGGCAGTGTTAGGAAGAGGTGTAAGGCAGGGTTGCCCATTGTCACCGGTACTGTTCAACGTATATGTAGAGGAAATGATTAAAGAGGCATGGGAAGAACTGGAGGTAGGAATGAAAGTCGGAGGGGAATTCGTAAAATCGGTTTGGTTTGCTGATGACCAAGCATTAGTTGCTCAGTCAGCCAAGGGGTTGCAAGCATTGTTGAGTGAATTGGAGGTTCAGTGCGATAAATATGGGATGAGAATCAATATTAATAAAACAAAGGTTATGCGATTTTCCAGAAAGAAAAAGGCTAAGCTAAATATTAAAATAGGCGGGGAAAGAATAGAACAGGTAGAGCAGTTTACATATCTCGGAAGTGTTTTGGACCAATACGGTCAAAGTGGTAGGGACGTAAGGAGAAGAATTGCGCTAGGCAAGGAGGCTTTCTCAAAGAGGAGGGAGTTGATGACGGGGACGTTGAGTAGGAATGTTAAGACAAGACTCGTAAAAACTCTGATATGGAGCGTAGCTATGTACGGCGCGGAAACGTGGTCGCTGAAGCAGGAGGATAGACGTAGATTGGAGGCTTTTGAAATGTGGGTGTGGAGAAGAATGGAGAAGGTGAAATGGACCGAAAGGAAAACAAATGAGGAAGTACTAGAAATGGTGGGGGAGGAGAGGGGTTTGTTGAGAGAAATCCTATGGAGGCAGGAAAAATGGATGAAAGGCGTATTGAGCGGTAGTGGAATGTTGAAGAGGGTAATAGAGGGGAGAATGTTGGGCAAGCGTGGTAAGGGTAGGAACAGGATAGGGATGTTGGACGGGATGAAGGGAGGTAAGAAGTACACCGAGATGAAGAGGGACCTGATAAAGATTAGTTTGCTAGGTGGGGAGTTACAAAATGTTTATTTGATAGTTGTGTCCATCCAAAAACCTACCTTAACCGGTAGATTACCTAATAATATAAACCATAAACACAGTAATCAACCCGAAGGTCGGTTTAGTAAGTGATGGTAGAGCTCACCAATGTACCAAGCCCGACGGCGTGTGAATATTCACACATCAGGGTAGGGGGGCCAGTTCCTTTCCCTGTGCCGGTTATGGTTTCCCAGGAAGATCTGGTACCCGAAAAATCAACTAGCTTGGGTGGAGCTGCAGGTGCCCAAAGCCCAAAGTCGAACTCGGGACCCTCCGGTCAGCAGTCCAACGCTCTACCCGCTAGACCACCGCTACCCGCATATATATATATATATATATATATATATATATATATATATATATATATATATATATATAAAGTGAATGCTTTTCTACTATCCTTTCCCCTTCTTGTGTCCCGTCTATTTCTCCTTTGGTGGGTGAAACCTCCATAACGCCATCTCTCGGGCAATATGTATCGGAGCACTTTGGCGCTTTATAAGATTGCAGATCTCAAGGTAAGTCAGGTTTCCTTATTAGCTTAGGTGGTAGAGCCTCCGCCCGGCAAGTGGAAGGCCCGTGGTTCAAATTCCGGATAAGGAAATATTTTTACTTTCGTGATCTGCTCAAAAACCGCCTTCCCCACATGTCCTGTGTTCGCCTTTTATGTGTTTTCCTATCCCCTTTCTTTATACCTATTTCTATGTTTGAATGAATATTTGTGCGCCGTATGGCGGGATTTTCAAGTTTTATATATATATATATATATCGTAATTTGTAGCGCATCCGCCCGGCAAGTGGAAGGTCCGGTGTTCAAGTTCCAGTTAAGGAAATATTTTTACATTTGTGATATGCTCAAATCCGCCTTGCCCACATGTCCTGTGTTCGTCTTTTATGTGTTTTCCTATCCCATTTCCTTATAACTATTTATTTGTGTGAATGAATATTTGTTCGCCGTATGACGGGATTTAGTATTTGAATGTAAAGATATATATATATATATATATATATATATATATATATATATATATATATATTTTTTCTTTGACCCGGGTGAACACATTTAGGTACATTAACTAAAGGTGTATTTTATCATGGGTGATGGAACACATGACTATCTACAACAAAAAGTAAAATAGGAATTGATATATTTTTAAATGGCAAAATACATTATGTTTAAAATTAAAATGGCCCTGAAGAACGGAGATTAATTATAATAGGCATTTTGACGATATTTCATAAATTAAAATACAAATCAAATTGTCAGTGAAATAAATGTGTATAAAATTAGGAATAAAAATTTCATAATTCCCTTGAATGAAAAGCTTTCTTCCTAACTTTTCGGTAGAGGGATTATATTTTAACATTTTATTATAAACTTCACGCTTTCACCATTACCTAAATTAATACCGTAACTGTGTGCTCCTCTGTGCTGTAGGACGAGCTTCCACCTAAAATGTCAAAAATTAATATTTAGCATTTTGTGGTCGGTTTAATCGATTTGGTGAATGATTGGCTGAAGTATACATTCAACTAATTAGCAAGTCTAATAGTTTAAACAGAGTCAAAGAGGTCAAAAACACATCTGCCCGTTGACAGTTTTCAACAACTGATTTTTTTTAAATTCTTCTTTTGATAGCCTCGTAATTAAATTTTTCAGTAGGCGTGTCACATAACAAGTTTATTATCCTTTCTCCATCCTATACTTACACGTACTTATTTCTATTATCGATTGATTTTTCATTTGCTGAATTTCTATTCTTTATACTTTATCTTTTCAAAACACATTTTCTCTCTATGGTTTTGTTCTTTTTTCTCACGACTTCATGTTAATGTTTGCCAGAAGTTTTCCATTTTCGTCCGGCTGCTAGGTTTTATTATTCGATTCCTCTTGAAGAAGACGATTTCATTTTCTAAATTTTATACTTATTCCTTGGTTAACTCTGTCATTATTTCGGCCCAACTCTTTTAACTATTTTATTTGTCTTCGTTTGATTCAGATGTGATTTTAATATTGAAATTGTTTTCTTCGTCTTTTGTTCATTGTTTTTCATACTCGTATAGCGTCTTCCTGCCGAAAAAATAAACGCAATCGTTTTTCAATAATATATAACAAAGGAGAAAGGAAAACAAATGAGGAAGTACTGGAGATGGTGGGTGAGGAAAGGGGTTTGTTAAGATAAATCCTATGGAGGCAAGAAAAATGGATGAAAGGCGTATTGAGCGGTAGTGGAATGTAAGAAGGTAATAGAGGGGAGAATGTTAGGCAAGCGAGGAAAGGGTAGGATCAGGATAGGGATGTTGGACGGGATGAAGGGAGGAAAGAAGTACACCTAGATGAAGAGGGACCTGATGTAGTTTAGGTTGCTGGATTGGGTTTTGTTTGGAGTTACAAAATATTTATTTGATAGTTGTGTCCATCCAAAAACCTACCTTAACCGGTAGATTACCTAATAATAATAACAAAGGACTCTCATTGCAGATAGTTTAAATATTCGGCCATTCTCTTAGGCCTTCTTCAGATGATTTTGACCTGAAGAAGGACACCTCTAAGAAAACCAATTCTGGTTCAGGAAAAACCGAGGAGCAAGGGAGACAATTCTCAGCTTGAGAGTTCCGGCCGAAAAAATTAGACAAGTAAATAAGCCATTCGTGGGCTTGTGAGAAGACCTTCGACAACGTCGAATGGGACAAGATGTTCAAGATGACGATTATATTTTGAACTTGGAAAAAGATTCATATTTGTTTTTGATTGAACTATAGATGGTGGTAGTAGATTGTGGTTGTAGAATGCTCCAGCTTCAATTAAAAAAGGAGGAAGTATTAGGTCGATTTGCAATATGACACCAAAATATATTAATTTACATTCCTGGGAAGTGAGAAAATTTTGCAAAAGAAAGCTGTATGTGAAATACCCTGGAATATGTGTGAGGAAAAGTGTAGTTATACTTGTGGCGGTTAAATGCATTTTAAATACAAATATTCTATGTTACGAATGCGAATTTATTCAGCAATGTAAGCCAAAAAAAAACAGAATTAGTTTTTCTCGTACTTTACTGTAACGAGAATAAAGATCAATGGATGTATACATTGTGTTATTAATTTAATTGACATGAACTTCCACAAAGTTGAACCTGAAACAATAGAAAGAGAAAAATTAGTTTTCCAATTAGGAAAAGAGACACATTGTATTTGCCCAATGACTTTGGAGTCGAAAAGAATTATTTTATTCGCCGATTTTATATTTGCGCTATGTAGAATGTTTTAAACATTTTTTTAGGGTTTTCAACACAAAAAGCATCAATTTTCCAAAATTTCTTTATTTATATTTTCCCATAGTCGAACATTTAGCTAGCTTCCTCGCTAATTACAATTTTCATGTATGATAAATGATAACATTAATATACGATATACCACTTCTTTTCAAATCCGAGTAAAGTGAGATGAATTTAGGAAGACCATTCTGTCAATAAACACAATATTGAATGAATTTTTTTTAAACAGGAACACTCTTTAATCGTCTTGAAATGGGCAGATCAATCATTGTGCTTGCATAGAACTTGTTTTCCTAGGTTGCAGAGTATTTACCAGCACGGACGCACCCATGAGTTGGATGCCACTTGATTGTTTAAGTTTTCGAGGAATATTCACCCCATTCCTTCACAGCATTTGGACAAGTATTCACCAACACTAAGAGTTTTCGTGGTTTACTACGCAACGTTTTTATTTCCCGCCATTATTCTAGCGTGTGTACCCCTCAGCCGCCAGCTGTTGCTGATCCGACCGAACGCTTTTAGCGCATAACGCGCGCGGGACAGGAATTTTTTTTCTCTCTCCCACCACTCTCGCGGTCTTTTGTTCCCCTTGCCGCATCCGCCGGCGACGGAGGGAGAGAGTGTTCGAAAAGTGAGGCCGAAAAAGGTTGAAGGTTACATTTCTCTCTTCTCGGATTCGGCAACCGACGGGGAGCGAGAGAGTAGGAGAGGGAGAGAGAGTGAGATTGAACGGAAAATAGGAAAAAAACCAAATCGCCTCATCCCTTCCCTTTAGAAGAGGGAGAGAAGGGGTTCGAATACTCATTTGCGTATTTACGATGTGTGTGCGTGTTTGTGTGCATATATGTATATCGCCAGCTCGAGTGACGGATTATGGGTGACTCCGATGGGAATGGAACTCATAGGGGAGGGGGCTAGGAGACCAGGGATGAGAGTGAAGGCCTCGGTGTTCGTGTGGCCGCCGCCCCTGTCCTCTCGACGCCACGTAGGTGTTATTCGGAAGGGACGGAGACGGAGTAGGGGTGTCATGTGGAGAGTGGTATATAGGTAGGGCGAGGGTCGCCTCGGGGTGGGGCAGAGGCTGGAAGTTGGATAAGGACGGGGTTTGGGGGCAGAGGAGGTGGGGGACGTTGGATGCGACCGTGGTTGGGAAGATTCCCGTGAGGGCGGAGGTGAGCGGCGACGAGGTGGTGTCGAGTGGGGGCGGTAGGTGCGTTGGGTATCGTGGAGGGAGGATATCGGAGGAGACGAAAGGTAGTTGGAGGGCACGGGGATGGCAGGGGTGGCCAAGGGGTGGCGACGGGTTGTTTGGGACGGGTTTTACGCTCACGTTGCGGCTCCAATCCATCACCAGACGGCGCCAGTCGTCAAACGCCTTTAAAAAAACCCGCTCTAGTCGCCCTCCTGACGTAACCTCGCCTTCGTAGAGCCAGGAACCCCCCCGCCCCCTCCGTATTCCCCCTTCTCTCTCCGTAACCGCAAACTCTCCCCTTCCATCCTCACCCATTCGCACTTCGCCCGCCCTCCAAAATCTCACTACCACCCCCCTTCACATGGCTCTTTCTCTCCCAAACCCCACCTCTCCACACACACCCACATACACCTCCATTTGACTTATTCCACGACCGGAGCCAAAACTTTTCCCATCTCCATCCCATCTTCCCACCATTTGCGCGCGGCGCTACCCGCGTTCATACGTCCTGCGAATTTAAAGTCCCGTGCGTGCGTGCGTCTACGTTTGTTGGTTCGTGCTCATCCTCCCGGGGCAGAGTCGTGGGGAGGAGTGTGGTGGGCAGGGGGTGCGAGGGAGGAGGGACCTCTCCCCTCCCCCAACCTGCCCTTCCAGGAGTGGAGGTGGTGGAGGGACCTTCACTGTCGGAACGGCCAGCATACAAGCCCGCCTAATACTAACGTCCCCTTCTTCCTAGAAGTGCTCCATTAAAACGCTCGTCGCCGAAAGGACCTGCCTGTCGGGTGCAGAGACGACGTTACGGTCGTCACTTCAAAGAAATATATACACGCGTCTCTAGGTGTCGCAAATGCGTGTTTTGACAACTTTCGTATCGTTGTTTTACCTTTGGTGAGGAGCATGAGGGTCAACAGTTGTTTCCATATCAGCGATCTGCTTGCCTGTCCGAAGAAATCCATTATGGTGCCATTTAAAAAACTGGTGCCTTTGAGTGTACCCAGGGAATAAAATTTCGTTTAGGATGATGACTCATTGATTTGCTCGCCTTAATTGTCTACGCGAAACTGAAAGCATTAATAATATTGTTTATTGTTCGAATGTCTACGCTGAAGGCATAAATCTAAATCTAAGTTTTTTTATGCAGCCAACCTTTAAAACGGAGTCAGCAAAGAGCGTAACTCTGATGTCCTAGAGAATTTACGATAGAGGTATTTGGCATTATGAATGTGTACTTTTGATATTCGCGTATCTATCCAAGAGAACCGTAAAAACACTATATGGACATTTTTATTCCGTGTTGTGAATTTACCATTATCCCCTTCAATTTTGCCCTGAGTAGCAAGAAGAATGGAGGTTACTAAAGGGGTTCTCATGAGAATTTGAATTATAGGAAAAGTGAAAGTTGCAGCTATACTCTCGCGTAAAAATGCCACTTTTACAGGAAGGGTTACATCATTGAAATAATAAAAGTATGTCGTAATTAGGACTATGGCCATTCTTTATTACTTTCAAGGGGTGAGCGTCGTAAACAATCTTTCCAGAAAAGTCGTGAGCGCAGTAATACACCATATCGTTACTTCCTCCCATGATCCGTTTTAGGTCTTACGTGATTTCCCTGAAAGCATAAGGAGAAAATGGTCCGTAAATGTCAAAATGCTACCGCATTACTATCTCAATACGACTTGAGCAATAACTTTCGATCGTTTCCTTCTCTACTTTTGATCCCAAGAAAGTTATTTATAGGATTCATTGTAGAATTCCAATATTGCTCTACGCTCTTCCGCTCCCCTCCTCCATTTTCATTTTGAGTTTATATCGTCGCATTATTTCCTGCCCACCCTTTGTCCAATGACGTCTTCCATCATCTCCTGTACGCCGGGGGCATGTTTCCTTGACGCCATTTTATTTGAAATTTCCCTTCTCCGGATCGGGGCTATCCGAAACCGAATGCCTTCGGTAGCATCTTCTGCTTCTTTGGCGTTTACTCGGAATAGATTAGCACAGTTCGAGAGTTATCCTTTGAGCCACCAAATATATTGGGCACCGCGCAGTTTTTTTAACCTGATTACACAAAGGGTTTTATTTATTTTTGTTTCGTGGGCTCTCATTGCCAATAGCATTGAACCAAATTGTTGAAAGAAGGAAAGAGTCGGATATATGCTGAGAGCGGTGGATAATGCAAGGTGAGAAGAAGTAAATAAGACACAAATACGTAGCCTGGCGTATGATAAATATGTACACACACACACACACACACACACATTTGGAAAACCCACGAACGTGCACAATAATGTAAATTCACTAATAGTCATAACAAACACAGAAACTAAAACATATAAAAGAGGGACTCACTGGTTCTCGAATTTTCGGTGGTGCAACCACCTTTCTCAAGAGGACTTGGGAACAGAACTGTTCCTAAGTCCTCTAAGTTCTAAGTTCCTAAGTTCTGTTCCTAAGTCCTCTTGAGAAAGGTGGTTGCACCACCGAAAATTCGAGAACCAGTGAGTCCCTCTTTTAAATGTTTTAGTTTCTGTGTTTGTTATGACTATTAGTGAATTTACATTATATATATATATTTTTTTTTTGGACGGCACAATAGAACACAGAATAAAACAGATAACACGTAAAAGGACACTCACACTGTAGATGATTTAAGCTTTCGGCCTACTCCGAGACCTTCTTCAGGTCAGACTGAGTGAGGCTGACCTGAAGAAGGCCTCGGAGTAGGTCGAAAGCTTAAATCATCTACAGTGTGAGTGTCCTTTTACGTGTTATCTGTTTTATTCTGTGTTCTATTGTGCCGTCCAAAAGTTATATTGCTCTCGTGAGTACTTCCGCATCATCTATATATATATATATATATATATATATATATATATATGTATGTATATATGTATATATGTGTATATATATATATATATTTATATATACGATACACACACACGTACATACGTACATGCATGTGGAGGGTGTAGCAGAATAAACTTTAATTAAAAAATCACTGAAGAGCGCGCAGATAAATTAACGGAGTGGTAGTGGTGGTGTTAGTTGGGGAAAACAACGCCATTTTTAGTAATTACCATGTAGTTGTCTGGTGAACATAGAGGCTTTGTCGCAGAAACGTTCTTTAAGAGCAATAATAGTGTGGTGGCGACTCAGGGGGTGGTCTAGCGATGTAGCGAATTTTCACCTCTCCGGCTCAGTAAATAAGCAAAATTTTCGCTTCTGAGCGACTGATCACCCTCGCAAACTTCGCCCAAGACCTCTTCATAGCCCCAGAGTAACAGTTTGGTGCGCTGTGTCCTCCATAGGCATTATTGGGCCTTACATTTTGGAATCTCGAGTTTCAAATGTTACTGTGAACTCTGTGAGTAATTGTGAGATGCTGGAGAACTTTTACTCCCCAAATTGCAAAAGTATGGTGAGGAATATAACACAGAAGTCTTTTGGTTTCACCAGGATGGTGCCATGGCTCGTACCGCTCGTCGGCCACGCAAAATCAAGAACAAGAGCAATTTCCCGGCCGCCGGATCTCCTTACAAGGGGATGTTCCATGGCTCTCTCTCTCACCGGATTTGAGCCCATGTGATTTTTTTCTTTGGGGATATCTCAAAGTTTTACAGGGTTTACAAAGCTCTACCAAGGACCTTGGAAGCTCTTAAGTAGGCAATTACAGATGTCCTCGCTTGAATAACGCCAGACATGAATAGAAGAGTTTTCAAAAACATTTTTGAACGACTCAAAATGTGCATTGCTCACCAAGAAAAAAATTCAAAACCTAATGAAAAAAAATTACATTGGATGCGGTTTCAGAAATATTTTTTTTTCAAATTGCCTTGGTTTTCTTTACAAAATACTCGTCAAAGCAGGGAGCCCATTCTGTCCCACCCTGTATGTGTGTGTGTGTCTATATATATATATATATATATATATATATATATATATATATATATATATAGTATAAGTTATTATCGGGTAGTAAGAAGGAAAGATCCGTGCTAACAGTTAAAGATAAATGGGGTAAGATAATAGTTGAACCAGGAAAAATCCAAGAGAGATGGAAGGAATATATAGAAACACTGTATGGTAAAGAACTTAGGCCGACAAGGTTAGACATAGAAAAGGAACATGAGGTAGAAGAAGATAGCTTAGGTCCAGGCATACTCGACGATGAAATAGAAAGGGCATTAAAGGAGATGAAAGCAAACAAGGCTGTGGGGGTGGACAATATTCCTGTAGAAATGTTGAAATGGTTAAGGAAAGGTGGGAAGAAGGCCATATATGGACTGATTCGTAGTATCTATGAGGAAGGAATCTGGCCGGAAGATTTTGTGAGATCGGTGTTAGTTCCTATTCCAAAAAAGGCAAAGTCTTCGTCATGTGAGGATTACAGAACAATAAGTTTGATATCCCACGCAGCTAAAGTTATTCTCAGGATCATCAACAAAAGGATAGAGAGTAAGGCAAATGATTACTTAGGGGATGATCAGTTTGGGTTCAGGAAAGGAAGAGGTACGCGTGATGCCATTGCAGTAATGAGATCACTAGTCGAGAGGAATATAGAATACAATCAGGACGTTTTTGCCTGTTTTGTAGATTTCGAAAAAGCGTTTGATAGAGTGAATTGGGAAAAATTAATGCGTGTATTGCAGAAAATAGGAATGGATTGGAGGGACAGGAGACTGATCCGCAACCTGTACATCTCTCAGACTGCTCAGGTGCGAGTGGGGAACGGAGAGTCCGGATGGGCAGTGTTAGGAATAGGTGTAAGGCAGGGTTGCCCATTGTCACCGGTACTGTTCAACGTATATGTAGAGGAAATGATTAAAGAGGCATGGGAAGAACTGGAGGTAGGAATGAAAGTCGGAGGGGTATTCGTAAAATCGGTTAGGTTTGCTGATGACCAAGCATTAGTTGCTCAGTCAGCCAAGGGGTTGCAAGCATTGTTGAGTGAATTGGAGGTTCAGTGCGATAAATATGGGATGAGAATCAATATTAATAAAACAAAGGTTATGCAATTTTCTAGAAAGAAAAAGGCTAAGCTAAATATTAAAATAGGCGGGGAAAGAATAGAGCAGGTAGAGCAGTTTACATATCTCGGAAGTGTTTTGGACCAACACGGTCAAAGTGGTAGGGACGTAAGGAGAAGAATTGCGCTAGGCAAGGAGGCTTTCTCAAAGAGGAGGGAGTTGATGACGGGGACGTTGAGTATTGATGTTAAGACAAGACTCGTAAAAACTCTGATATGGAGCGTAGCTATGTACGGCGCGGAAACGTGGTCGCTGAAACAGGAGGATAGACGTAGATTGGAGGCTTTTGAAATGTGGGTATGGAGAAGAATGGAGAAGGTGAAATATACCGAGAGGAAAACAAATGAGGAAGTACTAGAAATGGTGGGGGAGGAGAGGGGTTTGTTGAGAGAAATCCTATGGAGGCAGGAAAAATGGATGAAAGGCGTATTGAGCGGTAGTGGAATGTTGAAGAGGGTAATAGAGGGGAGAATGTTGGGCAAGCGTGGTAAGGGTAGGAACAGGATAGGGATGTTGGACGGGATGAAGGGAGGAAAGAAGTACACCGAGATGAAGAGGGACCTGATATAGATTAGTTTGCTAGGTGGGGAGTTACAAAATGTTTATTTGATAGTTGTGTCCATCCAAAAACCTACCTTAACCGGTAGATTACCTAATAATAATAATATATATATATATAACATATATAAAATTCACTAAATAGTCATAGCAAACACAGAAACTAAAACATGTAAAAGAGGGACTCACTAGTTCTCGAATTTTCGGTGGTGCAACCACCTTTCTCAAGAGGAATTAGGAACAGAGTTCTGTTCCTAATTCCTCTTGAGAAAGGTGGTTGCACCACCGAAAATTCGAAAACTAGTGAGTCCCTCTTTTATATGTTTTAGTTTCTGTGTTTGCTATGACTATTTAGTGAATTTTATTGTGCACGTTCGTGGCTTTTCCAAGAAAGTGACTCTATAACATACATATATGTATGTATGTGTGTGTATATATGTATACACACACATACATATGCCGTTTCAGATTCATTCATTCCAGTGTATTACGTAGTTAGTTATTATTGTACTTACGTATAAGTTTTTTGCGGCTACACCGTTTCACATGTTTTCACACATTGGGTTGTTTTTGATTATTTTTGCCTTTCTCGGATCAAATATGTTAAGATCGTATTCCACCTGTAAGACTGATGATTCACCTCTGATTAAGATTATTCGTATAGTTTCGCATTACATTCGATTTTGATACTTTTCATGTGGCAATAGGTATGAGGGACCCCTTAAAATAGACCTACTTGCGGAAACATCACCACTACATTGTAATGATTTCATGTTAAAATAGCGTAATCTAATGATTAAATGTTTAACACAATCGTAGATCGATAGGACCAACAACGTTTCGTGAAATTGGGATTCATTACTTTTCAACGGAAAGCTGGAAAGCATTGAATCCCCATCAATTGCAAAAATGCGAAGATTGATTTGCTGAAGCTCTTCAATTTTATCTGGAAGCTTCATACCTGCATCAAAAATCCTTGCTTCCGTTTCTCATGCTTAATTATCGGCTACATTTTCTTCGATTTCTCGACTTGATTAATATTCCTTCCTGTAAATTGTTGTTTATATTTCCTTCGAGGCTGAGTTAAAACTGCCATAGAAGTCTTGTAATAAATCTTACATTCTTGAAGATATGTACTGAAAATTTAAAAAAAAATTGGGCATTAATTCATGAATGTCCATCATCATATCATTGTCATGACATCTTTTTTGACTGGAACAACAAATATATTGAAACGAAATGGTTTGCTTTGTAACTACACAAACTTTATTTAAAAAACACGACCCAGGTTTCTACGTTGAACGTCACTATCAGGTGGTCCACCTAGAAGCACACTTGGTACCTTCTGATCAAGGGAGGGCGGGGGGGGGGTTGGTCAGAGAGGGAAGGTGGAGGGGTAAACAGGTTACAATTTAGCTGGGAAGAAAAGAGAATTATATCATTCGCTGTCTTTTTTTTTAATAAGCTGTGTGGAATTACAAAGTAAACTATTTCATTTCAATATGTTATGCAAATTCCATAAATTTACGCCTGAGACAACAAATATTTCTGTGCGATGAGCGGTTTTAATAGGACTCAACGATGGATGATGTTAGATGCTACTTGATTTGAAGTCATTCAATATACGTGCATTCAATGAAATTCGTACGCAGCGAGAGTTTTTCGGTTTTATCGGATTTACTTCATCGACATTTTGTTAGCGGTATTTTCAAATACGTATCTTTCAAAACCCTTAGCTTGTTTCTCCTAGAGCCCGGCACGGACGAAAATAAGTCTCCCGAAAACCGTTTACTCCTTACAAGCGGACACAATTTTTTTCGGATTAAATTAAAAGCGAATCCTTGTAGTGGATTCACAGGCAGATGAGGTCTTCTACGAGACCTGGCGACAACGCTGGCCTGGTGGAAGAGCTCATGAATTATGCACCGGAGGACGGTAGGAGGCATGTACTGACCGCAGAATCGAATAAAAAATACTGTAGGAGTCCCCCGCTCAGCGGCTAATAGGATTGGGTTGGGTGCCGTGTGACAGGCCCCTTGGAGGTGAGGAAGGTTCCGATGACGTGAGAGCCCTCTTCAAATTCTGCTTGTCGCATTTTTCCATCATCCAGCCCGTCTGCTTCCAAATTTGTGCGGGGAAAGAGAAATACTAACGGAAACATTTCGGGCGGAAGGAAAGAAGTTTATGCTCACCTGCCAAGTGTCGTTTCTGTACTCTTTTTATTTCGAACTACGCCTGAAACCTCCTTTCGAAAGATACCAAGCAGGTGCATCATACATGGCACCTTACCCCCCACCTGTGTGTGTGTGGCAGGCGTGATTCCGCACCATACATGTGCAATTTAAAGATGAATGTTCCCGAAATGTTAATTACCAATGGAGGCACTAAATAATTCAAATTTTGAAAATTATTTTAATGTTCTCAAATGCGCGGAGGTATCTAAGTTTTAAAAAGAACTTCCATGTGTGTGAGAGATGAGCTGCTAGTTAACGGAAGAAAATAAGATCTAGAGGAAAAAAATGGCTAATGCTTAGCATAAAAAACTGTTTTCTTAGTGCTGCCATTGAAAAAAAAACCTGTAAGGGGGACAGGTAATGAGACTGCCATTATAAATTGTTTGTATAAAATACTTATTTATTTAATGAAGCTGCACTCTCGCTTTTTGATTTCCTCATTTTTTATTGGGTCCAATGAGATCACTGCATAAAATAACATAATAGATTTTACACTTAAATAGAAACTCAACCGGACGAAGTGGTAAGTGGCCGCTAATAACTTCAATTCTCATGAGCCCTAAACTATAGAACCGATATAGTTGTAGTATATCCTTCCCTATTCCCTTCCAATTATTGCCATATATGAATTCCTTCCTTGTCCAGATCCCTTGTAGTCCCTTCGTCTTTCACAGCCGGACTTTGTTCCAGTTTTCTCTCCATTATACTCTTTACGAATTCATTAACTATGTCTCACGGTATGTCAAAATAATATCTTTTCATATGCCCAATCTCAGGTTTACATTTTCTTATTTACACAATGAGCCCCGTGGAAAGTTTTTGGCATACTTGTTCCGGGTTAAACTTTCTTCTCCCACATTTTTTGCCGGAATACATTATTTTTTTCGTCACTGTCAAAGTTTTAAAGCATTTATGCGCATGCTAATCGGTCTTCATCTGCATCTAAACAATGCATCCCATTACCCCGTGGAGGAAAGTTTCGGGTAAACGGTTTTGGTTTTCGCGATCGCTGCATCCATCGCGATTTCACAATTTGCCGGAAGGGAAAACTTTAGCCAAAGATAAACTAATTTATTCAGCATTGCTGACCCTTGGTAGTACGTAAAATTTGCCAAATTTGATTTCGTAGAAATGGATCACTAAATTTTTGTTCAGCGTTAACGTTAATTTCGTTATAATACGTTACGTATTATAACGAAATTGTCATTATAAACGTAACGTTATATAACGTTACGTTTATAATGACAATTACACTTGGAAAAACTGGTCTGCAACTACTTTAAGTTCTAAGAAACCGTGTTTAGCGTTGATGTTGATAATTTGTATTACCTTCTTTAAAAAATATAACCTATGGTGTAACTTATCCCTGTGGTTAACTGAGAAACTCCATTAAAGATTTACGTGTGTATTCATTCAGAAATCGGAGAGTGTTTTTAAACGTTTTTCGCGTTATACTATAATGATTTTATTACTCCATGCTTTGTTCCAGGTACGCACATCTTTAACCAATGCAACTCACTATATTTCAACACTGCTGGGTGGTTTTATTGCTACGTTTCACAACTGCGCCGTTGACCTTTTTCTCGAGAAATCCGAATCCTTTTTATCATGCTCTGACATCATATCGTTGTTCGTCATCTGTATTCCATGCTCGTCGCTGACCACACAGCCCACCCCCCCTCCCTTTTGGTGGTCTTGACCAAATTCTCGTCCCTACCCCCTCGACTATTTCGTTCAGACTAAAGAGGATTAGGATGTCTTGGGAAGATTGTGCCCTCTTATGTTCGAAAGAGGTATTATGAGGAGGGATTGCAGGGGGTACCGGGTGACAAGGGACTTTGACCAAAGGAAGATTTAGAGATGTGCCAAAGAAGTATTGGCGTAAGTTTTAATCGGAGACTCTATCACATGTCGCCAAACGGATAATTTTAAAATGAACAATCTGATGATAAAATTTAAGAAATTCCAAAATACAAATTATAAATTAAGAGAATGCCATAAAATGCTATAGTTTGAAATTTTATTTTTACTCACCACTAGATTTTACCATCGATTTTTGCATGAAAAAACGACACGTATTGAAAATAAATCCAGCTATCCGTCATGTCATCAGTGAACGGCAAATGTATATTTCTAATTTCTGCATGGTACCCTGTAAGATACCATGCACCCTACATATCAAGGGTGTATGGCAGGAGGTGATTCAACACCAGTTATGTGGAATTGGAAATGAAGTTTTTCTTAAATTTTATTTGCTACATGTCCGTAAAGTAATTCAGATGATATAGAACATGATAAATACATGTGTATGTAATACGGTATCTTGGTCAGATATATTTTTCTGGACACATACGAGAGGAGGTGTTCGTAACAAGAAAGCCAATAACTAAGGCTAGATGAAATAGTGAAAACATCCGAGCACTAGGCTAATTAAAATGCAAAAAGACAAACAATTTTCCTCCATTGCAGTCGGATGTAGTTATTCTAATCTCTTATCGATCTTTGGAAAAATGAAGTCTCAAATGTATCTATTTTGAGCTTTTTCTCCCTAATTTCGTTGACATGATCTCTCCTACTATAGTGTGATGGGTCTAATAATACATTTTCAAAACCATCCCTTAATCACATCACTGCTATCTATTTATGCAAGAGATTTTAATCTGTAATGCTTCGCTCCGTGGGTGATTCCCAACCAAGTTCTTCTAATAATCTACATACGGTGCTAATTTTGTCATTACAACGTTTTATAAATCTAGCTCGTTTACGATGCACACGATCCAGGTCGGAATCAGTTCATCTTCTTGAGGACCCCACTTACCGGTAGCATATTCTACATAAAGCCTAACTAATGAAGGAAAAAATAGCTCGTATTGCATGAAGGTCATCTGCTTAAGCTACTTTATCCCCAGGACTACTGACATCTCTGTAAACGATTGCTTCGTTGGCAAATAAACGTATCTTTCTCTTAGCCACTGAGTTATGTCGTTAAGGCAAATCATAAATAAAAGTGGCTCGTTAACACTTTCCTGGGGGACACCTAAAGTGAATACTACTGCATTTGAGCTAACATTATCTACGTGAGTGGTCTGAAAAGTTTCCGACTCAGTCTTGTACCTGTATCTTTGTTAGGTTGGAAACTTTTCAGACCACCCTTGTATGGTTCGATCATTCAAAAAGTCTAATCAAACTCAGTATGCAAGTATTTTTATATTCTTGCATTTTTACCTATGCAAAAGCTTCTAGTTTGCTAGAGATACTTTAAAATTGAGAAAAACCACGTCCATAGGAATATTATTTTCTCCCGAGCCCCAAAATATCATGAAAATAAAGCTCAAGTTGTCTCGTAGGATCTACTATTTCGGAAACCTTGCTAATTTTCATCAATAACTCAAAACTATCGAGTTGCATCATTACTGTACTAGCAATCATATGTTCCATCACCTTGGCAAGCAGGACGTGGATGTGAGGGAAATAGTAGGTCTGTAATTACTCGGTTCCTCCCTGTCTCCACTTTTGAATAAAGTGTTATTACCTGCCTTTTGGAGCCTTTCCTGTTTTTCTGCCTTCAGGAGCCTTTCTACCTATCAGGAACTTCTCAAATATGATTTCTAGATACGGTGAAATTTTCGAAGTAAATTCCTTGTAAATGCAAGTTGGGTTTTGATAGGACTCCTATCTCTGATAGGAAATCTATGGGAGAGCTATGATAACTGTTTTTCGGCAAACCCGTTTGTGCATAAATTCAATATGAGGTACGGCTCGTATAAACTGGCACAATTTTTTTTTTATTTTCCTCCAATCAAAACTAAAATCGATGAATTTGTGTGTACATAAACGTTTATATAAGTATGAGTCATTCTTCATATATTCATTTCATCATTTGTCAATGATTAAAATAGAAATTTACTAATCAAAATTTTAAATTGTGTGTGTCTCTCTCAACTGCATAGTTAATAAACTAATTGTTGCAATGTAATGCGCATTAAATCATAGTCATTTTTAAAAAAACATGGTTTTTAAATAATTGAAACTTAATTCCCTTTACCCGGTTAATTTCTTTTGTTAAAAAATTATTTCTCCTCTATGCTCGAGCTTGGTTGAGCAAAAGCTCCATTGATGTTTTGAGAACCATCCAAGAACTCCCAAGCATCTGTTTTAGTTCGATTCACGCAGACACGGAACTCTGTCCTAGTCTCCCGCTAAGGACGGATTTCAAATTCCCATCTTTTGAATCCACATTCAATCCCTTATTTCTTTAATTAATCCGTCTCTCTGTACCTGGCTCCCGGGCTTACTTTGTGAATCATATCTCCCTCGGAGCGCATAATGGGAGAACAGGGTTTCGGAGGCAAAGAACATCTTTTGAGGCGCTGGGAGAAAAAAAAATATGCTCACATCTGAATGTTAATTGATGATAACGAGACGTTTCCCCTCTTTTTTTTAATGAGAAGAAAAAAAAACCCCAAGCTTTTCGTGAAAAACACCTTGAACTTCTCTCTGGAAAAATATACCAGGGTTTCTCTCCCCTCGCGCATCCGACAATCTGGAAAATGGATTGCCGCTCTTCGCTCATCCCGCGATCCAATTTCCTTCCCAGCGCTCCTCCGCCGCTTCTTGCTTTCGTCGCAAGTCCACGAGGACCAACATCCCAATCCACTCACTCCCATTCATTGATCTCCGCTCATTGCCTCCCATCCCCCGCGACCACATCCTCTCTCTCTCCCTTTACAAACCCCGGGGACCGTGCAGCGATCACCCCTCCCCGTTCCAAGCCCAAACCGCAACTCCCTGAAACGAACGGTTAATTCCGGAAAGTCGGGTCGAAATGACAGAAAAAGGAGAGTGAAAGATTAAAAGAGGCGAGTAACGGGACTAGTTAGTGGCCACGGCGAATCACCCTTCCCCCTCCCTACCCGGCTTCCCGTTTGAACGCGGGGAAACAATGTCCCCTTCGGACTTCTCACGAGGACATCTCCCGTCGTAATACGTATATTTCCTCCGGCCTCCAAACTTGGCGATGGGGAAAAAGAATGGGAAGGAAGAAGAGAGAGAGAGCGAGGGAGGGTTGAGAATATAAAGGAAATAAAAAATGGTCCGAATAACATTCTATCTCATTACAAAAGTGGCAGAGGACATAAATGGCGTGACATAACAAAGGGTATTTCTGAGAACCCCCGCGAAACTCTGTTCTCCTTCGTCCGGAGCGCTCCGAGGCAGTCCCTTTCTCCCACCCCTCTTCTCAGAAACCTATCCCTCACCCCTACTCCTCTTTCTTCTTCCTCCCCTCCCGCGTCCTAATTCCCACTCCCCCGCACTCCACTCTTCCGAAGCGTCCCGCTTTTCCCGAAACCCATCCCCCTCTTGCATGCATGTATGTGCCGCGGCCTCCCCGTGACTACGCGATACTCGGAAAGTCCCATCTGCCCTCGAAGCAGCCCTCACTTATGCATCTTATCTCGTCCTCCTATCTCCTCCTCTTCTTTTCTTCTCCTGCGGGAATGGGGAGGATTGGGAGGGAGGTCGGTGGAGGGAGACGGAAGAGATATTGGCCATCTCACCCCCTCTCCCCCTTCCTCCCCTTTCAGAAACATTCTCTCGTTTTTACTTCCCCACCCCCCGCTCTCCATCCCTCCTGCCTCTATGGAGACGTCTCTGATTTTTAAGGAGAGTCCGTTTTACAACAATGAGTCCCCTTCCCGCTCCCTCCGACGCTTCCCCGTCCCCTCGCCGGCCGCCCTACAGCCGCCGGCTCGCCCTCCCTCGCCCCCACACAGACAGTCACACACACGCGACTGGATGGTTATCTGTTAACAATGTCCATTTGAATGAGCCCATGTTGGCGTGTGGAGACCATTATTGTCGAACTCCGCGTACAATTTATGTTCTCTCGGCCGCAGCAAACCAACTTACATTTTTCGATGGAGGATTCAGAGAAGAGTGGACCGCGAGAGGGGTGAGCGAGTGTTTGTCGGGGAGGGGGTGAAGCCGGAGGGGATCACTGGAGATGGAAGTGGAGAGATAAAGGGAAGGGGTGGTGTTGGGTAAGAGGATAAGAGTTTTGGCGTTTCGAAATAAAAATTGCTTCCTTTGTTTCATGGGGTCAGGGCAGGAAAAAATGATAGAAGTGGTGATTGGTTCATTCGACAATTTTACTCTTTGGTCTGCTGGAAAAATCTTTTTCGGGTTATATGCAGGAAATTGCATGGACCGAGCGAATTTTTTTTATTATTTGACAATTGGCCTGCCGTTTTTCTTTGTACTAGTCTGCACTCTTCCCGTTGGAAGTATTTTTTTGTTATCTGCTAACATTTGTCCAAATCCAACAGTTATTTTGTCAAAATTAGTTTGATGTGTATTAACTCCCTGCCACACACCTTAGCGGTGGCTTAGAGGGTACCAAGGAATTAAAACCAAAAAAAAAACATATTACGTAATGAAAGTCACTGTAAATTGGACAAGTGGTCGCAAGAGCGTAGGAGGTGTTAGGTCACCAGACATAGATAGCAATTCTAATCCACTACTTCCACCTACACATGGCACCCCGCTACCTGCAAAAGGGTGATTGAAAGTGGCGTGACTGGTGACTGAGCACCATTTGCGCAATACTCGTATGTTATGCACACTGACGAAACCTTTTCAAAGGGCGAACTAATCCTATTGCAAGAATAGGTATTTTTATAATAGGTTCAATCGAGTGCTGAGTCATCACACACCTAAAGGTTCCAATCCCAGATCTGGTAGCAAATGTGGGAGGCTTAATATTCCTTTGCTCGAAGTTTCCACTTACCTATATTCATCCGGCCTTTCTCTGTAACTTGGTCAATTCTGTAATCAACATTTTTTTTAGATGGATCCCATAAACTCGCCACCGCAAACTCTATGTTGGGTCTTGCTAAAGAAAACAGCATGTCTCCTTCACTTTTTCATCGCTACATGCTCCAACTATATGTTTCAAGAATTTCAGAGGGATTCGGGATGATGTGATGGCTAACGTACTGGGTTTCTACTCAGAGGGCCCGGGTTCAAATCTTGGATACGACAGATATTTTGCAGTAATATCCCGATCCCTACTTGAGGTGTCTTGTGGAGAGCTCTTTGAGTGAGTACACCGTCCGTCGGATGGGACGTTAAACTGAGGACCCCTTGGCGTCATTCGTTAAAAGCAGGATAATGCTGACGCCGGGTTTCTCTCCACCCTTCCTCCTTTCCCATCCATAACTAATGGCGCAAATGACCTCAGCTGTCGGTTGCCTTCCATAAATCTAATAATACCACTATGAATGCCAGCATTTACACAGCCCCTCCACAAATTCTGTTTAAATTTTCCCTATGTATCATCCAATGAGATGATAACACCCAAGTAATTTACGTGCTCTGCTACGCTCATCCGAGCACCTCCAAGTATTCAAAATGGGTAAATTCTGCTCGTGTTTTAATTTTTTGAAGATTGGCATAACCGTACATTCTTTAGTACTTAATTCCAGACTCTCATTTTGTTCACCGTTTTTTAATATAGTTTAAGTCATTTTTTAATATTTGATAATCAGCCATTTGCAATTTTCCCTGCAGATTACAGGGTGATCGGAAAAAATGTTGCTTATTATTGTTGAACTAATTTTTATCATGAAGATTATTTTAGGTATTTCCATCTTTAATATGTGCTTTTATGAATTGATTTTAAAACATTTTTCCTTTATATATGTGTATTGGGGCATTATTCGTGGATTTCAGACGAGGTTGCCTTTCTCGCCTCCTTGGTAGCAAGTTGATCTGCAAATCAGTCCTCAATGCCCAATGTGTCACCCAAATTTATGAATGAATAAATGGTAAATAAATAAATAAATATATATATATATAATTTCAGTCATAGTTTTATGCAATATTCTCTATAGGTCTGGTAAAAAATCCTCCACCAGAGTTCATGTAGCTTCCTGATTAGATACTTTTACAAATTTGATGTAGACACATTATTTGATGCCCTGTTAGCCTTGGCCACTTTAAGTTATTACATGGTCATGAAGTTCAATGCATGTCTTTTTGATGGCATCCAATTTTTAGGTTTACGCATGCCAATCTCCCTGGAGTATGCCCTATTCTATTTCCATCTTTTGTTTTTCTCCTCCTCTCAACTTTTTTCTCTTCTTTCCTTCATCTCTTCTTTTTTCATCCGTCTTTCCTCCTTCCCTTTTTTCTTCCTTAATCCTTCTATGGAATTGATGTCACGGCTTGATTATGGTGCCTGCAATAAGAGAATGAGGAATCAAACATGCTTTAGGTCTTATGAAAAAAAGTAAAACCTTTTTCCATTATGTGTAATTAAAAAAAATAGTAGTGAATAAAATTAAGTGAATTACATCATGTGGTTTATTTTGCAGAGAAATTCAGGAATCAGAAAATAGTGGAAAGTTATGCAATTTCTTCAAAACAATTAGGAGGGTGGCGAGGGTAATTTTCAGTATTTTGTCTTACGAAAATGGGTAATACGATTATATAAATCCCTAGCCGTGCAGGGGGCTTCACCATAATTACCAAAGTAGTTATGGTTTATCTTTATCTCTTTGGTGAATAATTAAAAGGAAAGAGTAGAGAAAAATATGCCATTAGTTCTGTAGCATGTTGAATGCTGCACTAGTAATCGATCTAGATGACCATGGACAACAATCTTATGGAATAATTAGGGAGTGAATTGATATTAAGTGGAATTTGTTTAATAGACTCTTCCGTAATATTTTCACACCTCGCTTTAACTACTTTCCGCGGATGGCTAAAATGTATCCGTAATGTTTCAATCCCGACCCCTAATGATCACGCATGTGCATGCCCCGGGCGAACCAAGTGCGATGATGCTTTTTGAAGCCAACTGAGTGGGTTTATTTATCCTATCCGCTCAACAACGGCGTGTATCTGTATCGTGTCCGACCGGACAAGAGGAGCTTATTATTTTATACGCAGCTTGTCTGAACGGATACGATACCCCCGGTACACCCGAAAAATAGCGCTAAATTCCCTTTAAAAACATTCTCTCTGTTCCCAAACGATTCGGACATTCTTCGGGGATAACTTAAGCGGATAATTTCAAACCGCCTCTGTTTCACAACCTCATTTATATTTGTCAAATACAAGTGCTATCAGTAAAGTCAGGTATTTCAAGGGTAATCCGTTGGAAGTTCACACATCCATAAGGAAATGATAGCTAGAGTACTTTTCAACAAATGCCATTTAGGGTCGTAGCTGGATTCAGTTTGATATATTGCGTCCGATATATTAGCCTTAATACGTGACCATAGTGTGCGAATTGTGATTCCGTATCAACTTAGTGAGACCGGCCACATGTACAAATAAAATTTGTGCGAAATTACTGCATGCACAGTTCATTATGTTTATAAGCCATAATATTGATCATATTATTCCTTTCAAATTTATCGTGATTACATTTGCAATTATGTTATTAGATTATCATCAATATGTTACGACTTAAACATTTTTTCCTTATTTATATTCTGATGGCCATTTGCAATCCGTGACTGTATCCAATTACAATCTGCGTTGCTAATTAAAAAAAGCCGCACGGGATACTATGCATGATGACCGCATTCAATTAAATTGCTTTTTATTTTCTGCGTATCCATATAATTATTAAAGCAATTTCTCATAATGTAATTCTTCTTTTATCTTCCGAAAAATATAAACATGGCAGCTATCATGAACGCTCGTTATACGTTTTGTTGAAAACGAACGCGTAAACTCCTATGCCTATATCTTTGATAGTTGAAGTAGAATTTTCATCATCGTTTTTGATTTAATTTCTTTACTTTATCATATTAAAGAATGCTGTAACAAAACGTTTGCCTATACATTACTGTCATTTTCTAAATATTAAAATTCCCATTATGAAATTGATAATGCAATGATTATAAACGATTTCTGGCTACCAAACTAGATTTTATACTATATTTTGAGTTGGATAAAATATTAGCATTCGGTTAATAATAATCATAGATCTTTATCCATCATGATTAACCAATGCTAAGGAAAAATGAATAATGATTTGTAATCTCTGAGAGCTTTTGGTAATGTAAATAGAGGGTAATTTTCTCGTGACTCGTTCAAAAAGTAACGTTCCGTACAAGATATCTAATTCATGAAATGAGTCGAAACTTTTATATTCTGCATGGAGTTCTATATGGAGCTACAGAGAATCTATAGTACATAATATAGAAAATTAGCTGCTAAATGTATGCTTACATAGGAAAACGCTTAAATAGAGAGGTATTAAGGAAATAAAACAACGGTGTCATGCAAATATTAACACTCATTCTTTTTTTAACGTTAACTTGAATATAAAAAAAATCTTTCCGTTATGCTTCCCTCTGTTGTTAATTTGTCTCACAATGGATGGTTCACTTAACTACCAAGATTGTATTTTCATGAAAATGTTTCATTGATGCGTAGGCTTCTGTGTTCCATACATTCCACGCCTCTTTCTGAGAAAAGGCAATTTGTTTCACTCCGTACAGTACATTAAAATTGGATAGACATTTTATATCTTGTCTTTTTAACATGAATCTTTCTTAACCGTCATCGAACTAAAATGCTTAATATTCAGATATTTGCAGACGTTGCGAAAACAAAAAAAAACTTCCCTCTTGATCGTTTAACAGTTACTGAGGGGTTGCATGGCGTTTAATGACTGTTTCCGAGTAAAATGCTAATAACTATGTGGTAGATCCGATGACATACGATCGTACAAGTTATTTCTGCGATGAGAAATCGCTTCATTTCAGGAGATGAACGCAGCTGATCAAAATTGGAATTCTGGTGAATGTTAAATTATGGAAAGTGCTTGTAGAGCATTTCTTGATCCGACCTCATCTAAGGCACTCTCCTGTTTTAATCTTCTCCCGGAGAAACTTACTTATCCTCCTTATTCTCACTTCCTTACCCTCAGACCACCACTTGATTCTTTTTTCCCCTTTCCTCACTCCCTTCCTCCCACCTCACTCGCCTCCTCAGTCCTTCAACTCAGCACTTTCGCCCGTCTCCTCTGTCGCAAATCACTCTCCACTCGTCCCACCAACGCCATTCGCTCACTCTCAGAAATGGACTCTTAATTTTCGTTCAGCACCCACAATTAAAGGGCAACTCGATTGAAGAGGTGGAATCTCTCTTTCTCCGCTTTCCTCTCCTGCCCCCACCTCTCTTCTCTCACTCTCTTCTCTCCGAGAATCTCCCTTATCATCCGGAAAAAAAAGGATAAAACGAAAGCTCAACTTCGTCTCCTCCCATTCCACACCCCGTCAACACCCCGCCGGGGAAGGGGAGGGGAGATGGGTGGGGGAAGGGGGGTAATTAACTTTTTCAGCGGAAAAACTCCACGAGAAAAACGGGAAAGAATGGAATCGGAGTCGGAGGTGGAGGTGGAAGGGGGATTTGGTTTGAGAAAATAGAGGGGAGAGGGCAAGGAAGGTTGGGGATGCAGGGTAGGAGAAGAAGGGAAGTCAATTCCGCGACGCCACCACCTAACCGCCAATTTTCGAGACATCGGTGACAGCGAGGAGAGGAAAATGAAGGAAAAAACACTGGGGAGGGGAGGGGTAGGAAGAAATGAGACCCATGCGATTTCAGAGGTCCTCGGCCTTCGGGTTGGAAAGCTTGCTAAAATATTGGGAGGGGTGAAGAAAAAGAAGGAAATGGTGGTGAGTATGGGCGGTGCGGGGGGTGGTGGATGAGAAGGAAATTGAAGAAGGGGGCGCGGGGCTCCAAGAAAGTGCCCGGGGTGTTGGGTGCGGGAGGGCGTGTGGATCGTCATAAAAAAGTCGCCGTCACCGTTCCTTCCCTCACTCCTCCCACTTGGACGTTGTTTTTTAACCCTCTCTCCGTTGGCCGTCGTCGGTTCTCGACGAGACGGATGGCACAGGAAGGTGGCGAGTGGGGACCCGGAGGAGATAAAGACTTCGGGAGAGTGAGAGACGGGAGGGGGTAAGGGTTGGGGGCTTGCAAATAATGGAGAATTTCCAAGCGGGAACGAGGGAGGGGCATGGCGCTCTTTAGGGAGGTGCTGTCGAGGGAGGGAGCGATGAGGGCGAGGGGTGGAAACAATGAAAGTCTCGCGATTAAAGATTTCGGGGGAAGGGAAGGGTGGGGGAGGGTGGCTTTAGAGGGGTGTAGAGGCGGGAAGGGGCGTGGGTGCGAGGAAGGGTGGGAGTAAGTTGGCACCTTCTTCCGTGCTCCTAGCTCCCATCCCTCGCGGCGGAAATTAAAAATGAACGCACCAAAGAGGAAGGGGGGTAGAATGAGAAAATGGGAGGTTGAGAACAGTGTAGTTCTCTTTGTTTTTCGTTCCCTTTCGGATAGATGGCACTCAGATGAATGCGGTGCACGTGTGCTGCTTCTGCCTGCGACTTCTTTGTTATGATTTTTCTTTTTGAAGTAATGAAAATCGGAGATGTCTATGTACATACGAGTTTATGTATGTATCGTATATATTTTGTATGCATATTTGTATGATTTCTTCGAAGTATTACGGAAATGTCAAATAAGAAACTTTGACAGCAACACACAATATGAGAACACATAGAAGGAATACTCACACGTTATTCCTTGATAATTTCGACGGAATTGAGCTCCGTCTTCCTCAGAAGATTAGTTAGGACTGATAAATATCAGTCCGTAATTTAACCGTATATTTATTGAAAAATGTTATCCCGCCATATGGAAAGTCGAAAGATCCGGTGTTCAAGTCCCGGTAAAGGAAATATTTTTACGCCTGCGATCTGCTCAATTCCGCCTTCCCCACCTCTACTATGTCCTTTATTTATGTGTTCCTATCCCTTTTGCTTATATCTATTTACATGTGAATATATATATATATATATATATATATATATATATATATATGTTTATTTATTTATTTACGTGAAATGTCCCCAAAAGGGAATATTAGCTTATTCACAGGTGTGAAGATGTGTACAACACCAAAAAATAAGTTTGGGAAACAAAGAGGAAAATATTGTAAGTACTTTGGCGTATATGTACTTATTTCTCTCAGTAGTTCTTCAAAAAATGGCTTTTTTTAGTACGTGCCGTAATTACCAACTCAAGAAAAGACTGAAAAAAAACAAATAACCACCAGTTTTAACAAAAGTACATATCAAAAGTTAAATTCATATCCCATTTCACCTGAAATCAAACTTAATTTTTCTGATTAAGGATT
Source organism: Hetaerina titia (assembly GCA_037158775.1). Lineage (NCBI taxonomy): Eukaryota > Metazoa > Arthropoda > Insecta > Odonata > Calopterygidae > Hetaerina > Hetaerina titia. The sequence goes on along the minus strand of CM073773.1, from coordinate 37,972,305 downwards.
TTTTTATGATATAATGGTCTGAAGAAGATGACGGGGATTATCTAAGTTAAGGATATTAATTTTTTTAAACCGTTTCCAAAGTAATCCAAGTTGATTTCCTAAAATGTATGAGCCAGTTATAAGCAATAACGGCTTTGCGTCCGCTACCTGATATCTACGTACACCCGGAGAAAACATTTTATTGTTTACTCTCAATTCATTTTCAACTTAACACAAAGTCCGGTTTGGCCCTAAGTAGGGCCTTCCAGCTTAAATCAATGATAACATTCCCGCTAATGCTGAGGTCGTGAAGTTGCAGTCCGCATCTGGAGCAGACATTGCGGGAGTAATTTTATGACTAGGGATTAGGATAATGACACGTAGGTTGCCATTCCGTGGTCAGAGCGTTAATCAAGGCAGATGTTACCCTAGTTAAAGAAGCATGAGCCTGTTATTTGCTTTATTTGAGTGAATCTTATATCATTTTCAGCGACACTTTCTGAAAATTCACCCATTTCTCCCAAATACGTGCAAAACAATTTCCGCTCGGCCGAAGGAATGAATCAGGTAGCAGCAAGCGAGATTCCCGGGAGTAAATAAGAGATTTAAAAAATGATGAAACTATTACGTTAAGTTGGTCATGGGTGTCGAGATTTCTTTTTGAGCGTTCTCATTGATGCTCGAGTGATAACTCAAGCAACTTTGTAATAGCCTTTGAGGCGTGGAAAAATATGAGATAGATGGTGAAGAAGACGAAGGAAGATGTTCTATGTAAGATTTAGGAGAAGTGGAATTCGATGGAGGAAATGGAAAGAAGAAAAAAAATGGATGGAGGAGATATTGAGAGGCAGTGGGGATGTCGAACCCTGTCATAGAATGGGGAATGTTTGGTAAGCGGAGAGAGGAAAAGAATTGGCTCTCTGGGGGAGGGGCTTAAGGACGGGGAAACTATGGTGAGCTGAAGATAGGAAATATTTGGGGAAAAAATATGCTGTTGTCGTAGATTTCTGAAGTCCAAAAGGAACTGTGTTACACTTCGTTGACCTTGGAAAAAGCTAGTCATACATGGCAGGATAATAATGACGTTCGATTTGCTTGAGAGTGTTTTTTTCCATGCTGGCTTAAATTTTACGGGAGATAAAAATAGGTACGTTTCCACCGGTGAGATTTTGCCAAAAGTACAGAGCGGCTCTACGTTCGCGAAATAGACGACCCAAAAAAATCATATTCAGAGCGACTAAGACCCGAGGTCGATGAATTAAGCCTCTGCGGCTGCAGCGCAATGCAGATGCTTGACCAGGTGAATCGGCACAATCTGCATATCAAAGGCATGGCCGCTTTGTAGTTTAGTGCGTTGGAGCGGCGTGGATCTGGACGTTACACTGACCCGCAAACCGGGTTATTCCCTCGAACAGCTCAATCGCCCAATGGTCGGGTACTGGACCCCCACCATCCCCCGCTCTTCTTTGACCCTGGAACAGATGCTCCTGCTCCTTCGACCGCAGCGTGGGTCCGAGCCGCGAGAGAGTATGACATAAGCGGAATGGTGCGTTTAAGTTCTTCCAAGACGATCTCATATATGTGTGTTGCTATTGCGCCGTGTCGTGAGGCTTCAGTAAATTAAGTAAGCCTCCCGGCAAGGTCGAGCGAAGCTGCGACTGCAGTGCGCGGAAAGGTTTCCCGCCTGCAATTACCACTCTTTTGGGACTCGACGCTAAACAGTTAAAGGAGTTTTTTGGAACGAAAAAAATTCTGTGTGAAACGGTGGGAAACACCGCGCGAAAGGAATATTTGGGGCGTGTAAAACGCTGAAAGGAATCGTTTTACGTTTGAAAAAGCAATGCTTTATTACGAAAAAGAAACGATTTCGGAAGGGAGTATTAGTTTAAGGGTACAATTAAAAAAGTGAATTAAAACTCTACAACGATTCTTGCACCACTTGCCAATTCCGAATAGACGAAAAAAATTAAATTCCTTCGGCTAAGATAACGCAATCGTCCATTTTAAGGCCGACATATTTCGGTGTGTCACTCGATACCATGACTGAAATTTAACTCTGACGAGAAATCTGATTGATACACATGGAGCAAGAACTTAAATATTTGATGCTACATGTCCTTAAGGATAACATCCTTTGAGCCGGATTTTCATACCGAATTTACCTGCAAGTCGCAAAAGGCCTGGATGGCTTTTAACAATGAAATTGATCTCTCCTGAGATCTCCCAAAAACTCACTCATCCAATGGAAGCACCACTCAAGCGAGCGAATCTATCCTTGCATGGATGTCTATTTTCCTCCTTCCTGCAGTCTATTGTGTCGCGAAGCATTATCTCGTCCCTCAGCTCACTGATATACGGCGGTCCGAGCATCTAGAGTGTTCGCGTGGAGAGAGAGGTGGGTGGGGCGGATGGTGCGGGGATGGATAGTATTCTTTCTTCATAGCGATCGGACGCGTACCCCGGGCACATGACGTGTATGGATAGATCTATGGCCGCACGGTGCCCGGCCTTTTGTGCGATGGACCCAGAAGGCTTTCTCCGCGGTCCCGGGCGTGTATAATTGAATTACACAATTGACTGGCGTGCCATTTTCCGATATTTTTATCGCGGTCCCGGGAGGGCGGATATCCCGGTTCCGGTGGGAAACGGAGAGAGGGAGGGAGAGAGCAATTTATGGATCTGAGGGGGAGTAAGTCAGCGGACGCCCTTGGGTGGCTTAGACGTCTGCTGCTTATGTTGCTGTGCTTCCCAGTCCATTCACTCGGTCCCCCATCCGATTCCCATTTCAGGCGTCCCTGACTAGATGCGAATCGGTGCTAGAATGTTCGGATCCCTAACTAACCCACGGACCATCTAAAGCCATGGGAGGTTGAGTCATGAGATCACTCCGACTTTTAGGTCATCGATTTGCTATTGGAGCCTTTGAAATGATTTCCTCATCTTCTCGGTCTAATTGTTCCATGTCTCCGCATAGGTTATATCCGTGGTTTTTTTTACAAAAATTACCAGGCAAAAACAGGGTAAGACGTAAATGTAAAACATAGAAAATCAGTCGCGGCCGAAGTACTTCATAATTAAAACATTTGTGCAAATAATTATCTGGAAACTTTTAAACGGAATGGCACCCCAACGACCTTTTTGGCTTTTAATTCTCTTAATGCCTGATATTCTTTCCTTATCGGTTCGGGTAATACTTCAACGTTTTATTCCCTAAACCGTTTATCTCGTTTTATCTTTTTGAATCTTTTTCATAATTACTAAACTGAGATTTCCGAGTTCGCATTCACTCCTTGGAAACTGTGCGAATAGATCCCGCTGTTCCTTAATCTGTACCTAACCGAGATAGAAGGCATAAGAAGAAGAGACTGATCTGATACCTACCTGAGTCTCCCGGCATTCTCGCGTTCTTCATCGTAATCTTTGTGGTAAAGATATTAAGCCAACCAGTTTAAACGCAAATAAATAATTAGACGCAGATGTGGATAACTTATTCCCAGGCATGCTTAATTGTAAAATAGAAAGGAGGTTAAGGTAACCGAAATTAAATAAGGATGTGTGAATAGATAAGGTCTCCGCAACTCTTAAGGAATTGGGAAAACATATGAGGAAACGTTTTTATGGACCAATTCTTAGCATTTAAAAGAAATGTATTTGGACGAAATATTTCAAAATATCAGTGTTATATTCTTCCCAACAAATGGAAAGGTCGCCATATGTGAGGACTATAGAACAATAAGTTTTATTTCGTAAGCAACTAAAGTGGTACTCATGACAAACAAGAGGATAGAGAGGGGAGCAAAAGATCACCTAGAGGATCAGCAGTATGGTTTCAGGATGGGGACACATAGAATCAATGGGATCACTAAGGGAAAGGAGCATAGATAGCAATCAGGGTGTGTTTGTTTGTTTCGTAGATTTCAAAGAAAGAATGTTGCTGGGAGAAATCTAAAGGAGGCTGGGAATATGAATGCAGAGCAGAGTTTTTTTACGGAATGTTGAAATTTTTGATAAGAGCTAAGCAGTCGGGGTAGGTAGAGAAAGGGGATAGGAATGCTGAACAGAATTAAGGGGAGTAGAAAGTGTGACGAATTGGAGAAGAGTTAAAGGTAGTTTATGATGTCGGGTTGGGTCGTGCTAGAAGGAGTTACGGTAAGAAGAGGTGTATTTGAAAGAAGGGGCAAAGAAAATTAGAACCAGTCATAATTTTTTAGTCCATGTTAAATTTTACTCATTTTTATTAACTTTCCCAGAATTTACAAAGAAGATTGACGAAACCCTGCTTGGAAAGATGTTCCTTAAATTAATTAAACTCGTACTGATAACTCAATAACAGATGCAATTATAGAGTAGCTTTGGAGTAACATTTACTCAATGTTGTACGTTGAAAATCAAAGTTGAGCGTGGACAACCCTGGCTTACTCCTTCGCCTAGCTTTGTCCATCCTGACTCAGTGTTTGCTAATTTAATCTGTGCGGTCTGACGCATATCCCGGACAGGTCGCCTTTCCCTCCATTCTACTCCTATCTTCTGAAAAATTCGGCCCAATTTACTCCATAGAACGCATTCTCGAAATTCACGAAGGAAACAAATACATTTTACTTGTGTTCCTTACTATTTTCTATCAGTGACCTCATTACTGCCGTGGCGTCACGCGTACCCCTACGTTTTTAAACTCAATTTGGCCTTCCTCTAAGTAATCATTTGACCTGTTCTCCATCATCTAGTTAACGATTTTAAGTACTAACTGAGTGCGAAATGAAAGTTTTAATCTATGGTTCTCGCATTCTGCTGCCGTTCTCTTTTTAGGATGTTAATTAAGATTGATCTAACGAAGTCTTTCAGCTAACTACTTCACTCATAAATTCTACGTGTACCGTAACATCGTGACACCCTAAAAAATTGTCTATCTATGTTTTCCTTAACGCTTGAGTAATTCTGCATGGAATATTTACGTACTCTGTATATTGTAATAATAAAGCGAATTAATGTTTTTGGTAGGCGTGAATATCCAATTCGATAAATGCATTTTATATTTTAAAATAAAAATCGTAACACGTAGAAATAAAATGGCAATTCATCATGAGTTTAGAAATTCAAGGGGGCAAATACCGTCTTCGCCCCCCCTGAATTCAACCGTGCATTAAGTGAAGAGATTTTCGAGCATAATGTAAATGGTGATCTGCTTAAGTGTGTGGCTTTATCTTAAAAACCTGATAGTAATACAATTATAAATTAATAGAAACTTTATGTTAAACATAAAATTAGGTGGGAGTTAATGATGGTGAGTATCCAGTAGTCGAAAGGAAAACAAATGGGGAAATACTGGAGATGGTGGGTGAGGAGAGGGGTTTGTTGAGAGAAATCCTGTGGAGGCAGGAAAAATGGATGAAAGGCGTATTGAGCGGCAGTGGAATGTTGAAGAAGGTAATAGAGGGGAGAATGTTGGGTAAGCGAGGAAAGGGCAGGAACAGGATAGGGATGTTGGACGGGATGAAGGGAGGAAAGAAGTACACAGAGATGAAGAGGGACCTGATGTAGATTAGGTTGCTGGATTGGGTTTTGCTTGGAGTTACAAAATGTTTACTTGATAGTTGTGTCCATCCAAAAACCTACTTTAACCGGTAGATTACCAAAAAAATCCAGTAGTGTGACGTAAATGGTGATAGTTGGAAGGTTATGTGTAATTAGCTAGTCAATCAAGAATTGAAAAGCTGGGCGTAACAGGGACTCTGATTGAAGGTGCAAATAAAAGAGAGGACTTTGATATAGGAGCTTTGCCCTTATATGGTCAGGCAATCAAACCGCCGTGAAAAATGATGATCGTCAGCATTCGAGGTGTTTGTTTACTTGTGAATGGAAAACATAAGCTGGTAGAGAAAAAGAGCCAGGCAATATCGGTAAAAAGAGGTTGGCTTTGGGTAAATTTGAAGAGAACGGGGGAAGTGGATGAAGGAGATAATGCAAAGTAGTGGGACGTTGGAGGCTCTGATGGAAGAGAAAATGTTGGGTGGGAGGAGAAGAGGGGATGGAAGAGTAAGCATTCTAGCGGCCTTTGGGGGGCCGTCCAAAGTCAAATCAGTGTTCTGCCCACTCGCGGATTTTGATATATTTTGTGCATATTTTTTTATGCAAACTATCAAAAGAATGTGGGCTGTGACAAATAAAACCCACTCGCGTGGGTTCGTAAGGTTACCTATGGAGCAAACACCCTATGCCTAAAGAGGAAAGAGAAACTGTCAAAATGATTTCGGAATCTAAATTAGTACTAAATAGTATTTTTCCACAGCGATTAAATTCATAAAATAATGATAAATTATATTATATTATTGTATTCAACATGCAGTATTTCCACAACTTTAGGCATGCCATATTACTAATGACCCTAAATGCTACTTCATGTGTGAACAAAATTTTGTGTTTTCCATGGCCAATTTTTTTTCTACCACCATTTTTATAAAAAAATATTTTTCACAGTTTTCTTTGTATTCTAATTTGTTTCACATTTTTTTCATAATTATATAACCAACATTCGTCCCACACTTTAAGAAATAAATACGCACACTTATATTCCAAGGATTGTTTCCTCTCGTCGGCGATAAGTATTCGTAAATAACGCGTTGTGAGTTCATTCTCATTGTAAGCTAACTCATGAATGCTTATAAAACTATTGATATTCGCAAGGTCGAATTGTTTGCTTTGTTTTACGAGGAAAAAAATATATTTTTGGGTACCTTACTCTTTGCTTAATACCGTTCTTATTTGAGCAAAAAACCCTCCGTGTCGAAGGTAATTATCACCATCGAACGTAGTCGATCGTCAGCATAAGGTCACGCTCATGTTTCAAAGTGCCTTTGACTAATTCTCTGGTGAAATAAGTACGTTATTAGGTTTGCTAATTATTTTATCATCTATTTGTAAAACCAATTTTATTGTATATTTTTTCCGTTGACGTTATATCGATCTATATAACTCTCAACGTTGTGTCTTCTTTCTTAGCTCTATCATTTTTTGTTGAACCTAATTTTGTTTATTCTTCTCACATTGGGAATAATTTCTGAAGATTTCTCATTATATCGCATATTAAACTTTGGTTCTCTATCTCTTCTTTTAGATTAATCGTAAAGCATTAACCTACAGCCGGTCAACAAGAGACAAATTTGTTTTCGAACGAGTTTTTTCCTCACGATAAGAAGAGTATAATTGGAACGTTTTTTGAAAATTTTCAATCAAAGAAATTCGTCAGAAATTGGAATACAAAGGTCGGTTATTTTTCTTCTCGGAAATTCCGTTATAATATCCGCCTTGTGCTGAAAAAAATGAGAGATATATCAGAAAGAAAATGAAAACACCTATATCAAATCGATCATTAATAATCCCGTCTACATCAACAGGGATAACTTGAAAGTCCTAAAAGCAAGATAATATCTCTCTCTCCTCCTCCCCCCCCCCGTTTTTTCTTTCCATCTTCCCACACTGCCTTTCTTCTCTCCTATTCCTTCTCAGGCTAATATTGGAGATCGAACTGCGTCGTCTGACAAAACACGCTTTATCCGCTTCCCTTCCGTAGACTACGAAAGAGCCGTCAATGGACCAAAGGACGAGTAAATGGAAATCTCCGTGACCGCGCTCTTCGTCGAAAATATTTTTGTTGCCTTTCCACGGCCTGAATGTTTGTTTAGTCTCCAAAAAAAAAGACCATTATGATCTTCAACAGTAAGCAAAGAGCAGGCAAGTTGTACGGCGCACGTGAAAGTTTCAGGGTATAGGTACGTGCAGAGATAGGATCCCTATCGGCCAGTTTTCTCCCTCGCCTGATTTTAATGCGGTGTAAGTTGAATGAGGACCCGAGAATAGAGTTGTTCGTAGGACAGCGGATAATTCGGTTGTGTTGCACGATATCCTGTCAGTTGATCCAAGTTCAATTTCCATTCCAACCGTTGGATACGTTCGCCACAATTCTCCGATTCTCGTTCCATCTTTTGCTTCCGGCCCTCGAATGGAACCTTCCATAAACCGCTTAGCAATATTTCGGATAAGTCCGATGCTGATATCACCAAACCCTCTAATTACCGCTGTACTCGTTCAATTAGGTGTGACGTTCAACATCTTTAGGTCTACACCTCACTCCCTTGAAATCGTCTCAATGCCTCCCTGTTTGATTCTTATATTTTCATTTGAAGTTCTCGGGATAAAGGTTTTTGAAAATGTATGCTAGGCTTAAGGAGCCAAGTGAATAATGAGAAATTAATGGATGACCAATTTTGACGATAAATCTTTTTTCAACATTTTCTTTAAAAAGATGAATTAAGATACATATGTTAAAGAGATTAATTAAGATACCTCTATGAATTTAGGGGCGGCAACCATAAGTTGATAGAATTTCCCCTTCTTAATTTCCAGTTCTGTATGACCTGTCTTGGTATAGGGAAGGTGCGTCGTAATAATGGTAGCATTTCACTTTAATTCCCTTCTTTTTCTTAAAACAAAGAACTATTTTTTGGGTGAAATTAACTCTTGTTTTGAATACAGCCTTCTTCTAACGCGTACATAAATTTGTTACAAATAACTACTAACCTCAAATAATTAATAATTATTTGAGGTTAGTTAGTAAATATTTTTCCCTTTTCCCTTCCTCTACCATATCATCCCTTATCCCTTATTCATCCTAGGGAATGGATATCAATTTCCATAGAGTGCAGTTTTTTTTTGTCAGGAAATTGTGACAATAATGGCAAATGTAATGTTTATCCGGAGGTTTATCATCACAAAACGAACATATCATTCCATCATTGTATTTTTCTTCAAATGAAACGGATTTTTTTTTACGATCCTACTCGTCTAAAACCGTTTACTTTCTTTATTGTAGTCCAAAAACTATATAATTTTTTTACAGAATTTTTACTAACAAAAAAATAGGTATTTCAGTGTACATGTCCTATTACTCTCCAATCCTCTGAATATGGTACCTTCCACCCTTTTTATTTTTCTCTTGATAAAATTTTGTCGTACTAGTCCTTTGACGCCTTCTTAAATCACATTTGAATCATATTTTTAAAGTTTTCAATGTCAACTGCTGCTTCACTGCCGTAATTTGTTTGTGAATAATCTACAGTGAATGCAAATAATTATTAATAAGCTGCATGCTTAAGCTAAAGGTTCATCAGACATTCTCTTACTGTCTATAACATAATTATTTTATGCCAATGGAACTGAAACTTTTATTTGTATTATTTCAACGTTGATACCATATTATTGTAAAATATTTGGGTCCACCCTCTAATTCTTTTTTCCCTCAATGAATGTTACGGTTGCTTCTCAATAATACGTTCATGTTGTCCTTACTTACACGAATGAATTTGCGTTAACAGTCTTCGAATCCCTCATTACAAAACCAAAACTTAACGATACACCTGAAACTTTCTTAGTCAGACACATCAGTTCTTGGTTACAACATTTACAACTGGAGATAAATTTCGTGACGTTAGAGCTAATAGCGCCACTGCGTCATGCTTGAGAATAACTCAGACATTTTCTGAAACAGTTCGTTATTCGTTTTCCCCAGCCCAGTTCTCCAATCCTCCTAACCGATTATATTAATTTTGCCTCCGTTCGAGTACGTAATATGTTTCTCCAAAGATGAACATACCTACGTATTTGAATTATAGCAAGAGCCCATCTTCTCAATACCTCCTACCAGTCCAAAGCCAGTAATCACTACCCCATATCCTGGGGAAGAAGCTCCCTTGTGTCAAGGGAAAGTAAAATCGGTCTGTGAATGTTTTTTGGGAGAAAAATATCCAGATGTTGTCCACTGTTAGTGGGTTATAAACCGTGGCCTGCTGTTTTGAAATCAATATAAATTGAAATCTCAGAAATATGATTCTCTTAGTTAAGACCGACACAATAATCATTCGGTGAAATTTAAGGTTTTAATTATGTTCGGAAACTAACGGTAAAAAAAAGCACTTGTTTATTATTCTAAAAAATATCCCACGGCCTGTAATTTTAATAACGTGAATTGGAGGACGGGAAACAATATTTTTACTGCTGCTTGTGACAAGAATGTTTTTCGATTAACACATTAATTTTTGTAATGCATCCAGGAAATTAATTACAAAAATAATGAATATATTCAGCGAACCAACAATAATTGTATGATACGTATTTATTGAGAGTTTTCAGATGTTATGGTCAAAATCAGGCTACAATTAAACATTAGTTCATATTCAATAATTTTAATAATTGATTTTCATCAATATCACTTGCGTCAATCCTGAGATTGGTTTGACGCAGCTCTCAAATCGATGTTTGAATCGACTAATTTCTTCATGCATACTTATTTCTTTACTAAAATTTCCTTCTATCTTGAAATGAGTCCAACGTGGTAACTTCTTCAAAGTTTTCTTTTAGTCTTTTTCTTCCCTCACTCTTCTTCCGCGAACCTATTGCTTACTTATTCGATATTTCCATTTGATTTCAACAATTCTTCTGTTGTACCATATTTCCAATGCATCTAATCTTCTCTTCTCTGCTGCTGCCATTGTCATACACTCACCATCATACAGGGGCGCGCTCCGGGAATTTTATTTCATGATTCTCAACTTCAAGGCTTGCACTGCTGGGCGTCAATTGACGTTTCTGAATGGATGATTGCTTTCCCCGTTTGGTCTATTTCAATAATTTTTTCTTCTTACTTCTTCCATCGTTGAAACTAATGCTTCTCGAATAAGAAAATTCGGTAACTAATAGCTTTTAAACTCCAGTTTAATACCTATGCTTCCTTCTGCATATCTGCCCCAATATTATCTAATTATTTAATATTTTCAAGTTTTGTGATTGGTAATTTTTGTAAATAAGTATAGTTCTTGCGTAGAATGCTTCGATTTTTCTTAGTTTTCCAGTCTGATCTCTTCCCTCCATCAATTCTTTTATTGGAGTTATTCCCTCGCTGTCCGAATTAAACTTGTCAGATATTTTCTTTGTTATTAAAATTTTAACACACTTGTAAGAAATTTTCCAGTATGTAGTTTTACAGAAACTTATCTTCGTTCCCCTCGTGGCTGCAATCTTAGGATTTCCAAAAACAGCTTACGTTTTCTTTTGACGTTCAATTGTTGTTCGGTCGTTGGATTCACTTCCATTAGTGGCGTGCTCAATCCAATTGTATTTATTTCGCATCGATTCCCAGATGACGTGCATGAGGTGAAGTGGACTAATGTAATGCAACCCCTCTCCATCATTTTTTTTTATTTCCCTCAGTACGTTCATTAGCGTCACATCGACATTTTTTCAGTCCTGTTGGTGATTCGAACATGTTTACAAGCTAGTTGGGTTCGGTGATGCTCAATTGTTTCACACGGTCCTCCGCTATTAAGACATCGACCCCATCCCACGCCATAATGGAGATGTTGAGGAATTTACATCCCCATACATGCGAAACTACGCACTTATTACCGATTCAGACGGAGACCGCAATTGCGATGTCAATGTTAACGATTTGGACTTCACCTATCGTACTCGCTCAGCTGATTCTCAAAAAATTCGTTCACCACAAAGAAGTTTGAAATAGAGTGAAAGCGAATATTGTCAAATCGTTCGTACTCATCATCGTGTCATCCTGCAGTTATCTCCTATCCCTCTCCTTCCGCCAAGTCGGCAATTGCCCGTTGTGGTCTTCTTCCACTTGCTTGTTTTTGGTCGTTTGCGGGTTCTCTGCAGGCACCCGGGCTAATCGGTTTTCAGCATGGTCGGGCGGTCGTCAAGGCACCATAAAATCCCGTTTTCTTCCCCCTTATTTGCGGCGCTTTTAATGCGTCATTTTTTTTCAGTCTCACATCAGTCACGATAAGATTATGCGCATTTATGCATGAGAATTCTAAATAAGTCCAAAATTTCTTCCGAATGGCAGTGGAGAAACAATTGCTCGGGGAAACTGTTATGCGAGGAAATAAGGAGATAATCATTAACGTCGCTAGAGCACGCGAAGTTACACACGGTTTGATATTGTCCCGGATATTGTTGTCTTTTTTATATTACCTTAATCCGGGCTTGGTTTTTTCCTTGTCTTGTGAATCAACAAATGATTTACGTAAGGTACATTGTTTACGGAATTTCAGAATGCACAGTAGTATCAATATAGCATTCACCATGTAATGTTAATTACTAATCAACCTTCCCATGAATGTTATGCATGTTTATCTGAACGTGATCATAACGGGTGTCGCTGTCATTTTAGTATTTCCTGGCTGTATTTACGAGCTCTTTATCACATCACTTGTTTGGCATTTACACATCCAAATATTAACATAAAAAGGAGACGCGTCCGTGAATTACATTTGTACATTTGTTTATGCACATCCGCACCTCATAATTACGTCACACACACACACATCATCTGAAATTGATAAATTATTACACTCGAAAACAAATTTTGCATGTTTGAATTAATCCCCTTGTTTTTGCTTGTGGAGAGAAGATGTTTAGGTGGCAAATTGTTCGAAACGAAAACAATTAGAATATTGAATTTTATTTCATGATTCCGAGTACGGCCACGATGATTCGACGGGTTATATACGAGATATATATGTATATAACCCGCCGACACGCTTGCTCTGGGGGTGGAGAAGATGAAACAATTGCATCGCGATGGGTTGATAGTTAAATTCCCACCCACCCCTCTATGCTTCTGGCCGCGCCGTAGACTAATACTGGATGTGCGGGCCTCGCGTGAGGTATTGAGCGCGGAGCACACCCGCGTGCCGGTAGTGCAAGTATTTCGGTTGTGGGGATAGCGTTGGCGGGAGAAGGGGAGGGACGTGGGGGTTGGTTGGAGATGGGGAGAGGGGGTGAGGTTGGGGGGGGAGGGAGGGAAGATGGGTGGCAAGGAGAAGTGAGTGCATCGCGTGCCTTTCCCCCCAAAAACCTCCTCCTCCTCTCCCGGAGCCTGATTCCGGGATTAATTCCTCTCGCAAGTCTGCTCCGGACGCATTTGTCGGATTGTTCGCTCATATCGGGGAGCGCCGGCCCCCGATCCCCGAAAACCCTCGCTCCCCGCTCACGTCCCACACCGTCCAATGCCCTCTCCCCCGACCCCGGTCTCTCCTCATCTCTCCTGCTACGGGCGAACTCTCTGCTACGTCTCCCCACGACTTCTCCCGCCCACTTCGTCGGCTCCGACCTATTACCTACTCCTGCCCTCTCCCTCCCCCCCATATCCTTCCGTCCGCCTTATTTCCTCTCCGGAGTCGTTCGCTCCTTTCGTCTCCTCTCTCTTTCTCTCCATCCTTCCCTCAGTTTCTCTCCTCGTTCTTGGTCCCCTCTCCTCCCCACCATTCGTCCGTTCCTTCAGACTCACTCGCCTCTCCCTCCCCCGACAACGTCACCACGCCCTTCCAGTCCGCGTGACACCCTTTCATATCCACCAACCCCAGTTTACTCCTTCTCCTCCTCTGCCACCGCTCGCCAGCCATTAAAATTTCTCTCCACTCCCTCTCGGAGTCAGACGCCCACACGAACACTTTCATGAACTCTTTCGCGCTGCTCGTGTGTGCGCCGTGTCTCTCAACCCGTTCCTTTGAGCGTCCCTCGTCTCTCCCCCCCCCACTACACCTCCCTTCCCTATAGGGAACGCTTTACTTCCGGTCCGATCTTGTAACCTCTCTTTCAAGTCCGTTCTCCTCTTCATCTCCCCCACCCAATTCCTCTCCACGCCCTATTTATTTTCCCAACTTTTTTTTTGAGTGGAGGATGAGAAAATGTAATGTTTGCGATGTTAGCACACCACTCAGCCGCTCCGGTTTTTGGAGGTTTGACGAGGTAGGTGTTTAAGATTTAGAATGAGCGTCCCCTGTCCTCAGATGTGCTGAAAGTAGGGAGGGGATGAAGGGAGAGCGTTTGGCAGAAAATCGACCAAATGCGTAAAATGTCGGAGGTCCTCTCGAGTGTTAGTCTCTCCGTCGAAAGATCAACAGTGATTGATGCAATAGATGCGTGCGAAGGGAGATAGGAGGTGCGAAATATCAGGTGGAAAAATGTTGGAGTGCCAAGGAAGGTGAAATTGGCCGTGGGAAACACCGAGATATCTGTGACCTTGTTCATCACTCATCGGATTCAACTGTAAAATCACGTACGCCTCGCATGAAACTAGAAATTCGTTGGGATCTCTTGCCATGTTTATGAATCCATACATTTGTGTTTTTCTCATTTTAGCATAAAAGGTTTTTTTAATGTCAAATGTTGGTGTATTCAGAGCATTGCTCTTTGCAATATATCGTAATATCGTTGTGAGTGCCTATATTATTTTTGTCACCAACTCAACACAGTTGTAGCTACAAAAATGACGAATCATAATTGAGAAAAGATATCGATTAAGTTTATTACCAGTGGAACAAATGTATTCACATTCTGCCAAATCTTCTGGCAGTCAGCAGAGTACTTACGTGTAAAGATCGACGGAAAGTGTTTTAGGCTGTCGAGAAGTAATAAACATCACTCTGGTCCAACCCTAGATTCTTTCCTGCCCCTTAACAGCCGGCTCGATCCACTTTGAACTGGTTTCTTTTTCTTCAGCCTATTATCTAATTTGCCGCTATGAATTTTCTTTCGCAGCAGACCTCACTCCCCATTACTAAAAGACTTTTCCTCTTGCGCATCCATTCTCTCCAGCCTTTCAATTTTGCATCCCTGGAACCCGTCTATCCCTCACACGTCTCCCTGTTCCGTTTCATCACCCCTCCTCTACCTCGACCCCAACTGCCTTCTGCAGATTTACTCCCTCTTTTGCGCAATTTTCTCACCTCCCACACTCAACTCACCTTCCCAAACATTTTAGGCCCCCTCCCGCCCACCCCACTTTCGCCCCTCTGTCGCTCTGCATGTTTTCCATTGCCCCTCCCACTTCCATATCGCTCCCAACCCAATTATTACTAATGCTTCAACCCACCCCACCCACCAGCAATCTTCCCCCCTCTCCGTCTCTCCTTCCGCCACCACCACCTTTCACTCCCTCCGCTAACTCTTCTCCCTTCACACCCTCTACCTTCCCCCACTCTCCGGGGTTCTTTCAACGCCCCTTCCTGTCATTCCTTTTTATTCCCACTGTTCCCTCTCTCTCTCTCATCACTGCGAGCCCCTTACACGCACAGGCCTCACCCACCTCCTTATCGTCATAACCCCTCAATTATTTCCACCCTTCGCCACTCCTCCCGTCTCGTCAACCTCCTGCGCCAACCCTTTCCCGTCGAACCTCTTCCCAGCACTTCACGAAGGGGGAGCCCTTCTTCTTCCCAACCTTTCCCTGTCCCTTTCTTCTTTCTCCCGTTATGGCGCCAACCGCATTCCCGTCAACGACCAGTTTCCTCCCGACGTCCATGCGTTATTTGTTCAGCACTCGTCTTTTCGGTGGCACGTCATACTTTCCGAGTGGGTTTTTGCGGATCCCAAACTTGAGATTGGGTCTGACCTCACGTTGGTCTCACGCGTGTGGTCCGCAACAGCGGTTTTTAAATCAATTTTCGGGGAAACGGGAATGGAAGAATCTTGGTCCATCCGGTGCCAATTGGCGTAGTTCCTTCAGTGCCACTTCATGAGGCTCGAAATCCCGATGGAGAGCAAAACCTCGTACGTATTTCTCTTTTTTCGAAGCCATAAAGAAATTATACCCATTCAAAATGAAACTCATCAAATCCTCTGTCACTTGTGACACTCCATGGTAATAATCAACTCACTTGCTTCCAAGATGCCCAAGCCAAACAATACAAAGGTGTTTAATATCTAAATTTTTAAAATCTTCAAAATGTGACTATAACCTGGGGAGTTTTTCGTCACGTACTAATACCTGTGTAGTACGTACTTCATATTCAATAGCAAAATTACGATCGTGCAGTTGTCTCATATGAACATATTGTACGTGGTTTATGTAATCAATGTCATAAATATATACCATGTTTTAGGGAAAAATAGTACACAACAAAACATAGACGAATATAAAACATATTTTAACGTTTCGACAGTCACGTCTCCCCCATCAAACGAAGGAATTTCTCATGTTTGGCGTTGCGGACGAGAAATTTTTTTGTGTGTTGGACACTTTGTAGAGCTGTCAACAAAAGTTTCAAAAATCGCCATTTCATCCAAAATATGAAATTAAAATTATTTTATTCTAAAAATGGAAGAAAATTTCCAATTGGAAGAAATTTAAAATTTTCGTTGACAAATAACGCTTTTTATCACAAATGTGTGAAAATACTGAATAGAGATTTGTTAGAG
The DNA here is from genome assembly GCA_037158775.1 of Hetaerina titia. Taxonomy (NCBI): domain Eukaryota; kingdom Metazoa; phylum Arthropoda; class Insecta; order Odonata; family Calopterygidae; genus Hetaerina; species Hetaerina titia. Next base: position 37,956,060 of record CM073773.1, on the reverse strand, counting down.
GTTCATGCAACGTAACTTAATATCAGCCACTGACATACTTTTGAATACATTTATTTTTAGAGCACCGTGATTACAGTTAGAGGAGTTCATTTCGTGAAAGTTGCGCTGTAGACGTTTGAATTCATGAGGAAAACTGTATTTAGTCTCGTTTCGTCAGTTATAATTCCGTTTAGGTTAAGTTATTCAGCAGTTATAACTCCGATCTGCAGCCGTAATGCTTACGAATCAGTCTTCTCTGCCTATTCAGTCTAGACGTTAGCCACATTAAGCCGAGTGGCATTTGCATTGGTATATGAGCCCTTGGCTTATTCCTTGACGCTTTTGATCCATCATCCGTAAGTCTTAATTACGGATAGCGTTGATCACAACTCTTGCCGTGTTTGGGAACAGTCTCACCCGTATTTCGTGGTTTTACTGAATAGTTCACTCCGCGCGACACGTTCGTACCTGCATTTTGCTGTTTTGTCGACCTCAGATGCAATTATTCCGACACGGAAGATGTGCGCATGACCTGAGTCTATGTTTCCATTAAATGCCATAACTGACTGGTTAATGCGCTCCACGTGCTTCAGATGTAGGCAAGTGACGCTGCTTCCTCTCTTAATTTATGCGCTTCGCGTATCGATTTTGTTTTGGAGGTGAACAGAAACTGGGTTCGTTCTATTAGATGAACTCGTTGTATTCTTCAAGAAACTCGAAAAGGGATTACATACGTTTATTATGAATATATTTGCTATCCTTGGAAAATTTCTTTTCTCCATTATTCCACCACGGATTCTAAACTTTACGTTTTATAAGGCCTTAATAATTCACCTTTAGGGATTATTAGGCTAATTGTTGGAGACTTTTTTCTTTGATGCAATGGTTCACAGTTGGGTAAATCGCCGAATAAAATGTATTTCAACTTGTGATAACGTTTCCCCAAGAAAGAAATTTTTCGTTACTTAATGCAGTGCAGTAAACGTTATGGTTCCATTTTTAACCTCTACCATGACACAATCGAGTTTACGTGCACCTATGTGATTTATTTGGAAAAATCCTGTGCGCAATCTGATGTTCTACTTTCGCAGTAGTGAGACAATAATTATGCCGGAGATTTTGAGCTGTTTCATTTAAGCGCCAGTGCTAAATTATAACTTGTCTTATTATTTAATTTATAGACGCATATAACCTGGCACATGATAGAGTAATATATGTTTGCTGTGTTCCCTTTGTGTTTTAATGCCTGCTTATGAAAATTTCAAAAAAGTACTCCAAAAGATCGTTCATATAAAAGAGTAATATTCGGGCGGACCATTAAAGCTGTTTTGAATTTATCTTGCAAAAACCCATATTTATCAGTTAGAGACTTTATTTTAGAATGTAAATGGATAGGATCAAGGCCGTAATATTCCAAACATCCTCGCTGTGTAAAAACTACAATAATGTTAAAACCAAAATCAATGTTCAAGATTTTAATTTAAAACAGCCCCTGGTTGAACTCCGATAAATAAAAATGAAAACAGCTGCATGATGAAATGAATATTTTTATATTATCCTCATTTATTTATTAATGAGAATGCAAAAATTATTCATTGTCACAATTTACAAGAACGCTTAGATGTGAGCTATTATTTATATGCTATTATTAGGAGAGACAACTGACAGAAAACGTTATTTGAGGAATCAGGAATAGAAGAGTAATTTGGTAGTGGTAGGATGGTCAGAGAATGGTGTAAGGGTAGAGAGAAACCTGGCGTCGGCATTAGCATAATCTTAACGAAATGCGTCAAGAGGCCCACAATTTAACGTCCGACACAACGCACGGCGTATTCAAAGTGCTCCCTAAATTTGGATTGGAATATCACTGAAAAATTCTGCCCACTCCAGGTCTCGAATTCCGGGTCTTCTGGATGGGAAAGTAGTTCATAAGTCGCCGCACCATCCCCATCCTCGACGTACTAGTTGAAATAATATATGAGTCGTTATTTCAAATACAAATTTTTATTTGTTATTGTTTATGTTTTTGTTTGTTATTCAAATACAATTGTTTGTAGTCTCAACACTATGAAATCAATTTAGAATTAGTCCCGATTTCTGAAGACGGCAATGTAGGTATTGACCAATTGGGGCTTTCAAAGCTGCATTTGAGCTCAGAGGGCCTACTGAGAGTCGTTAAGCCATGGATAATATCGAAAGGGAATGTTGTTGAAGAAAATACGATGTACGAAGAAGGTGTTTTTTTGGGAATGATTGGATGTTATGATCGAGTGCGCGTCAACAAACAAGTTACTATTGCCATAACAGGTTGCCAAGTCAATTATGGTACCATTTGGATCGGCGAGGCTTTAAAATATTGACATTTACTCCTAAATGTGAGTGAAGAAAGCTATAAAGTGGACATGGAAGATGATAACGATTTTGGACACTTAGTCGAAGATAGAATATAGAACGAAGCCGTGGTAACGTAATAAAAATCAGATTCTCAGTATGGAAATAAGCAAAGTACATCTAATACGATTGTAAGAATTAACCCAAACCAACTTTGAACCTAAGTGAATTCATATTCATGCTTCAATTTTTGTCGTAAAATATAAATTATATATCATTTACTCTCTAATTTCAAGACTTCACCTCTCCTCTGAACTTTTTTTTTGTACTTTGCGTCCTTGGGTGAAAGATTAATAGGCGTAGGCATTCGTTCAGACATTCTCATTTTGGGCTGGTTTCCAATAAATTATTTTGACCTCGTGATTGCCACGGAATGTAAAAGAGAAAGAACCTTTAAACTGGAAAATCGTGGAATCATTACGCATTTCTCAGATAATTTGGCAGACGGCACGCGAGAATGGGGAACCGTCTCCCGAAATGGAACCGATAAAGTTTCAGGATATTCATTATTAATATTAAACCAAAAAAGATGATCGCAGAGGCCCGACCTCCACGAAAAACTCAAAACCTTCTAATTCCCAAATCACTTCTATATATGAATATATATATATATATATATATATATATATATATATATATATATATTCATATATAATTATATATGTATATTAAATATGTTTTTGTGTGTCTACATATTTATTTAGGGCGTCAATGACTCGAACGTTCAGGCAAAATGTTGGACACTTAAGCTACACTAGTAGAAACATTGCCCAATCCAAAAGATGGACAACTTCGCGCGAGCTCCCTTGTTCTATATAGCATTTCACTATTTTCGTTTAGAGTTCACTATTTTGTTTTGTTCGAGTTTCACTTTACAATTATCTGTCACGGTATGAAGTGATGGAAATTCATATTATAACAGTTAGGTTTTTCAATGTTACTGATTTATTAGTCTATAAAAAATAACCTAATATCGACTGTGGCTCCTCTAGTAGCGTGGACCATATTTTATATACAGATTTAATGATTACCCGCCATGACAGAATGGGCCTGGGCTTCATAGGGTGGCGGAAATTCTCGTGAAAGGTTAATCTGCCGAAATTCAATCCAGTTAGGCTGTTGAGTGCTCATCCTAAATTTCTATTCAGTTTTAATCATCACTGGCCATCAAATTACCACCAAATGTCAAATCAATCCGAGGATAGACTGAATTCAGCTCCCCTCTCATTTCTTCCATGGGTGAGCATCTGTATGCCTCCAGACATTTCTTCATTTCGATCTCCTTCATCCATCCTTTTGCCATGTAACTCAGCCAGACCTTCCTGTACATGCTTCTCCTCCTATGTATTTCTTCCCGATCACTTTTCATCGATGCCTATTTTTATGACATGAAGCTAGATTGCATCGAACGAGTTGTAGAAAAATGTAATGGAAAGGTAAGAGATAGGAATTGCTGGGCTTTAGTTATGTGGCATTTGGAGTGCGGTAAAAGTATTAGGGAACCACGTAAGAGAAATTTAATTAAGGAAGAGGGTAGGTTTCAGAGAAGATGTCCTTGGTTTATTAAAAATTGCTGCAAGAAGAGAGCAACTGTGACTGCTATGTTGGAAAAATTTGGTTGACAGGCGCTTGGTTCTCGATTAGAGCAGGTAAGACGCACACTTTTAAAAATATACAGAACTTCTGGCCTTTCTGACGATATCGAGGGAATTATTATGGCACAAAATAATATTGGTATATTTCTAACACCGAGATAAAAAAGAGAGACGTACGGACACCGACAGATTCAAATACTCGCTCTTCCCTCGCACTATACGATTTCAAGACAAAATTGAACACAAACAGCCAAATATATTATATTTACTTAAACATTTATAATGATAATGAGAAAAATGCACTGGAATAGATACAGAACATTTATTATTTTCATCTCAAATATTTCTAAACTATTTTTATGCATACTTGCTAAGCAAATTTAAACATTTGTCATATCTCTGAAATAGTGTACGAATTCCTTCAGCATAAAATTCTGCCGCCTGAAATCACAGCCAACCGATGTCTTGAAGTTCCTTGTCGAGACGAGCACAAAGCATATAGAAGCGTAAATTTTTAGTGTTGTTTCCATGCAACAGAGTCGTAGAAATCTGTGGAAAACTTACTAAATACCGTAAATACTGGTTTTCACGAACTTCGTCAATTTTCCGGTGCAGTTCATTTTTCACCACAGACGGGGGGGGGGCAACTTCTGTCATCATCATGGACATTAATGTTCACTAAGCCACTTAAAATTTTTAAAACTGCTTGTCCCCCCAATTGCGCTCGTTTGCAGTTATGCCATATCGTTCACGAAAAAAGTGAAGTCTTAAATCTGTCGGTCCTATGCTTAAGCTCTCTATCTACGTGCATTTTCATAATCTCTCCTATCGTAGTGCGGTAGGGTTAATGCTACATTTTGAACACCATCGCTTAAGAGAACCGCTTTAAATTCATGCAGGAGATGAAATATATAATGTAACCTTCGCCTTTTTGTCCCAACCTAGTTCCTATAACTATCTAGATACGCATCTGCGTCTATCACAACTTTAAAATATCTAACTCTTCTACCCTGCACACAATCGAATTTATTAATAAAACCCGTCTCGTGAGGATCCCATAGGATTCCATTTTCCCTATTTATTGACCAAAAAATAATGTTTATTTTTCTTATCAGTGGGTGTTTTTACGAGGTCATCTTCATCAAGTAATTGTATTTTTATTCTCATTATCATTACCTCTTCATCACCTTTTCTATATATATATCTTACCCTGTTAGCTGTCATAAAGGTGTTTGTGGAGGGGATGTTAGGTCACCAGATGCTAGAGTAATTGGTGATTTTGGCCATTCCATCTCATCTTTATTCGGGAATTCCAAATTATTTTATCGTTTTCTATTACTGAAAGTCACGAATTGTGTGAGGGAAAAAGGATTCCTTTTTCAATCGGTTCGGCTATCAATTTCCTCTACACGTGGTTTCACCAACCAATATCGGGTCTCGTATTTTCGGCTAACAGTATTAAATGTTTGTCAGAGCAACACTCGATTGATTCTTATTCAACTTAGAGTGTACATTTGGTTATTATAGTTGAATGACTGCAGACAAAAAGACAATGCAGCAAAATAAGTAATGAGTTGATTCCCACAGGCCTTGGAAGCGTTGAGGTTGATCAGGAAGGTTATCGCGTGTGGTAACTGCATTGAGGTGACATGGAAATACCCCTTCAGGCCATTTAAAGAGCACACCGCAAATTGCTCGAACCGGTTTTCTCAGAAACCTTGGTCGATTCACCGTTGTTATTCAAATACAATATTTCGTGAGATTCCTAACTTATTTACCCTCATAAATTAATTAATTAATGTTTTTCGTTTTGCCTTTAAATCAAGTAATGAAAGCCAATTTGAGATGCATTTTGAACATACACGTATGTTTAGATTTACAAATGGGTGTATAAATGAACTTGTATATAGGCATGCACATATGCACAGTTGAATTTATGTGCATAAAGTTGCGTTAATAATAAAAAAATGTGCATTTTTTGTGCAATAAGCATGCGAACATTGCACAATTGACCTCTGTTTCTTGTCTTATTATATGTGTTTTCCAGTTAATAGTGTCCTACACTGTTCCTTATCTATCGTCGTTCAATCCTTTTCCTTTAGATTTATTCTCCTCTCATTAATATTCTCTTCGTTATTGGTGAAAATGTACCTTCTTCAGGGAATCCTTTAGTGAAGCACTTTCAAAATGCCTTGTGTTTCGAGTGTTAACTCGCCGATACGAGTATTCTCTAGCACCCTGGGCCATTCACACCTTGGCTCTTCAAACCTGCCTCTTTCTAGTATTTAGGGTGTGTGGGCTGGTAGGTCGGTGTTATAGTGAAAATCCACCTTGGAAGTCGGGAGAAGAAAAATAATCCCGAGAGGAGTCCTCTCTGTATTTTTTCCCAGCCCCGGGGTGCGGCGGCAGGCGAGACTCGCGCGACAGAGCACGCACGGCACACGTTCCGCGGCGACTGATGGGGGCGATGCGAGTAGGCGCTCCCTCCTCCACCCACTCGCCCCTCCGCGAGAACGCATTCCCGCCATCTCATTCACTCTCTGTTGCTCCGGAGCCGCAATCTTTTTTCCCCCGACGTCACTTTCCCGGCTGGCGCGCTCAAAACCACCCCTCAGTGTCCCGACGCCATTCCACGAAGCCCTTTAACCCATCACATCCCAGCTACGCTCCGATCGTTCCTTTCTGCCCCGAAAATCCACGCCCAACCTCTCCCACGCATTTACACGCCCACCCTTTCAATTTCTATCTCTCTCTCCCTCTCTATTTCCTTCGCCCTCTCGTCGAGAGTTTTTATTATTGCCATTATTTTTCTATCATTATTTTTTTTCCTCATTGCTCCTCCTCGTCCCCTCGCCCAATTCAAACGAAATTTCGCACGCCTTTTTCCACGCATCATTTCCTAATCGTCCTCCCGAATTTTCTCTCCGGACCCCCTTCCTCTGCCCTATTCTCTCGCGGGCCGCCCTAACCGAATTCGATGGCGGCTCATTATCTTGGGGGAGTTCTCGGGCGCTCCGGTTCAGTGTCTACTCTTCCGTCCCGTCTGCCATCCGCTTCGCACAATACGTTGGTGGAATTTGTCGGCTGAGATAGATTTCCAAAATGCCAAGAAGAGTACTCTTTGATATATGTACACGCTGGCACATTACTAACCTTTAGATAGTAATTTCTCAGTACACTTGAGATATGTACGAGAATGCTAATTGAGCAAAAGTGATCGCCGTTGCAAAAATGTTTAAGGATTTGGGAATGAGTTAACGTAAACATGAATGAATTGTCATTCATTTCTCATTTGCATCTTGATTTTGAGTCGTTGCGTTTGTGTGTTACATAACATTCTGGTATGAAAATGTCCTGCGCGAAAAATATAAGGTTGTCATTGGTCGTAGGATTAAGGGAGAAAGCAAAAAAGAGGAAAGTAAAACTCACGTAACATGAATTTCATGCTGATTCTTGAAATTTAATCGAAAAAATAATTCAAACTAAAGATTACCTCTCCCCCTGCGGTTACCTCGGATTTTAACAGGTTTACCTTTAATGAAAATGCTGAAAATATTCCAATTCCTGGATATAATCGGGGGATAAATTTGTAGAATATACTTAAGTGAAATTGTTCCGATGATTAGTAAGAGGTACCAAAGGAATGCAAATTTTTTCTATTATGTTAAAACGGCTGCAATTACAAATAATAATTTCCTGTGAAACATAATAAGGTTTGCTAAAGGAAAAATTTCAATATTATGGAACAATAAGCTCACTTGTGCGCTGTCAATTATTTGAAATTGCAACTTTTTCAGGTTTCGAACTCCGTTTGTGAACTAGTATAATTTCGGCGTTATCGTGTTTTAAAACTTTTTGAAAGCAATTATCCCTGCATGATTCACGGAATATGTATGTCGCCGCACTTCTGTATTCTACTTCACGCTTTTTTCTGATTTTTTCTGCGTAGTACTACTATCCTGAGCAGTTTAATGAAAAATTACGAGGCAGTGGCTGCGTGAAATGCCAACTCTTGCTACGATGACAGAAGGCGTTGTAAATATCCTCTCACTCCACCGAATTCATCACCGCGGACAAGGCTTCTGCTTCGTTTATACAAACCTGCACCCTCCAATAACATATAGAAGTTTCTCCAAGCGAGCGAATGAGAGTATCCTTGAACTCCTTAGGTTTTGTTTGGAGGAATAAATATATGAAAACCCGCGCGTTGTCCCTGTATCTCTATTTATAGCCAGTGCCAAGTTCGTCCGTCCTAACAGAGTACATTTCCCTCCCCTCATCCATCTTCCGTCCCTCCCCCCTCTCCCTCCGCATGATGTACCCTACTCGCCGACGACCTTTCTGCACCCCTCCTCGGCCCCCTCGCCCATACCCCGTACCCCACCCACCCACACTCGTACTATTCCCAGTCGTCTCCTGACATAACAAGGACCCCTTTTACGCTCCCTATCACCCTTGGCGAATATACGGGGGCGAAGGGTTTCACAATGGCGCGATGGGAAGAGGGGTAGAGTGGGGTGCGGGAGTGGGGGGATGAGGTGGGTGGGGTAGTTCCCTGATGGGTGGGGAGAGGGGACGAATGGGGTGAGGGGGTCGGCTGGAGAGGGAACGAGATGGATGGGGTGGCGACAGAAAGGGGTTAGTAAAGGGATGATGGCTCAGAAGGACCGATGGTAACGCCGAGGGTGGGTGGGGTGGTTGGTGTACTCTCCTCCGCCCAGCCCCATCATCCCGTCCAAACTGGAGGGAGCGAGTCGGAAGATGTCTGCTCAGGATGGGGGATTGCGAGCGGAGGGGTGGGAGGGTAGGCAGCAGTGAGGGGTGCGGTCCGTACACCACCTACCACCACCACCACGCTGAGACGCAAGGGGGTGGAATGCGACGCGGGCGAGGGGTGCTGGCGGTGGTGTTGTAGGTGGAGGGGTTGGAAATCTGAAAGAGGCAAGGGTTGGATGAGAGGCGGGGTAACGGGAGGGTTGTGTTAGTTATGGCTCCAGTACGGGTTCGGAGGGAGCGTGGGGGTGAGGAGACAGGGCGTTACCATGCGACGGTGGGTTGAGCAGGAGGGGTGGACGACGATGCTACCAAAGCAAAGCGATGGATAATGAACGGATAAATGATTTTTTTCCCTCTCTTTTCTCCCCCTTCTGCCTTTCGGTTTGTGAGGGTGGTGGTTGGAAAGGGTTGTTTAAGGACTGAAGAGTCCGGGGGATGGGTTTGGCTGAGGCGGGGATTGATGCAGGAAGGGCGGAGAATCAAAACCGGTGACACCTCGTCTTCCTCCCCCCTCCCCGCCTCCGATACCCGACTTTTCCCCCATTCTTTCCCGCTGTATTCGTTCCTCCTGTTTTTTTTTTCAAATTCACCACCACTCCACACAACCAACCCTCCTCCCTCTCTCCCCTTCCCCTTTCCTACCACCAGCCTTCCCTTCATGCACACGGCCTTTGTACACGCTTCGAAAGAGTTAAATGCAGATGGGGGAGACCCTTTAATTTGATTACACCCTGACAAGGATCTCTGTAGCGAAAAAAATTATCAGAGCAGTAAAAATTAAAGCAAGGGAGAGATAGTAATGATAATAAAAAATGAATAAAATGGAGTTCCTTGCTCAACATGTGCAAATGATTCATTTCGATTTTTTCGGTCCCTTCCCCGTTTTGACGGCTATTGTTGTGGGATTTTAAAAATTTTTTTCCCGTCCTGTTTATTTATTTATTTTTTTCCTTGGGGTCGTTTTTGTGAGGTGTGCGATCCGAGAGCCATATTGTGCTCAGCGCATTCCCTTCCCCATTTTTTGGAGCAGGGTTGCGAACTATATCCCGAGCGGACCTCAAGGCGGCTCGCAATTGTTTACAGTCTCTTAGGAAAAAGTTGGTACGGGGAGGGGTAAACAATCGGATTACGCAACGCTTAGCGCACCACGCAGGAGTGTGGCGGAGGTGAGGGGGGGGGGGGGAGGGGGAAGTAACGATGTTACGCTTTTGTTTCGGGACGGCGCGGCGGGATGGCCCGCTCTGTGGAAAATGAACTTGATTCGCATCGTACTGCCGCATCAAAACTCTTGCGTCCAAATAAATTGGAGCGCGTCATTCATGAGTGGGCTCGCCGGAGAAAACGAGGCGCTCGGCAGAGTTGAATAGCGTTCTCTCTCCTCCACTTCCCCCTCTGTCACTCTCCTGCTTTTGCAAAAATCTTGCAGTCAAAAACACAAAACATTTGTAATAATTTCCCGTCCTCTTGGAATGAATTGAAAATTGAATAACGCGGTGGTAAAATACCGTCGAGTCGAATTGCGTAATGTCTCCATGATGTTTGGCGCAGCGTGCACAGCGTTTTGGGCCAAGTTGGCCAGCCTCCGGGGTTTCCGCTTTCAGTTTGCATTTTTCCGCACAAAAGGCCGGAACAAAACTCCTGGCCGAGGTCATAAAGCCTACATTTTCAAGTTGTGTATGTATTTTAAATATTTTCTATACTAACTAGCGTGTAGCTTGGGTCATTCATTCTAAAAAAGAAGGTCATTCTCTACTCTCAATCTCCCCACAATTAGGAAGTTTTATTAATTATTGCTTTTATTCTACATAATTAGAGTAAAATACGACCTCGTTAATTATCCTCTGCGTCGATTTTCCAGGTTTTTCAACAATTATCATATACCCACTCGTTGTTCTATGTATACACAAAAGTCATTCAGTACGTGTTTCACTTGAACCGAATATCTGTTATGCATACACGTATATCAATGTTATCGTACCAATGAAATTAAACTTTCGCGATTCGCGATAATATTTTAGACAGTTTTTTGGTTGACAACTTAATCAGTTATACTGCTCTTGAACCGATAGATTTTTGGAATTAGCTTTTTTACGCAAATATGTCATCTTTGATGGATGTAGGGAGGTCAAAATTGCCTGATAAGAGAATATTCACTTTTGTTAATATTTCTAGCATAGATGCTACCCGAATGGATTGGAGATGACGAATTCGTTTCTACAGAGATCATTTCAACTTACCAAGGCAAGTTATGGCTTCCATCAAAGGATCGTACCTTTTTGCTCTCTTGTTTAGTCGTGACCCTTCGTGGAGGCAGTGAGTGAAGCACCTTCAGCAGCAGAACTATTTTTTTATCAAAGAGATGTCACGTATTTTTTTAGAAGCATCAAATCTGGAAATTATTCCCGAAAGAACAAGAAAGTACAAGAGAATTTTTCATACTTTCATTCTCATATGGAGTTATTTGAATTGTTCAAAATCACTGTAGACATTTTAGCATCGTTTCCTGAATTCTGTAAATAGATGTGTAATACGTAATTTAGTTAACGAAATACTGCATTGAAATTGTACTTATATATTCAAGTTAGCTTCCCTCCTACTCGAAAACGGTATTACCTGGGCTTTGTATACATTTGTTCTCACCCCATACCTATCGCACTAATTTTCCAATCTGCTTAGCAATGCTTACTTTTCTTGTCTATCTTTCTCGTTATCTCGCGTATTATTTCTCGTACGTATTAAATGGTTTTCATGTCTTTTTCGCATTTGCTTTTCCTGTAGTTTTGTTTGCGACTCTCGAAATCCCTTTTTTGATACGCTCCCGTTTATTTTCTACTGTATCTAGCTTCCTAGCCTCGCCCATAACTTTCTCTGGAGCTTGCTGATACGCCTTTGTTTTGTCGTTCCGGTTAAGGCTTCTGCGTTCCTTTTCCTCAACCATCTTTCCCGTTTTATCCTTTTGAATCTGAAGTTACACATAGTACTACATTATGATTTGTATCCTACAACTATTCACGCTGTTCCTAAAGCTTTATCTAACCATAATGTAGTTTAACTCATATCTGCCTGAATCCCCAGAGGTTTTCCATGAATGCCCATGCATATTGTGATCTTAAAACTAAGTGTTCGATATGATTAAGCCCTTTCTCTTGCAAAACTCAATTGCTTTCTCCCCGCGGTCATCTCTTGTTCCTAAACCGTTTTCCCTTCCCTCACTGCCATGTCTTCCTCCGCCTACTATCAAATCCTCATCATTATCAAATGATTCCTTCCAGGGACATCCGCTATTATCTCCTCAAATTGATCGTACACTCCGTTCACTTCTTCCTCGTTATGAGTTCTTTATTTAATTTAATACACAGTGACAAGATATTAATTAGATTTAGTTTTACTAAACGTATTTAATTACTTGATTTTAACCTCTACATATATATTTTATAATTTGATTATTCATTGCTACGGGTTGCTTCATCCACTTAAGTGATTATAACCTTATATGTTTCGACACAGAATTCCTAATAAACTCATTCCGAATAAAATGATTCACCAATATTCTTTATGCATAGATTTTTAACCTTTGACGAAGGAAAATTTAATTTCAATTTTTAAAACAATTAGGAAGTAATTATCGAGTGAATAATTGACCATCAAGACCAGTGAAGCGTAAGTTTTTATATGCCCTATAAACCAATTACAGAGTCGTTGGTGCGCTTTTCCAACTCCCTCCGCGCGCACCCAAATTCCTATAATTTTGACAGGTGGATTCGAGGGTGGTGAGTGACAGGCAGGTGTGGTGAGTGAGGTGCTGGTTTCTGTGACGTATGTCTTGCCGATCATCGCGAAGACGAAACAGATGCACTCACGCACACAAGCAATCAATAACTCGGACGACATCGACCATAATGATGCCGCTGTCCGCTCCGAGCCTCCGTCTTCAGCTGTCGGGGGCGGCAAGTAGGACATTTTGTACTATCCGTGCGGTTGAATAAGGCCAAAGCTATAAATATGTATTAATAAAATATATGAGGTATATATGTAATTCGATTCATTATATATGCTAAGTAAAACGTGCCAATGGTAGTACCGATACAATTTTTTAACTTACATGTACATTTGGTGGCTCTGGCATAAGGGGGACTTACTTGAGATATTCTGAAAAAGTAGTATTAATAGTAGTAGCATTTAGGGAAGGTGACAGTTAACGTCACTTGCGCCATTAGGGATGGATGGGAAAGGATAAAGGGTGAAGATACACCCGGCGTCGGCATTAGCCTCCGCTTAACGAAAAGCGCCAAGGGGTTAACGTCCCATCCGACGGACGGCGTACTCACTCAAAGTCCATCCACTAAGGACCTCTAGTAAGGATCGGGACACAACTGAAAATTATCTGCCACCGCTGGGATTTGAACCCAGGCCCTCTAGGTGGGAAGCCAGTAGATTAGCACCATCCTGATCCCCGCTGAAAAAGTTAACACAGCGTTTCTAAATTACGTTTTATCGACCGGGATGATTATAAAATGGGACTTCCCTAACTACTTATTGTATGATTCTTCTAAAATTTGGCGCTTTTCACATGTTCCCTTACGGCTCACTCCCCATAAGCACTTAAAATACGTTCATTTGGAGAAATAAAAATATTCCAGATGTTAAGAATAACTAACAGTTATTAATAACTTGACCTTTCCTGTTTCGTATGTCGCGAGCATTCCAAACTCTCGCCTTCGCTTATTAAACCAACTGTGACAGTCATGATGATCAACACGGCACTCCAGCAGTAAATGAGTGAGTTAGCGTTGTGTTTCGAGGCACGAGATGGATTCCACCGTCAGCGCGGAGCACCACTTATGTCAGTCGAGGCTTGCATCCAGCACGAAAGACAATGACTGCCCGAGTCGGATGAGACGTGAATCGCACCGGGTTCATGTTGGATTTAGGTCACGTGACAGTCACGAAGGCCTCTTCTTTTAATCTGTCGTTTTGGAGAGACTTGACCTGCTGAACTAAGCCTTGAACTTGGAAGAAAAATAAGTTTTTCATGAGTTTCGCAAGAAATTCCCGTGGATTTGCTTATCTTTCATTTATATGTTGGCTTGTACGAGTATGTTCTCGGGACGCGGAGTTCAAGCCGCGAAGCAATGTTATCCCGCGGTGTTTTCCAAAGAATCAGGAGAAGGTTTTGCACCACCGTACTAGAAATCAATCAACTTATTGCAAAAGTGACTGCAATTGAAATTCAAGGAGATGTAACTAATCAACTAAACTAACTTCATGCTACTTGTCGTCGTAGTGTCATAGCAAATGAAAATATATGCTCGTCTCCGTTCTCGCGTAACACCAAAGGAGAAATTTCAGATCTTAAAACGTCTTTTCGTGGACTACTGTTTGAAAATGTTCTCATTTCGATAACTTATCTGCGCAATGATCCTTTTATCACTTGGTCCATTTATCTCAATGGTAATGCGTCACTTTTGAAAGTATGAAGTATTTCCCGATATTTTTGCTGAAATAATGTAATCCTTATGTTATTTTATTGATATTTGTCATTAGTATATTTATTTATGACGGAAAATTATAAAAATGATCTCTCAACCGAAGAATTTCTCTACAAAAGGCTTTCGCATTGATAACTCCCCATGACGAGTAAAATTGGTAGCATTTTACCTGTTTTACGAGTATTGCTAAGGGAACATTTTTGATCGCCTGATTGGAATAATCTAAAAATAGTTATGCATTGAAATAAACAACTTCCTATCTTAGGCGCAGTTTTTCTGATGCAATTGTAGTAGGACGAAATTGTCCAGTAGTAGACTAAGATTTATCTTAGTAAAAAGGATGTTTAAAGACCTTTGGATATAGAAAAAGAACGATACATAGTTAATATCAGGTTAGCATGGGGATCAGGATTATTCGGTCATATACAGGGTACGTTTCCTATGAATTAACTTTGCGTTCCAGCGACTCGAGGGGTGACTGCCAACTGTATGAGTGACAGCGCTTGTCCTTCTGAGTTCAGGTCATTAGGCTGCCGAAATAACCATGAGGGAGAGAGGAAGTTTCGGAAGAAGAAAGCCTGATGTGTCATATTATTAGCTGGAGCAGTTCGAAGATTTTGAAATTTTGCGACTTGGGGAGTGTGGGTGGGTCAGTAAGGACGAAATAAAAAGGGTGAAGTGATGAATGACGCCTCCGAAGTGGACAGACATCAAAGAGTGGACGAAATACCAAAACTCGGTGGGTCATGGTTGCTCTCTTTGCTTCTCCCTGGAACCACCTCGCAGGGAGTGCCCGTTTTGAAATTTTAGAGGAGCCATAGGCGTTGACCTGCTGAGGAGGGAACGCGGAAGATATTAATCAAAAGGGTAATATAATCCTGCTCCGTGCGGGACAAAAAAAATTACGCACGGTAAACGAGCAATTTCCAACCCCCCATGCCCCGCCCTCCCACGGTCGCAAACCCTTTAAACTTCCGCTTAGTCTGCGGCGGGGAATTCGCTTATTCGAATCCTCCCGCATAAAAGCGCAAGCGCGCGTGTGCACACATAGGCGGATGTACGCACGCACGCATAGAAACACACGCCGGAGAGCCAATTCACGCGCAAAACCCCGGAGTCGCACCTCCCCCCCATATCCTCCCCCCGAACGCATCAACCACTCGCCGGGGTGAAACGGGAGCGAAAAGAAGAAACGGGGTGCGGGAGGGGGAGCGGGGAGAGAGTCTTTCTGTCCGTCTGCCTGGGGAGCAGGAAGTGCGCATGAGTCACACCCACGAGCTCTTGTGCGCCGGATCGTTTCGTCTATTGCCCTTCGCGTGCCTCCACCACCCGGTCGACGCCTCATACCCTGCCCCCTGATCTCGCCTACCCCGTTCCCCAACCCTTCTCCTCACCGCGTGGCTCAGCCTCCTCTCCAGAACCCTTTCCCACCCGCCCACCCTTAAACTACAAGCGCCTCATCTCCCAGGAGGCAGTTAAAGGAAAGGAGGACAGGCGTGTGATGGAAGGCGGGGTTGGGTGGCCATCTCAGGCGAGGGGTCAGATGAGGGGAACGGGTCTGCCGGGCGCAGCATCCTTCTTGGTCGTGTTCCGCAGGCCGGCCCGCTCCTTTCTCTTTCCTTCCCCCTCCCCTCCCCCGGCTCCTCGTCCGCCCTCGACCCTTTCTTCAATCAGTTTTATCTTCTCTCGTTCCGCGTAATACTTTCATCCCCGTCCGACTTCTCGGTTTAAGTGCAAAGCTATTCATTCCGCGACCTCCGATGACCCCCACCCTTTCACGGGTATCCTCGAAGAAAAGAAATAAGATCTGATTCCTGGGATTATCGCAAATCGTGAGGAAATTGGAATTATGAAAATTTACAGGGTGGTAAATGAAATACCGCGAGGAGTCGGCGAAGAGGGAAGCCTATGAGGAAGACACTTGGAATGGAGGAAGCGAGAAATTAATCAGGCACATCCACCCAGTCATTGTTTCCTCAACACCACAATTGAAGGAAGCATGAAGTGGAAGCTTTTTAGAGGGAGGCCAAGGGTGAATGGCGAGAAGCGAGTGAAGGATGGCAAGGAACATCAAAGGACTGAAGAGTTTGGCAGGTAGTAGTTGAGCTCGGATGATTGCTACAGTCGATTCTCGTATTGACAGCCCAGATTGATGGTATGGTAAAATTAATTGAGTTTGTCGAAACGAGATGGAGCTACAAAAAAAGTGTACACACTCATTTTGCAATGGGCGTCTGCACTTTTAGGCATAAATTCGGTGTTCCGCATTTCCCAAAAGTTCCAGATCCCGAGAGGTTTACATCGTATCTTCTCTAGCGATGGCTGTTAATGTCGTAATCGACCCATGGTCCCCTGCCTCGCCCTCTATAGCCGTAGAGAGTTTTCCCCATCAGTCTAAATAAGGTCGTACCACAACTCAAAGCATAGAAATAGTGAAGTCAACACAAGGAAGATGAAGTATTCACGTGAGATTTAATATCACGTGTGCTTACAAGGACTTATTACTATATCGAGAAGCATCTCCAGGTGTATTAACTTCCTCTGAAAGGAACCCCCTGCATAAAAAAAATTCAATCGAGTTACCGTAACCTCATCGATCTCTAGAGAAGATATTTTTTAAGGACTTTATTTGGAAAATCCCATGCTATCATTCATCTACCTACATCCTTTGCCGTAGACACAGCATTTCGCCGTCGGTTTGCTCTTGACCGGGAGTGCCACTTATTGCGACCCGCAAGGCCTGGTGAATGGGGAAATACCTTTGCGAGAGGGAGAGGAGAAAAAGATTTGCCATCAAACTCTGGTAATCGATCATAATATATCCTGGACATCTTCGAATATTCATTCTGAAGCCATCGCGTCAGCGCAAAAAAAAAGACTAACTCAGCCGGTGCGGTCAAGGGTGGCACAAAAGCCGTCGCAGGTGAAGGGTTATTTGGTGGAAGGCAAGAGCTATCCTCGGGCTGCTCCAAGAAAAGGGACGGCTCATCCATCTATCTCTACGCCATTATCGTCCCTACTTGTCTTTCGGCCTTTCTCTCTCCCCCCCCCCGCAACTCCTCTCCTATTCCAAACCTCTCGTCCGCGTGCCCCTTTACGCTTCCAATTTCCCCTTCCTCGCTATCTCCAATCCTCGCCCTCGTTCCCTTATCCTCTCTCTGCAGCCCCGAACCCCCCCTCTCTCTCCCCCAGCCCCCTCCCGCCACACGCCAACCATCACTCCGGCGCCCTTTGCTCCAACGCAGCGAATACCCCTTTCCATCCGGGGAAACTGGACATCTCTCTCTCTCGCTGCCGAATGAAAACTCGGGTGGGATGTCGCGCGGGAAGGGTCTGTTGAGGGAGGGAAGGGGGACCAGGCGCGCGGTGTTATGGACATACTCGGGGGGACCCTAAAAGTCCACACCTCTATCTCTCTCTCTCTCCCCTCGCCGCATATCCCGCCGATATCTCGCCCGAGTGTCTCGGAAGAGCGTTCGTTTCGGCGGAGGTAAAGGGGAATTGGAGTTACGGGGATGGATGGGCGATAGGGGGTGGGAGGCAAAGGGGGAGGGGTTGATGGAAGAAGACGCACGATGCAAAAGTGAGTATGTTCCTGGGGCGGAACATCAGAGAGGGGCGTGTCAAGAGGCTGGACAACTTTTAAGTCTGTTACAAGAGCCTGTTAACCTGTTTGCAGCGAAGTGCCTGCCCCTTTTTTGGTTATTCGTGTGCTTTTTTCGGAAACTAGGAGATAGTCAGTTCGGCTGTAACCCTTGGATACTACACTTCTTTCCTCTCTTATGGCGGCTCATATCGGGTGGCAACTGTCCGTCGAACATGTTTCACTGAAGCCTAAAGGATTGTACTTTATTATCGTAAGGTAGTATGCTGAATATGTTTTATTTTTCATCTGAGCTTTAAAGATTACTTAAGTAAAAATTAAGAAATATATCTGATTATCAAATTGATATTTAATTGAATATGTCTATTTGTCTCATGACATTAAATCGGCAAACTAAGTAAATGAGTAATAGTTTTAATAGACTTGTTCTTAGGTGTAATTAGAAAGAATAACGAATATGCATTGAGAATTGAGAAAAGTTGCGTTCCGAAGGGTCAATTAAGGGCATTAGTTGGATCGGTTTGAGTTATTTTAAATGCATACCTTGAAATATAACACGTCACATTTCCCTTACATCTGTACACGAACCACTAGGACTTGTTCGCCACAGCATTAAGGGGAAAGTATTCTGCTTTGCTGTTCCTTACAATGTAATTTATTTTTGAACGGAGAGTAGTGTGCATGGCAATGTCTTACAAAAGCCATATTTATAGTATTCATTAAGTTATTTTTGAATAATCTTTGAATTTTAGATCTAGAATCTGCTATTAATTCAAATTGAACATAAAAATATTGTAAAGAAAAATGAAAACATTATGTCATACTTTAAAGTATACACCTTAATAGTCTCTTGTTAAAAAAAGCTCTCCATTATTCAATACTCATGTCAGAATACCTATGAAAGTAATTACAATTATGTGTTCGGAAGAGCAATTACAGCATAATATTCGCTCCATAGTGCCTCTAAACTTTTTTCCTCATGTGAAATACGTACATAATTTTCTATTCATGGAAACAGATCTGTATATTAATTCCCAATTTTATCGCCGTGGCCTAATTTTTCAGATAGTGAAAACCTTAATATATCTTTATGTACATATGTTAATTAAGCCATTTGCCATCTTCATTGTATCTAGGTAGATATCTTTAACAATGCTTTCATAGTTTCGTTTGAAAAAAACACGCATCAATTTCCAGGGCCAAGGTGCAACCGAGGACAGTAGAGATTCATCTGAATTATTATAAAATTAAATTCACACCATCTGAATATACCCTTAAACTCCTTGTTCTCTACAATTCAGTAATCTAGCTTAAAATATATTCACTATTATATAATATAATCGCCCTTGCCTTACAGCTTTGATGAAACTATTATATTTGGAATTAACATCTCCCTCGGAATTTAACAACGTATATAGAACTAAAGCAATGTCTGAAATGCTAGGGCATTAAGTCTTTCATTCCAGCAACGCAGTGGTACAGAAAGCATTCATATATGAAAGCTCTGAGTTATTCAATTGGTCGGTGCAAAGCCACACCAATGAAATCTAAGAGGCAAGACTGAAAAAGAGAGAGAGAGAGAGGTACTCATGCGTTTATGCAGAATTACGTGCCTGAACGAGACCGGAGCCCGGTTTCAGCCTACGTGCCGGCTTATTTTTATTGCTTTGCCGCCTTCTTACCTTCCATTAGGGCGATGTTACAAAGCTCAATGAGAATAAACCCAGAATCCGCGGCGGGAAAATTGGTCAAAATAACACCGTTCCGCGCGAGGGAGGACAGATAAAAAAAAAAGAAAAATATTCTACCCATTTTTAGATGGAAAAATGATGAGCATAATAGTAATATCTCCCGGGATGATTCTCTCCTTTTTTTTTAAATTCTTCGTAACCAGACTCAGTGCTTTCCAAAACCAATTCAGGAGGTAACTCGCGGTAATCCAGGCCCCGAAGCGAAAGATCCCCGTTCGGAGGACAAGATGAGACCGCTTGTTAAAGCGCAGCGCCCAAATTGCAATTTGTCGAAATCCTTCGCCAGCCAGGCATTTGTCTCCGCGCCCATTTCGAAGCACAATCGCCGGCGAGCAAATCCTCGCGTGGATGGAGTGGATTGAGGGAGGGGGAATAGCGACGTGGGAGGAGGGAGCGCAGAAATTGACTCTCTGGCGC
Organism: Hetaerina titia; assembly: GCA_037158775.1. NCBI lineage: Eukaryota > Metazoa > Arthropoda > Insecta > Odonata > Calopterygidae > Hetaerina > Hetaerina titia. Next base: position 37,936,058 of record CM073773.1, on the reverse strand, counting down.
GCGTGAGTTCCGGAGAGGGGGTGAGAGTGGTTGCGGGACGGAGGGGATGGGGGATATGCACCAGGGAAACGAGGTAAAATGGAGATCTCTTGGTTCTAGAAAACGCCGATCTCTCAATTGTACTCGCTTTAACGCACGAAGTTCGGTTCAAGGGTCTTAGGACTAGGATCGGAGGTGGCTCCACTTCTGCCGGCGACACCCCACCCACTCCCTTCCTTCTTACCAACACACACACACCACCTCTCCTCCGACCGCCGCCTTTTGAGGACTCCCCAGTGGTATGATGAGCGTCGGGGTAAGTCGAGCGGTGGGGTGGGGGGGGGAGGATGTCGCATTTATTCGAGGAGTATGGAGTAACGGAGGAGTGAAGCTAAGGGGAGGAAGGATGTGGAGGTTGTGGGGGAAGGGAAGCGCCGGTGTGAGATGTAGGGCGCCTTTAAAACGCAATCCACCACGAACGCTCGCACGCAGGGTTAGAGGGGAGAGAAGGTGGGACGCTGTGGTTCGGCCGTGGGGGAAGGATTGAAGCGAATGCTACGTGTGCGGGAATGTTTAAAAAAAAATGTCATGGGAAGGGACGCGTTGGCGCAGGGGGGCGAGACAGTTAACGGAAGCGAGAGGAGGAGACCTAGGCGAAGGAAGATATATGTCGTACACAGACTTGAGTAGGAGGGCGTTGAACGTTATTACTTAGGTTAAGTTAATTACTGAAGTTTATTTTTCGAGGTTCTTAAACTTGGTAATTTGTTTTTATGTGAACTGTTTAACGCAACGCGTTAATTTTACTGGAAAAACAGAACGTAAAACTTAAACACATTAAAAGTTAATTCGTCAGGAGAAAGTGAGTCCTTACAAAAATAAATTCGGGAGGCACATACCGTTGTGGGAAGAGAGCGTAAACGGCTTCAACTTAAAGAAGACATTAACTTCTACCTCATTTCGAGAAATGTGCAAATCCGTCGATTTCCATAATATATCATTCTTTCCTTGAGACATTGACCGTTTATTATTCCTGATTAATCGCGAGAGTTGAAATATTTTTGCAAACTTAATGTGTGAACTGCCTTAAAAGTGAATAATGATTCAAACTTACTGAATATAATGATATCGAGATTTATTTTTTAAATTTAACTAGGTTACTATTATATTGCAATTAACCTAACTCAACCCGAGTTAAATTTTACAGTTGAGTTCCCCAATTATGTTGGCAGGCGCGTGAAAGTTTTTGAAGGGGTTGGATCCCTGGCCGAGTTTAAGGGGAGCTGCGTGGTGCTGCACGTTTCGGGGAGAGGGAGGGATTGAGGTGAGACGGTAGGACTTGTACGGGTTGGCTATGGGGAGACTGGGGAAGGGGGTGAAGAGCAATTGTTTTGAATGCGCTCTAAGGGGTGGGATGAGAGAGAGGAGTGTGGAGGGGAGGAGGGTGGCGGAGTGGAATGAAGAGTAGGTATATGGGGGTGGTAAGCGGCGGTGGAAATGGGAGGAAGTAGGGAGAGCTTACGAGAGGGAATGAATGAAGTGGGCTTTGGGTTGGGTGGGAAAGGGAGGAAACGGAGTTGAGATCAGCACTGCCAACTGGCGGTGTCTTGAGACCGAATGCGAATGAGCGAAGTCAACCAGGGCCACCACCAATCGGATTGTTACTGACGTCGGTATGTCATAAATGGGCTCCAGCGTGCACGGTCTGCATTAGTGTGTCGTGGTTTTCCTTTTCACCACGCAGGTAGACTACGAGGCAACTTCGAAATTGAAGAACGGTTCGAGAAAATAGCGTGAACCCTTTGCCTAAGTGTGAACGTTCTTATTATATCTAACGAGAAACACTCATAACCAATCCTTCACAAAAGAGGAATACAAAAATCATAAAGAAATTCACGCAAGTATTTATTTATTTTATGCTACATCACGTATGTGACATCTTCAGGTGTCCAAAGACGTGAAATGAGAGGGTAAGCCAATTACTGACTCGTAAACTTAAACAGAGGCAATGATAATCGAAGTAGCTGCCTGAAATTTATTTCACTTTTCTGCATATTCACCCTGTGCATTCAGACACATCCTATCTCTTCACAAGTCCTTGTTAGCCAAAGAAGTATTTTGTTTGTTGGCATAGCCACCGAATAACTTCTTGGACTGCGGCATCTTTTTCAAAACGTCTGCCTCCCAAATGATTTTTTAGGGATCCGAACAGGTGGATATCACTAAGCGGGCTAAGTCGGGACTGTAAGGTTCCAAGAGTTCCTAAAGAAATTACATGAATGGTAACAACTCCTCCGACATCTTGTTGACGTTTGCGACTTATTTATTGACTTACCCTCGCATGCGATGAAACCGGCTGTACCAAATAAATTCATTAAAAACTTTAAATTTTTCTAATTCCTCAAGGTGTAATTTTACTACGTTGATCCTTTTATACTCGAATCCTGTAGAAGTGCTGTCATTTATAGAGTTGGAATTCAAAGTAAGTAATGGTTCAGCGCGGCTAGCTTGCCTGTTAGCAGGCTTCAAGGTAATCAAGCGTGACCTAAAAGAACAGCCTAAGCCTGAATTGGATGTTTCTACATCCCTCGAGGGCATAGAAATTCTATCGGTTGTCTTGAATTTTCTCGGATGGATTATAATTACAGCGAGGAATGGCCATAATCGTCATTACCTTTATTATTCAAAGCCAATACTCCTTGTACAGAGGAGAGGGAATCGAAACTATGTTGCCTGGATTGTCCCGAAAACATGATGAGATTACGTGCTCATTGATTTTATTCACAGGAGCAACTCAAATGAAATCAAAGTGGATGGTACGGAGGTTCATTTATAATAGTGTGCCTATGTTTACCGATCCGGGGAAAAAACACTCATCCCGTTTTCCGACATGTTACATATATTAAATGAATGGTAACGGATATATATATATATATATATATATATTTATATATAGATTTCGTCGAAGTAACACGGAAGTGTTGAATAAAGAGGTTTGACAGTAAGAAAAAATACATTGACACATAAAAACCCTCACCACGCTCCACTCTGGCCACCCTTCTCCCTTTCCCCTTCCCCAAACCTTTCTTTCACCCCTTCCCCGCCAACCGTTCTCCCCTTCCCCCGCCCCCTTCTCTCTTTCTCTCATATACCTCACCTCCCCTTTACCAGCTGTTAGTTCTTCTGCGTCTTCTGATGAAGACGGAGCTCAATTCTGTCGAAATTATCAAGAGATAACGTGTGAGTGTTCTTATATTGTTTGCTGCTGTCAAAGTTTTTTATTCAATACTTCCGTGTTACTTGGATGATTACTATATATAGATGATTTCGTCGAAGTAACACGGAAGTATTGAATAAAAAAACTTTGACAGCAACAAACAATATAAGAACACAAAAAAGGAACACTCACACGTTATTTCTTGATTATATATATTGACGATTGTTTAAAATGGGTGCCCGCTGGGAATATTTAAAAGGAGAAGCCGGGAGAGAGCGTGGGGAGGAGAGAGCCGTGAGAATAATCCCTTTGGAATCAGATAAACCTGCTGGCTGTATGTACGAGACATCAGTTTTAGCAACTCAGCCTGTTCGTACGGGAATCTCCACCTACAAACAGCATGCATTTAATGATTCGCGCGTGTGTGCCTCGAGGTTGGTAGTGCCGATGGGATGCCCAAGATGAAAAAGAAGACGGGACGCGGTCCCGGGGGATGGAAGAGGCCGGGAGGGTGAAGGTGAATGTTAGGGGATGCGTGAGTGTTGCGAGAGGGTTGGAAGGAGAATAGGGAAGGTTTTCCGAGGATTGGCGGATGGGGAGGGAGTAAGAGATAGGTGTGTGTGTGTGTTCACGGGGAGAAGGGCCAACGAGAATGAAAAGGGTCGCGCTGAGACGTTGAGGAGGAGATTAGAAGCTTTGCAAGAAGGCGAGAGATTTCTCCTCATCCTCGGGGAGAACGACGGGACTTTCTGGCGCATAGATAGAAAATTACTGTCATCTCCCTCCTCTTGCACGGAAGGGAAATTGTAAGATTTTGAGCTTTGTGCCCCGAACAAATTTCTCCGAAAGTGTCAGCAAGGTTATGGGTTCATAACTTGTATTATTTCCCGGACCGTGGCATTAATTAAAATTTTCAGAAGGATTCAAATATCTTTTCCTTTTAACCTTCGCGAGGGCGGAAATGTCAAACTTTTGATTAAACCCTCGAAAGATCCGAGAAAATAGTATCGAAAAATTGGGAGATCAAAGAAAAAGGCCCTTTGCCTTGGAGAGACGACTTCTGGTTAATGAGATGGGAACAATCTACCTGTTACACTGTGTTATCAAGTAATTATAGTTTGTGTTTCGATGATGCTGCTGTACTCTGGGGCTTTACGTTTAGTCGATTCCTAAATCCCGTTTTAATGATGTGAGATTTCAAATGAAAATTTTCAAAGTGAAAACGTAAATTAATAGAGATGTAATAAACAAAAACTTGCGCAAATATATCATTCCCCTGCATGATTGATACAGCTTTGTTTATAAGTTTCTACTCTGGATTAACTCAATTGAGAAATATAGTTAACCAATTTTGAGGAAGATTGGATTAGGTTGATTTTAGCGAAGGTAGGGGAGGTAGAATTGATTTAGGACACGAGAGGATGATGAAAAAAGCGAATGCCGTTCCGGACTCCGCAAAGGCTGGGAGCCAACTCTCACCGGCCTCCAGCCTTTCCTGAGTCTTCCTTCCCTCGAACCCAACCAGAGAAATCGCCGCCCGTCCGTCCGTCCATCCAGGAAAGAATAAGTCCTACTACTTTTGGGACAAAACTTGTGCGCGAGCATAGTCATCGTCGAAAATCTTGCTCTAACTCCGAGTTTAGGAATGCAGAAAATGTGAATACATTTATTTGGTCCATTTATGTACTTTCGATATCGAAGGCGGAAGTTGATTGTAAGCAGTCTAGTTTCATTTATAAAGTAGGTTAATTACGAAGTGAAATCATTAGGTACTTATGTTTTCAAAAGATTATACAAGCGTTCATCAAGTAAGTGCTCATTTAAGATCCACCAGGGTTTATTTTCCCCAGACTATTATATTATCATGCACAATTGACGGATTGTGTTTATTTGTGACCCATTTCTGTCGTAGAATACATTTAGGTGTACGGTTATTTAGTCTAGCCTAACGGCTAAACTTTGTCGTGGCTCGCTCAAGACTGCATTATGGGTTTCTAAGTTTATCCTCGTATATCTAGTCATCTCTAAAACTTAAGCATGGTTAAGCATCTATTTTAAGACTGATAGGCCTCTAAATGGAGCTTGAGCTTAATGTATCAATATCAATTTAAAATTATGATCGATACGATGATAAACTATTACCATCGGTTTTTAATTTTCAAGTTGTACGACTCGTACGGTAATTGAACATTATAATTTAATTAAAGTTTCCAATGTCAGCTAAAATCGAACACTCCTTAAATAAGTACGGTCGTAGGGATGAAGACTCAGTTATCGCATTAATGTTCAGTGGTACTCTACATCCTCATACTCGTTCAATTTCAAAGGGAATTTTCAATTATCTCTTCCTTTTGAGCTAACAAAAATTTTTAGATCAATTATTTTTATTTTCATTAATTACTGAGTTGAATTTGTACGGAGGGACGGAGTTTAAATTTACATATGGTGAATCTATGATCCCTTCAAGTATCTATTGAGTATCTTACTCATACCCCAACGACGTCATTTTGCGTAAAACTGATTGCCTTATTAAATAATGTGTAAGTAGTTTTACCATCGGACATCTAGTACAAAGCATAAGCATGTTGGAGGAAATGAAGGAAGGAAGTATGCGGGATTGAAGAGGGGTTTATTGTGGTGTCGGATGACAGATGTTGTTTTATTAAGAGAGGCAAAGAAATTTATTAGACAATAAGAATATATATATATATATATATATATATATATATATATATATATATATATATCGATGATGCGGAAGCACTCACGAGAGCAATATCACTTTTGGACGGCACAAAGAACACAGAATAAAACAGATAACACGTAAAAGAACACTCACATTGTAGATTATTTGAGCTTTCGGCCTACTTCGAGGCCTTCTTCAGGTCAGACTTCTAGACTTCTATAAATAGAAATATATATATATATATATATATATATATATATATATATATATATATATATATATATATATATATATATAGAAATATATATATATATATATATATATTTCTATTATATATATATATATATATAATTTCATCGAAGTAACACGGAAGTGTTGAATAAAAAACTTACACAGCAACAAACAATATAAGAACGCATAAAAAGAACACTCACACGTTAATTATTGATAATTTCGACGGAATTGAGCTCCGTCTTCATCAGAAGATACAGTAGTACTGCCTGCTGGTATAGGAGAGGTAAGGTATGCGAGAGGGATAGATGGGGATAAGGGAAGGGGAGAAAGGGTGGCGGGGGAGGGATGAAAGAAAGGGTTGGGGAATGGGAGAGGGAGAAGGGAGGCCAGAGGGGAGCGGAGATAGGATAGGAGTGAGAGGGAGGATATGGATCTAATTGACGACCGGAAAAGAAAACAATTCGTTTAACCACACATACTACAACATCCAAGATCCAGGTGCCATCTTACAAAGTCGTCATCAGGAATTAGTCAAAACCCGGACCACGGACAACAAAATTCATGCGGATATGAACAAAGTCTCTTCCTCTCCGATATGGATCGATTCCACACCTTTCCACTTCAACCTTTTCTTAATAGTAAACGACATTGTGTCCCGGATGTTAATAGGCTTTGCAAAGGTATACAAATGCCATTTCCATAAATTATAAGGGGGGAAAACTCCACTGGCCGTAAAAAACAGTTCCATAGTTTTAAATTTTATAGGGTTATCGGTTAGGGACGCCAAAAACGAAAACACTGTAACACTGGTTGAGCGGGTAGTTATGATGGGAGGAATGTTTTGGGATGGGGGGATCCGCGGACGGGGAAGAGGGATTGCAAGAGGTGCGATGATTATTTATCCTAAGGTTCAGGGGTGTGTACCACTGGCCTATGTAAAAGGCTGGGCAAGTTTACAAGTCAGAAGATAGACGGCATTCTCAGATGTGCAGAAGGAGTGAGGGAAGGAGTTAGAGAGTTAAAATGTGGGATGGAGATGGGTGGAGTGGTGAAAATAGGATAAGTTTTACATCTCCCTCGATGGCAAGGAGTGGGTGTGACTCTGGGGTTGGGAGGGAATTTGGAAAGAGACTTGGTGGATTTAAGGAGATATTTTAGGAGGTTGGCGGGCCGTTTGAAGGTGACAGAGGGGCGTTTGGGAAGAAGGTTGGACGAAACGTTGTGGTTTTTGAGGATGGGGTACAGGTCATTGAGGATGAATTTGAGGGACTGAAGTGGGTATTACATATTGAGAGAGAGTGGAAGTCTGTGGTTGAGGGAGGCTTGGGGATGGAGGAATGTTTGAGGATTTTTTTAATTGAGGAGAGAATCTGGGTATCCTCGAAGGAGGAGGGAGTGCTGAACGTTGTTGAGGTATTTGTTGAGGGATTCGGGATGGTTGCAAATACGGTGCCCGCGGATAGAGAGGGAGTGAGGGACGGAGCGTTTGGTATGGTAGAGGTGGAAGCTATTAAAATAAAGGTATTGTTGTTTATTAGTTGGTTTAGTATGAAACGAGGTCAGATATTTGTTATTGATTAGGGAAATATTGACATCGAGGAAGGGAAGGTGCGAGGATGAGATGGTGCAGGTGAAAGAAAAAGATGAGGAATCATTGAGTTGGGAGATTAAGGAATTGAGGGAGTCTATATTATGTGGCCAGAGTAGAAAAATGTAATTATTATAACGGATATATATATTCTTTATGTATATATATATAGTATATATACATATATAGTATATATACATATATATACATATATATATTTATATATACATAAAGATTTCTGTTCCTAATTCCTCTTGAGAAAGGTGGTTGCACCACCGAAAATTCGAGAACTAGTGAGTTCCTCTTTTATATGTTTTAGTTTCTGTGTTTGCTATGACTATTTAGTGAATTTACATTATTGTGCACGTTCGTGGGTTTTCCAAGAAAGTGACTATATATATATATATATATATATATATATATATATATATATATATATGTAATGCACGCACGCACACACACACACAAACACACCCACACTCAACTTAAGTGGTTATTCGTCACCTTGAAATCTTTCGACTCGTGCCAAAAAACTGATAGAGGTAACTGTAAACAGCAGACGACAAAAATAGCGAGAGGGAACACGTACTCACGCTGCTCTCGTGCAAACCCCTTTCACAAAAGCTTAGTGAATTTGATCTGAAGATAAATATGGGATACTTTTCCAGAGTTGAGACTTTCTTTCAAATACAATATATTGTTCCCTCAGATATTGACGAGCGATGTTCACTAGCTCTCGGTCACAATAAATGGATGGTGTCCCAGCAAGTCTTACAGAAACGCATAAAAATGAGTCCTTGCCAAAGCAACATAGCATATTTATTCATAGGCTGTGGCGAAATTGAGCTTTCCCAATTTGCTGTTGGCTAATGGCTTGCTAAGTAGAACTTTAACTATATTTTGAAGGACACTTTTTCAAATATAATTCGACTCTAATGTTGATGAAAATATTAACATGTCGATTCCATCAGTTAGAAGTATTAGGACTTTAAGACATAAATTTTAATTCAAAAGCTACATACGTAACTTGATGTTACGCGTCAATTAAAATAAATTATATTTATTGTCCAATTCTTCTGTAATATGTATGAGTATGTCATCTTTTTTATAGACAGGGTGCCTTTTTTTAATTTTTCCATGTGTTTATAAATTAACTCTTGCTTAAAAATTTTAGGGGAGTGCTGTATAAACTATTGTATTGAATACATTCTTGACTCTAAGTAATAATGACGTATAATATAATTCCAAAAGAAAAATTTCTATATTTAATTTGGTGCGACGCAATTTTACTTGATGAAATATTAAGGTTAATGCAGGCACGTTATGCCTAAATAAATCTCAACACCCTAAATTTTGGCGAACACTCTCGGTTGATAACATAGGAATCACGCAAGTTTCGACGATAATTTGATTGATAGGTTTGAATGCCAAGCGTATGCCTTAAAACACTGAATTATTTTACGTAAGAGGTAACGTTTTTTTTGACATGCCATTGAAATATGTCATCTAGCATTTCAGAACACAGGATTATTTTCCATTGCTTCTCCACAATGAAATTCACCCTCGATTCGAGTATAATGAATAAATTTGTTGTTCTTGCGATTGTCGGGAGAATAATGGGAGCGAAGTAAAAAAAAAGGTCTTCATATGACTAAAGTCAAGATATTCATGATTTTTTAAGCTTTTCCATTGAAATTAAATACTTGTTATTCTTGTATTTTCACCCCAACTTGCAGTAAATTTTGGGTTAAAAAAACTATGTTGTACCACGCTTGGAACGTGACTCAATACCTCAAATCAAAGGGCTAATGCTGAGATGGCGTGAATTTCTGTAATTAAAGATATAACCGCGAGCACTCTCTTATGATAAAACCCCTCTTCTAATTGAAACCCCGGCACAAAGCAAATTTTGAAATTTTGAACAGCCGAGGCAATTCTTTTCTACGCCGGGACAAAAGAAACGTACTAACATATTTTGAAGTGATGAATGGGAAATAAGAACAATTGTTGCAGGGCGGCTTCTACCTTTTCATATTTCCAAGCCCACCTTTACCCCTCTTATTCTCCCACCCATCTCCCCCCCTCCACATCGCCCCCATCACTCCCTTGACTCTCCCTCCTGCCGCTCATTGCTTATTTTCTTCCCCTTCCCCTTTCTCTTTCTCTCGTTTGGAACAATAGAAAGGAAGGCGTCGAACTTTTCAGGGAGTGGCTTGGTTTCATTGCAGCGCTATTTACGCGAGAGGCTGCTTGGGATGTAAAAGACGAATGCAATGCGATAAACCTTAGCAGCGTTGGAAATAAGCGACACTTTTCCCGTCTGCTTTGTCGTCACTGTGCAATGCCGAATCGCTCGCCTCGAGAATACACTCCAGATCGGATGACAATAATACGTGTTTCCATTTATTTCTCAGTTAAGTTATGTTCAACCATCGGAAGTATAGGATCTCCAGCTTTATTTTTCCTATCGTCTTTGTTCTCAGAGTTACAGATGATAAAAAATATGGTAGTTTAGTCTTAAGGGATCCAGTATGTACAATTTCATTTATTGTTTCCTCATTGATCATTTGTTTCACCATTGGACCTTTCTGATTTCCAGTGCATGACGAATATTTTATTAATATTTGTGATAAACGTCAAATGTGTTAATGCACAACATGGCACAATGAATTTGTTTGGGACGCAACAGATGGAAGGGGCCAGCGATGAAGACCATGGGACAAATACTTGGATCTACTGAAGAGGGATGTTGAACGGTAAAGTGTAAGGGAGTTAGCAATAGAAAGGAAGTAGAGGAGAGCTTCAGTGAATCAATCTTAATTTGGAATACCGATGATAACTTTTTTGCCATGAATTCTATTTGTTATGATCCTTTATCTCTTTATACTCAGAAATTGAGACATCTTAATCTGCGTGATAAATGATTTAAAGGAAAACATTAAATGTATGTTCAGTAGAACTAATATTTCAATATTCAGACCTTCCTACTCTAGGAAATGCTGGAATTAAAGAGAAGAATTTCTCATTAACTATCCAGTTATTTTTTTTTAGTATTCCAATTCAAATTAATAAATAAATCTTGTCCGAGTATTTGCCACGGTCTCTAACTCCGTTTAGGCCTGTTTAAATTTTTATTACGTTTTAGTCTTTAAATCAATACTAACTCAAACCGAAACGCCCTCTATTCTGCACTAAATCAAAGCATCGGCTCCGTTACGGTAGGGGAGCACTGGAAGAAATAGCAAATCGTGATCAAAACGTTTAGTTTTATATTTCTGTAAACGGGGCAAGAGGCAGATGCCAAGGTCTGACCCTGGTGTTTACGACCGTGCCTCCTTCCACACTGCCGCTTTTCTGCCAGTATGAAATGGGCTGTTTAAGCTTCGAAGAGGAAGTTGGTGTCCAATGGAACAATTTCCGTTTCGTTTATCTTTTAGCGAACGGGCCTCCTCGCCTATTTCCCTCCTCCTCCTGCGGAGGAAGTTGAATCTCGTTCTCAAGTTCTGTTTTACTTCCTCTCCTTCATCTTAACGGATTCATACCTTACTTAAACCTTTTTTCACAATCGCAATTTCCTCTTTTTCGAACCAAGACGTACCTTCACGTACAAGTAGGGCCTTGTCTGCATAACGGCAGATATCTGACAACTGCCAAGGTCTCTCCTTAATACTTCCCTCTTTTTCCTTGAAATCTAAACCGTATCTATCGATCGATATCTAGAGTTGATCTTAGGCAGAGGTCGAATTGCAGTGTTTGACTATTTTGTCTTCGCTGAAATCCTGCCCGTGACCTGAATTTGGTTGCCCAGTAGTCAACTTTATATTTGGTTTAAAATTACATAACTTAAAGGTTTAAACCGAGATACGTTTATATTTACAAAGCATTCAGGTACCGTCTGTTGTATGACATTCAATAATTCACGAATTCTCCTTATCATTTGTTACAAGGTGAATACCAGTGTTAATAATCTGTCTTTCTCCTTTCGTCACCATAGGCTAACATTTGGAAGATAGATTTTCCTCAGTTCTACAGTTTATCATGTCTCCTGCAATGGCTTAATTACTTCTAGGCTACTTGAACTGACATTATCCATTACCTGCCTCTCATAATTCATCCTTAGTTTTCTTGATTTGGCCTTCGTGCATCAGAATATGTCCAAGTAACGTCCCTCTTCTTATTCATGCGAGCATACTCTGAGCTTCTCAATTAATCCACTCTTCGAAGTACTTCATTCGTTACTCTGTGTTAAATGCATATTCACATTATTCAGGAACAGAATATTTCCATCTCCTGCTATCTTCTTTTCTCCGCCTTAAGTATGTCTATATTATGAAGCCTTTATATCTCACATGTGTATACTCAAAAAATATATTTGTTACAACCCTTGCTACAACAAATATGAATTGCAGTCGGAGCAATATCCTCTCAAGAGGTACCTAATTTCCCAACTCTGAGCTAAAAGCTGTTCATAACAACACCAAGTTAGAGCAAAGATAAAATTGAAGAAATAAATTTTGCCTTCTAGTTTTGGAGACAAATATTTCTAATAAGTATAAACCAAAGTGGTTTGTTCACCTTTATTTCTGGCCTCATTTTAGATCACAAAATTGAGAAAATGGTTTAACCATTTCATAATACAAGTACTTGTATACCTCATTTTATTTAGCCTGTTCAAAGTCCCCAATCGAATGCCTGTTTTCGCCGGATGTGCTCAGCTATTTGAACTAGCTCCAGCTTTCACGGCTGAGTACGGCTGGGGAACCCTGGGAGTCGCAACAATGACGGAGTCACGGCTTAGTTCGTGCGTTTGGAGCATTTTGGAATTCTAAGCTAAAGACTGGGCAAAAAATTGATAGCATTAGCAAAACTTTGGATTTTTTTAATACTTGAAAGTAATCACGTTGTACTGGGTCGATGAATTTTCAGAAGAAGAGCGTTTTGGAGTGAACGTGGAGAGATTTTCCCGAAGGCGACGTTCACCTTTTGCCTTGGCACTGCTCCGAACTTTTCTTGCGCCAAGTTATTTTTTGGCCATTTTTATATCTTTAAGTTATGTATGTTACCGCAAAAGAATTTTAATTTGACCCTTATCTCTGAAGGGTTATGTATTTCTGAAAGTATTCCAGGAGTTGACGAGAGTATTCGGGAAAACTGGAAACCCTTTGCTGTTGGTGTACAGATTTTTATCATGGATGTGTGTGTATGAGCGTATGATGTGTCTATGGTATTGAGTTAAATCTTAGCGTGTAAGTAGCGTGTAATTAGCGTGAATTGGTGCCATCAGTAAAAGTTTTTATTGCGGATTTTCCCTAAACCAAATATTCGGTTACTTTTCGAAGTTTTTATTAACAGTACATTTTTGTTTTTGAGCAGGTTACTTGAAATTGGATGAGTAAATGTCCACATTCTCGTTTCAGATGGTTTAATATTAAAACCAACTGCTCGTACAGTAAACAATGAATTGCATTGCTAAAAAAACCTATTCTACCTGAATTTCAACCAAGTTTGAACGAACACTTTGTCCTAACATTAATTAGTCGTTATATATTTAGTAGGTGCCTGTCTTATGATTCCTCTAATTTTCCTGACTTTATGACCAATCAAAAAATGTAATATTCCAAAGAATAATTGTTTCACTACGACCTAGATTTGGGTCTGATGATGAAGTAACTTATCGAACCCTAACCAGTGATTTTTTTCTTTGGAAAATTACGGTATATTTCTTCCCCGGGTTAATTTGAAATTTATTTGTCTTCTCTCGCTTTTATTCAAAACCTTCAGTTCTATTTTGCTGGTGTAACCATAATGATTGACACGAACCGAAGCAAAATTCATGAATATGTCTCAGTTCTAGTTTTGATCCGATATGGAATATCTTAAATCCGGTAACATTTTCATAAATGGAAATAAGAATTCAGTGAAACGCTTACTTTTCGTTAAAGTCACGAATTTTTATATACCCATAGATGTTTTCTTGATGCGCAAAAATGAAGAAATACGAAGTACGTAAAAAGGAAACAAATCGTAGCACGCCCTAGAGATTCACCACAAGTTGAATTTTTAATGCACCGAGCCATGAGAATTCAGCATTCAACTCTGAGTGTTTTATGGTGGGAATAATTGGTATCCTTCAATTTTTTGTTGTGATGATTCCGTGTAAACAATTCGGCGTTGAATAAATAGTATTCGGAGGGGTTGGCCATCTGCACTGCACGACTTCTCGTGGTAGACTATATTACCGCGTGTATCTTCGTCGCCCCGTCATATCTTCGGGCATTCCATTTCCCCGCTCACACGTCTCACCAGTCACCTTCTTCATTACGCACCCTTCCCTCCCTTCCTCCTCCTTCCTCGCCACGTCTCAATTTGTATGGATGGGTTTAGGAGCAAGGTGACACGACCTTCGTGTCGCATTCGAAATTTCGGGGCTGCTTGGAGAAATCCAAGCGAGAGGAACACGGGAGCAAACAAAAAAAGCGATCCCTTAACTCTTCCGCCCACCCTCGTCTCCTCCTTCTCCTCCGGGATATTTGTCAAACTCTTGTTTCAAGTGACGGACGCCAAGGGCGCTCTTTTTTTCCCCTCATCCCTCCCCTCCTCCCTTTCCCTCGCAACCCCTCCCCCCAAGCTCCTTCCCCAGACAAAACTCCCAGCCACCTTTTTGCCCCTCCTTCCGTTATCAGCTGCTGCCTTCTTTCCTCTGTTTCTCCTCATCTCCCTCTCACTTGATCATTATATCACTTTTTTACTTAACCCGCTGTGAGAATTTATTACACTTACGGTTAAACTGATGGACAAAAGCCAGTCGGATACATTAATGGTGTGGGTACAACCGCGAAGCACTGTACATTGTCTTGATGTAATTATCGTTGGCATTAGTTGCTGTTTACGTCAAAAAGATGTCAGCGTTACTATGTCGTACGCATGAGAGGAAATAGAAAAGATCATAGCAGTCAAAGAAGGCAGACTACTTCAAGTAATACGCATTATGCAAATAACATTATGGATATATGGAACAGAATAGAAGATGAAGTAAAAAGTTAAGGGAAATAGATATTTCAGAGTTTCATCACTTAAGTTTCAGGATGCATAGCATGAACGTAAGCAAGCGAATTGCCTTTATTAGTGTATTCCAAAATTTTTCACTCATTTATGTTGTGTAACGAAGCAAATTGTCCACCCTTACAGTCCTGGTGATATGCTGTAGAGCGATGGTCATCAAGAGTTCTGCATAATTTATTTCATCAACCCTTTGGAGGTCTCTCCTCATCAGTTGCCAAATTAACCGTGATGATATCCTGGAAACTCCATTGAGGTATTTATCCTATGGTCAACCATTTGCCTATTTCTCTTCCAATGATGCGGTTACTTCCTATTCAAGGCTATTTAGTTCATTGTTTCACCTGCCAAAGATTCCCCTTACCTATTTGTAGACATTCATGTTGATAATCAGCTATTATTTCATCCCAGCTCAGACCTTCAAAGGGCAAGTAAATAGTACTGTCTTAATTTTAACCCCCATCCCTTTTGACAACTGGTAATTTTACCGTTGTCTTTAATGTTCATTTCTTTCCACTTATAATTCAATTAGCATCACTCATGCCCTCACAAAACCAGAAGGTCAATCTACAGGTACATATACTCCTAGCATAGATTTTTAGACAATTTAAATGTTTTTGGGGGGAAACAAGGTAATTTGAATGATGCAGTTTAGTGATTTTATATCTGAATTTATTCAAGCAGTGTTTACTCCTAATACATTTCCATTTCTCTTAAAATTTACTCTGTTGACACTGCTGGTGGCTCAAGGATCCCGCAAAGTCATCCAATAGCTTTTCATTGTCTCTGAAACTGTACGCGCCAACAGAATTTAAACTATTTACGAGTAAAAATCTGAGCTAAAATCTGCATAAGTTGAATAAGTAGGGGGTTGCTACCCTCCCCCCCCTGGTTGGTAATTTGACCCATAGAATGAAAAATGGTAATTACATTAGACATATCTGAATATTTGATTTTTGACAGGAAACATTAACTATAACTCAGAGTATTTAATGTCTGTTATTCAGTGCTGTATATGATTATGTTATTTAGAGAATATTTTTGCCATTTTTCGTTTTTTTTCCTCGGTGAACCGTACGTTTCCTCCCCAAAGGTGTTGGGTGGCTCTCTTTACCGATATATCTAAACGCAGCGCTCTCGTCTCCATTCAGCGTTCAACACTTGGATGGATAAATTAAATCTGTCACAAACAAACCTTGATAATTTTTTGAAGGAATCTCCCCGATTTCCATTCTGACCAGAGGAATATAACATAGACAACATGACATGGAACTGGAGACTGATTTCTCTGACGTTGTTCCCCTAAAATGCGTACAAATGACTTAGAAGAAAACGCACTTGGTGAAGGAGGGGAGACCTGATTACTTCAGCCATTCGTGTGAAACACTCATACTGTTGTAGGTTCATATACATGAGCATTATTTAACCATGCCCTCGCGTTTGTCTTTTGCGTGTCCTGTTTATGGTAATGTTATTTAATCTCTTTGCAGTGTTCTTCTTGTTTTAAAATTTGTAGCATATGTTCGCAAATGGTGGCAAAGTTGTCTCATCAATCGTAACAGGCATGCGTACTTCTCGTTCCTCCTTGCACACTTTTGTTGTTACACCAAAAATTCATTCTAATAATTTCCAGATTTTTGTTCAAATCGTTGAACTGATTTTTTCCCTCGTTCCTTCCAATCTTCGTGAGCATCCCTACGGTCCCCTTCCTCTACATTTATACTTCTTCTATCCCATTCTCTCTCTCTCCCCCTCTCCCTACATCCCATTTTCCTTCCGGAGGATCTATCGACTCACGAGCGCCATGTTACTTCACTTCTTCGACGCCATCTTCATCCTCGGCGGAGCGAGATGAAAATAAATGAAGTATGTTGGAGATGAAGAATTGGCTTGTATATTGTCCCATTTTGTAGGGGGAGCGCTGGGGGTGTGGTGAGGAGGGAGGAGGGGTAAAAAGGGACAATGCGTGTTGCTGCCTCTCCCTCCTCCCCGAGCCGTCTTCCATCTCTCACGCCGTATCTCCTACGACGCCTCGCCCTGTTTCCATTCTCAATCTCCTTCCTTCTCCATCAAGTGTCTTGTTTGCCTCCACCGAATCTCTCTCTCCCTCCTCTTTAGAGCGTGGCCCTCCTCCGCCACCCTTCCCCGCACACGTCACGTCACCCATTCCCCGGGAAAATCCCCCTTCTACTCCCCCCACCATCATCTCCTCCCCCTTGCAGACTACCCCCCGCCGCGTCTCTCTCCAGCCTCCGTTCACCCTTTCCCGTAATTTGCGAGGTGAAGAGGCCGTTACGGGGTGGAGGTGGCGGTACGAAGGGGAAGCAGTTTGATTCGGCGCCGGCTTGGGGAGTGAAGGAAGGCGGTGTGTGGGAGTCGCCGGGGTTGAAGTTCAGCTTGGGGATGCGGGCATTCCATTCGGTGGTGTGGGAGGAAAGAGAGTCGCAGTCGTCATAAATTTGTTTGCGTGGATGGCGAAATGATAAAAAAAAAATATGTGCGAAGCAACACGATGGCGAAAGTTTCCACCGGTACCACCCGTGGTTCTGCACTCGGTGGTGCCCACTCATTAATCCTTTTAGCACAATGCTGAAATTTGGATGTCGAATGTGAAGTTTATCGCCCGCAGCGTGAGTGATGTCCTCCGCAAATACCTGAACCGGCAAGATTTTTAAAATCCTCGCCCCCGGCCAGTGTTATGTTTGAGGTCGAGAATCTTTCATTTCCGCTCGGGCGAGTCGCCGTGAATTGACCCCCGTGCATTAGTGAACAGTGTCGTCTACCCCGGAAAGTGTTCCCTACGCCTCTTTTGAGGAAGAATTAAATCCGTAGTTTCCTGCTTAGCCCTTTTCCTTATTTGAGAAAGGCTAAGAGCTCTTTGAGAAACCTACGCACAACTATTTTAGAGTGCACATTTTAAAACCATTTATATTTTTGCTTCAACTGTGTGTAGAATCGTAGATATTTTTCATTTCAATACAGTCGTAGATCCATGTTTTTTCCCAGCCCTGCCTGCGTAACAGCTCGGTGATAGTAGCATTTAAAGACCGCAAATTTTGTGCGTCTCGAAGATGTCGGTAGTAGTTTTGTATTAAAGCTCCCAATTGCCAATATAATTTTGTTCCGTACAAGTTCTTAGGTATTTATTTCAGGAGGCTTAACCTGTTCAGCATACGTATTCCGACACTGAAATTGAGCGGGCCACTTAAGACTAAGGGGTTCTCAAATTTAATGGGACTCTCTTAGGTTACAGATTGCTACTCAATCCCGCCCTTAACCAGGAAAAACATGTTTTGGAAGAGCAGCTCCTCTATCCTCTCATTAATGTCGCTTAACCGCTCGATAAATTTACCTTGCGCATATCAATAATATGTAGTGATGAGACCAATTAGAAATACGGTAATGACATTAACAAATGCGATCCCTTTTCAAGGATATTACCTTTAATATTTCTGTGGGTTAAGAAAATAAGTGGTATAAATATTTAAAGGGACAAATGAATTGATGTTTTAATATGCGATTTCTATACATTACCTGAAAGGACCTTGGATAAGCATTACGCGGGTAAGGAGTCGATGCAATACGGTATGTTAAATAAATAAATGTCCAAGGGGATACAGAAGGTGATCATATTTACATCAGCAATTATGTGCATTTTTTACCATTTGTAAAAAATGAATCAATGTAAGACGAGTTAAAAAAAATACGTGAAACATTTCTGAAATCAAAAGTCCACAAAACATGGCAAGTCATACTGCTCTTGTCTTAGGAATCTTTTCCTGAATCATCGCCTTATTCCCTTTAATGGTTGAAAATGTCGATATTTCAGACATTAACGAGACAAAGTTTTACTGAAATGCCTGAGTATTAAAGGCATATATCTAATGAGTTAAAGCACTCAGGGGGTTTTCGAAAAACCTCTCAACTCTTGAAATGGGGCGGCGTCAAATAATAGGTTAACCGGTGGTGTGAAGTTGTTTAGCCCTTCATGGACGTATTTGTAGCATTCTTCGCACATAAAAGATACCGAAATGAAGAGGGACCTGATATAGATTAGTTTGCTAGGTGGGGAGTCACAAAATGTTTATTTGATAGTTGTGTCCATCCAAAAACCTACCTTACCCGGTAGATTACCTAATAATAATTCTTTCAATTTGATAGCATTTTGTGAGGGCAGTATATTTGGAAGGACTACATTTCCTACCATCGAAACATGAAGTGGAACCATCTAACCTTCGTAGCGTTTATTCTTCAGAAAAACATTTACATCAATCATTAGAACAGCTTTTTGGGCCAGAGAATCCGAATTCATGAACAGGGAAAAAATTAGGAAACTGACATCACCTTGCCTGGTAATTTTTAATGAAACGGTCTCCGGTAAATTTTTTTTTCAATTTTCATATTTGCATCTCACTCCCGCATCCCTTAAAGGCTTGCAGGGAAACGAGCGTAAACAGTTGTGTTATTTATCTCCGCTCTGTTCATAGGGCATACCACTCACTAGATATTCATAATAAAGGGGCGAATCAGTGGGACGTGTTATAAACTGGGCCTTAACAAAGAAGCCAGCGGAGGAGGGGAGAAAAATAGTGGGAAACGCGGAGGAGGAGGAACGGGTGGAGATTGGGAAGGAGGCGTCAAAGCGAAGAAGACGTCAAAATGAAGGGAGGGGAGGAGATTGGAGGGAGGGGTCGGGCGGGGGAGGGGTGGGTTGAATGGGGTGGCGGTGGCTCCGTGAGAAGAAAAAGACGAAACAGAAGACGGGTGTTTGTGTGGAGGTGTGGCGTGCGTGTGGTGCTCTGCTCCCTGAAAAGAAAGGGGTGGCCGGGGAACGGGAGGGATGTGTATGAGGGGCGGGGGGTAGGGAAGCGGGTGATGTGCCTGGTTCCCTACTCTTCCCCCGGTTTTTCATCCGCCACATTCCAGTCGAGGAAACAGCTAGAGATTCCAAGAGGCGGAAACGATGGGGAGAGAGAGGGGAGCAAAATAATAATAAAAGATTTGAGTTTTCTGGAAGCGGGTGGGTGTAGTGAGGAGGGGGGAAAGTGCGAGCGGGGGGGGGGAGATTGAGG
This sequence comes from Hetaerina titia, assembly GCA_037158775.1. Classification (NCBI taxonomy): domain Eukaryota; kingdom Metazoa; phylum Arthropoda; class Insecta; order Odonata; family Calopterygidae; genus Hetaerina; species Hetaerina titia. Next base: position 37,916,223 of record CM073773.1, on the reverse strand, counting down.
GAGAAGGTTTTGTGGGTCTAGGGGAGGGAGGGACGTCAGGGGTTTAGTGGAGAGAGAAAGAGATGAAATGGATTGCCACTACCCCCAAACTCTCTCTTTCGCCGCTCACGCACCCATCCCACGCAAGGAGATTCCCTCCTCCCCACCCCCCTCCCACCCAACCCCGATGAAACCCCCGTTCTCTTCCCCTTCCGGACCCTTCTTTTAACTTATTTGAATCCCCCGAACCTCTTCCCCCGCCCCTCCACACCACGATCCCCTTCCGCGATATTTCTTCCCCATCTCCACCACTCTCACGGCACCACCCTCTCCGGTCTCATCTCCCCCTAAGTCTCCGCCTTTCTCTCAACTTTTCTATCCTTTCCCAATGTTCCCTCTTCTCTCCCCTGCCTCTCTTCACTCTCTTCCTTCACTCATCTCCCAAACTCTCTCTCTCTCTCTCTCTCTCTCTCTCCCGCCCGTTTTTTCTTAAATGTTCGCATTCTATCCTTCCCTCCTGGGTGTTTTCCTGCACGATAATGTGCTGGGATGACCGTGGCTGCTGTTTTCTTGGCCTTCTTCCCCTGCTCTTCGACTTCGTCATTTTTCCTTGTTTTTTTTTGTCATCTCCAAATGTTTGCAACTAATTTTGCTAAGGCTTTCCTCTGTCTCCCTCGTGGTGGTCCGGACAGGAGTGAGGAGAGCTTCTGGCGTTGAAGTTCCTGGCTTTGTATTTTCCAGTGTGAGACAGCGCGGATAAACGAAGAGGTGTGTTAGAAACCTAGCGTATGACAATTGACCAAGTGGAATAAGTTGAGTCGGTAATTGTCGTTCTCGGTGCGATCGCTATGATCGTGGAGTGTCCGACTTCGCGCTCTGTATGGCCGAAGTAATACTCCGCCGTAGACAAGAAAAAGATCTAACACTTGGTTAAATTCTTCTGGAAAGAATAGGTGAAAAGGTGTGTAAACCAGTCGTCCACCAGTAGGGCAACTACGTCTACGCCGAAGTTGTCAGAGTTGATCGTGATGAAGTAATGATAGGCAAAAACTAGGAATTGGAAAGAAATTATTGCCATTGAACACTTGAAAGATATAGCTCGCTTAACTCATCTTTATAATAGGATAAACTGATTTAATTTTTTTTTGTTTTAGTTTCTCGTTTATATATTAGAATAATATGCCATTTATATAGTATTTTTAGGAGTATTTCAAAAACGTTTGAATTTAGAGCTAATTATCGATTTCACATCATTTGCCCCGTACCAGTGATTTCAAACGTTGCGTATATGGCCATGGGCCCTTGAATATGTTCTAATTGCGCCCACAAACAATATAATTGTATACTGTTTTCATATCCAACAACATCTCACAGTAGTCACCCTACTCATCTTAGGTTAAAGATCCCTTATCTTGCGACGTCCGTATATCTCTCCAACCTCGTCGTTTCCCTTAGGGTTGGAGCATCTTCGTATTTGGTTCCATTGTTTCATCATTTTTTTCCCATTTCGTCGTTGCATCGACGATAGATTTCATGTAAGATGGCACTGGAGTGGTCTCAATTTGGTCTTGTATTTCCCTATTTGACGGTCGGTCGCCTATCCACACCATTCCATTCCCTCCCGAAATTTTTCCCACCCCCATCATCCTCCTTCCCCCCGCCCCATTTCCCCTCTCCACAATATGTCCCCTTCGCTCTTTCTTAATGCCATCCTTCCTGGACCTATTTATCTTTCTCCTTTGCTCCTTCCTCTCTTTCCTGTTACTTGCCCCGAGTTCTTTCCCCTTTTTTTTCCTCAACGTTCAACTTTCCTCATTTTTCCTCCACCTTTTTGATTCAATATGTCTCTCTACCCTCCAGCAGCTATAAAATGGCCGCCCGTCTTTTTCTTCTGCTCTCCCCATGTGTACGTCCTCATTCTCCCTCCCCCTCTCTCTCTCTCTCCGACCTACCCTTTCCTCCCAAAAACCCCTTTTACCCTCCCTTATCTTCCTCCCTCTTTCTCTCCTCCTCACTCTCTTCTTCCTTCCTACACTCCATTTCATCCTTTCAGAGGTAAACTATTCCTCTTTTTTTCCAAATCCTTTGCTCGTTTTCTCGGGAATGGGCATTGAATATTTTAATAATTTATAAGGCGCATCTGTCTTCGGTGCGGTTTTGCGATGTATAGACGGGCCACGTGTGAGGCCGATGGCGTGGTTCCGTCAGTTAGCGCACCAACCTTCGCTCTTCCTCGCACCAAAAGGGTCTTGTGGATTCTTGCCGGAGCGGTAAGTGTATGGGGTACATCCGAGAAAGTGATAATTTAGGATTTTATATCAAGTTCCAAGAGGATCCCGCTGTATCTGAGTCAAGCTGCTGCCTCAAAAAAAAAGAGGTTTAACCTTATATTTTTAAAGGAAATATGGTATATACTGTTTGTTGATGTTAAGAGTTATTCTGTTGTGAAAATAGTAAAGAGTTTTTATATGGAGCATAGCGCTGTATGCGGGTGTTAAAACCCGGACTTCATGAGGCAAGAAAATGGTTATACTATAGGTTGGAGATTTTTAGAAAATGGATGTGGGGAAGAGCTGAAAATATACGTTAAACAGACAAATAGGCTAACGATGAAGTTTTAAATATGGTTAAAAGAGAAAAGAATTTTCTCCGCACAATCTTATTGCTTATAATTCTCCCTTCCCTTTCGACATTCAAATGCCGAAAGGGAAGGGAGAATTCTTCAAAGCGGGGCAGATAGAGGAAGCAAGGAATATTTGACGTCATAGTAAAAGCAAGTCGAAGGTACGAAGAAGGAAGTAACGTAATGGCAAACAAAAGGAAGTCTATTCAATACGTACTATATAATAGTACCCCTAAAAGCTACCTAATCGAGGTATTTTACAAATTTCAAGAAACTGCGGGAGATGCCGCAACAGTGAATTTAACGGAGTCATCCGCTACGTGTGCATTACAATGCAACAATTTAAGAGAGTAAAAATCATTCGCCTTGGCCGGGATTCGAACCCGAATCCCTCGATATCCGCCCGAGTGCTTTAGCCAGTTAAGCTACCGAGACGTCCTCTTACACACTGAAATTTTGGGCTCAGTAAATATTTTAAATGATTAAAGTAAAGTATATAATTCTACTCATACTGTGGTATCAGAGTGAAATGTATAATAAAGGGAATAACCCCTAAGTCTTCTGTAAACGAAATTATGAATTTTTTCAAAGTTTAGGAGAACAACAAAGATAGACTATTCGAACCCCTAGGCACGCAGATAGATTAGATCACTCGTGTTAAAAAAGATAGATACAATTTTGTATTTATTAATTTTAATATTTACATTTCCTGTTCGCAAAAAATGAAAGTTTTTTTAAACCGGTAACAATTATTATTGAAAAGCATTTTCTTCGGTAGCTCGCAGGGTATAACTAAATACAAATATAATGTGCACATTCGGTGCCCTTTGGCCATTTTACCGGAAATCCACGAATACCGTCCTTGGTATGGGATCGTGATTACATCTATAGAAAAGATGGAGATAATTTCTTATTTCTCAAAACTTATAGCACCAAATCTCATCATCCTCATTTGTTTATCAATCCTACTTCAATGTCGTCTATCAAATTGGAGGCATTTTTCAAGATATGGATGTCTTGTTGAATTTTTACGAGTACCTACCACTCAACACGCCTTTCATCTATTTTTCCTACTTCCATAGGATTTCTCTCAACAAACCCCTCTCCTCACCCACCATCTCTAGTACTTCCTCATTTGTTTTCCTTTCGGTCCATTTCACCTCCATTCTTCTCCACACCCACATTTCAAAAGCCTCCAATCTACGTCTATCCTCCTACTTCAGTGACCACGTTTCCGCCCCGTACATAGCTACGATACATATCAGAGTTTTGACGAGTCTTGTCTTAACATCCCTACTCAACGTCACCGTCATCAACTCCCTCCTCCTTGAGAAAGCCTCCTAGTCTAGCGCAATTCTTCTCCTTACGTCCCTACCACTTTGACCGTATTGGTCCAAAACACTTCCGAGATATGTAAACTGCTCTACCTGCTCTATTCTTTCCCCGCCTATTGTAATATTTAGCTTAACCTTTTTCTTTCTGGAAAATCGCATAACCTTTGTTTTATTAATATTGATTCTCATCCCATATTTATCGTACTGAACCTCCAATTCACTCAGCAATGCTTGCAACCCCTTGGCTGACTGAGCAACTAATGCTTGGTCATCAGCAAACCTAACCGATTTTACGAATTCCCTTCCAACCTTCATTCCTACCTCCAGTTCTTTCCATGCCTCTTTAATCATTTCCTCTACATATACGTTGAACAGCACCGGTGTCAATGGGCAACCCTGCCTTACCCCTCTTCCTAACACTGCCCATCCGGACTCCTCGTTCCCCACTCGCACCTGAGAGGTCTGAGACATGTACAGGTTGCGGATCAGTCTCCTGTCCCTCCAATCCATTCCTATTTTCTGCAATACACGCATTAATTTTTCCCAATTCACTCTATAAAACGCTTTTTCGAAATCTACAGAACAGGCAAAAACGTCCTGGTTGTATTCTATACTATATTCCCCTCAATTAGTGATCTCATTACTGCAATGGCATCACGCGTACCTCTTCCCTTCCTAAACCCAAACTGATCATCCCCTAAGTAATCATTTGCCTTACTCTCTATCCTTTTGTTGATGATCCTGAGAATAACTTTAGCTGCGTGGGATATGAAAGTTATTGTTCTGTAACCCTCACATGACGAAGCCTTTGCCTTTTTTGTAATGGGAACTAACACCGATCTCACAAAATCTTCCGGCCAGATTCCTTCTTCATAGATACAACGAATCAGTCCATATAGGGCCTTCTTCCCGCATTTTCCTACACATTTCCACAGTTCTACAGGTATGTTGTCCATCCCCACCGCCTTATTTGCTTTCATCTCCTTTAATGCCCTTTCTATTTCATCGTCGAGTATGCCTGGACCTAAGCTATCTTCTTCTACGTCATGTTCCTTTTCTATGTCTAACCTTGTCGGCCTAAGTTCTTTACCATACAGTGTTTCTATATATTCCTTCCATCTCTCTTGGATTTTTCCTGGTTCAACTATTATTTACCTCACTTATCTTTAACTGTTAGCACAGATCTTGCCTTCTTACTTCCCGATAATAACTTAACCTTGCTGTATAGATAATCGATTGTTTCAGGCGTTATTTTATGGAATCGGTTCATTCTTAAGCGGATAAAATTAATGTTACTAATGTTATTAATGTAAGTGGAATTACAAAGTATTATTTTATCCGCTTGCTGTATATAGGACCAATTTCACCCTACTTCTGTAAACTTTCCATATCCTCGCATTGCGTTTTCCACCATTCTTCTTTTGCTTTATTTGTGGCCCTTCTCAATTTATTGTTTAACTCTTTGTACTTCATTTTGCCTAACTCTCTGTTTACATTCTTCCATCTTCTTCTCTCATCCATCTTATATATATATATATATATATATATATATATATATATATATATATATATATATATATATATATATATCGATGATGCGGAAGTACTCACGAGAGCAATATAACTTTTGGACGGCACAATAGAACACAGAAGAAAACAGAAATACGTAAGAGGACTGCTGACAAAGTCTGACCTGAAGAAGGCCTCGGAGTAGGCCGAAAGCTCAAATAATTTACAATGTGAGTGTTCTTTTACGTGTTATCTGTTTTAATTCTCTGTTATATTGGGCCGTCCCAAAGTTATATATATGTATGGTAATCTACCCGTTAAGGTAGGTTTTTGGATGGACACAACTTTCAAATAAACATTTTGTAACTCCAAACAAAACCCAATCGAGCAACCTAATGTACATCAGGTCCCTCTTCATCACTGTATACGTCTTTCCTCCCTTCATCCCGTCCAACATTCCTATCCTGTTCCTACCCTTACCTCGCTTGCCCAACATTCTCCCCCTCTATTACCCTCTTCAACATTCCACTACCGCTCAATACGCCTTTCATCCATTTTTCCTGCCTCCATAGGATTTCTCTCAACAAACCCCTCTCCTCACCCGCCATCTCTAGTACTTCCTCATTTGTTTTCCTTTCGGTCCATTTCACCTTCTCCATTCTTCCTCCCACACCCACATTTCAAAAGCCTCCAATCTACGTCTATCCTCCTGCTTCAGTGACCACGTTTCCGCGCCGTACATAGCTACGCTCCATATCAGAGGTTTTACGAGTCTTATCTTAACATCCCTACTTAACGTCCCCGTCATCAACTCCCTCCTTCTTGAGAATGCCTCCTAGTCTAGCGCAATTCTTCGTCTTACGTCCCTACCACTTTGACTGCATTGGTCCAAAAGACTTCCAAGATATATAAACTGATCTACCTGCTCTATTTTTCCCCTCCTATTTTAATGGTTAGCTTAGCCTTTTTCTTTCTGGAAAATCGCGTAACCTTTGTTTTATTATTATTGATTCTCATCCCATATCTATCGCACTGAATTTCTATTTCACTCAGTAATGCTTGCAATCCCTTGGCTGACTGACAAATTATAGCTTGGTCATCAGTAAATGTAACTGGTTTTACGAATTCCCATCCGACTTTCATTCCTACCTCCAGTTCTTCCTATGCAAACATGTCTTGATTATATTCTATATTCCTCTCGATCTCATTACTGAAATGGCATTACACGTGCCTCTCCCCCTTCCTAAAGCCAAACTGATCATCCTATAAGTAATAATTTGCCCTAATCTCTATCCTTTTGTTGATGATCCTGAGAACAACTTTAGCTGCGTGGGATATCAAACTTATTGTTCTCTAGTCCTCACATGACGTAGCCTTTACCTTGGTCGAAATAGGAGGTAACAGTAATCTCATGATGTCTTCCGGCCAGATTCCTTCCACATAGAAACTACGAATCAGTCCATATAGACTCTTCCTCCCACGTCTTCCTAAACACTTTAGTAGTTCCGCAGGAATGTTGTCTCCCCCAACGGCCTTATTTGGTTTCATCTCCCTTGATACCTTTTTCTATCTCATCGTCGAGTATGCTTGGACCCTAAGCTATCTTCCTCTGCGTCATGTTCTCTTTCTATGTCTAACCTTGTTGGCCGAAGTTGTCTTCAATACATTGTTTCTATATGTTCCTTCTTTCTCTCTTGGATCTTTTTGTGGCAACTATTATCTTTCCCGACTTATCTCTAGCTTTTCAGCGCAGATCTTCCCTTCTTACTTCCGGATAGTGATTTAACCTTGCTGTACAGCGCACCAATTCCACCCTTCCTCTGCAAACTTTCCATATCCTCGCACTCCCGTCTACAATATGTAGATAGATAAATCAACTGAAGAGATTGGCATTGTGAATACTAATTTTCGATAAACTAATATTTACGTCCCTCCTGAATGGAATGGAT